>CM061045.1:72270359-72870359 GCA_030762985.1 Adelphocoris suturalis | reverse complement strand
ACAAATGGAATAGGATCATCAGGAAGGTAGGTTATTGGTGAGATCACAAAATCGGTACCTACACCTAAGTATATTTAACCCAACTCGGCCTCATCTGCATAAAACCGTGTAATTAATTTGAGTGTTTTATTAATTTATTATTGTTATTATTATACACAAGCTCTTCATCTTTATCAAATACAATCAAAACTTTATCGAAAGAAACCAACAAAGAGAAACGAAGGTTCGCTACCTTCTTATCTTATCTTTCTTTATCAAACAAAAGAAAACTGCGCAATGGGCAACTGCGCACATGCGTAAATGCGTCTATCCGGTAAAATATCTAATTTTTCAGATGTGTACAGTCCGTTTCAAGAGTGCTTGTCCGGCAAGATTCACCACACTCTTCCGACTGCCGCTAGCCAATTAGAAGGCCCAACGCATGACCGGATAGCCGCATTTACGCATGGATGTGAACCCACCTTTAGTAACAAGAGCTAGTTGAAATAAATGGTTATAACATATTTTTGGCAATCTTTCCTCATTCAGCGCTAAAAGCTTGTACCACCAATTAAGCATACCTTTAAAAATGATATGGCAAGTGTGTGGAAGGTCAAGCTCCCTACGCACTACGTAATCGGGTGTGAATCTCGGAAGGAAGAGTAAAGACTTGTACGCACAGACCTGTACAGTTGATCCGCATAATGAGAACCCCATATTTCAGCACGGTGCCAGGCATTTGATCTTATTGCTGAGTCAAAAAGGCTTTTCCAGGTGCAAGGGGAGTTGCATTGTGTTTTATATATAACGGGCCAAATACTTTTATATGCATTAATACATTTATTTACACTAACATCAGCTAGCTTTGAAAAGGTGCCTGATCTACTGAAAGTTTCGCAGAGGTAAGAAAAAGACTTCACCCCTTCAATAGGCTCGCCATCCCAGGTAAACATATAATTCGATTGCCGACCTCTCCGTTGGAAGACTATTATCTTCGACTTAGATGAATTTACTTTTAATTGGTTCTTCAAACAGTAATCGTTAAGTGTGTTAAGCAATTTTTGCAGGTTTAATTGGGTATCATCTAGAAGGCAACAATCATCAGCATAAAACAGAGAGGACACCTTCTTATGGCTATCAGCGCACAGCCCCCTTATCCCTCTACCCTTCAGGGAACAGTCGAAGTCTGCCATAAATAAGGCAAAAAGTAGAGGAGAAAGAATGTCCCCTTGCAAAATCCCCTCAGTAATTCTGATAGGTTTTGATGACTCAGAATCAAGCATCAAATCTCGGTATCTCCCCCCCCCCCCCCCCCTTTTTTTTTTTGTCTTTGTCTGATGATGTACACCCTCAGCCTTTGAGAGTTTTTTAAACAAGTATAAATACATAAGACAAAGTGTTAAAATCCAGGAATTATTACAGAATGTCTCAAAACAAACATTTTAAGACAATTTTTGAAAGAATTTACAAAGTTTTGGAGCCACTGCTATACTACAATGTATTCGAAAATTCGCTGAAAATTGAATACAGATTGAAGAGGTCTTGTGGGAATGTGATGATGCGGGGCTGTTGCTAAGCTGAAGAAGACAGCTAATTTCACAGTCACATCTCTCGAAAATGTGATCAAGATGAAAGGTTTGTGTCATGTGGATTTGATTCATTGGGAGAGTAGGAATGATACCTAAATCGTATGCATAATTATTGCATGAATATTGTATAATGTACAAGAGAATTCTTGAATTTTTATCAATGAAAACAATTATTTTATTTTAAAAAAAATGCGAATTTTATTGCATGATTACTTATTTTAACTACCTTCAAAATGTACAACTGAACTCCTTGTGGTTGGTAGGATTTACTGATGTTATGTTCCATTTTGTGACCAAGTTTCTGAAGGAATTGATATGTACCTGGGGTACACCAAGATGCAAGACGTCCTTGTGGCAGTGACAAATGTCTTGATTCACAGGCTTTGAGCGGGTTTTGCAGGAAAGAAAGGGAAGAAAAATAAGTGTGGGACTGCTAATTGAACTGTCATGAATATTTTGACGAGAGGAATACGAAATTTATTACTGCCGAAAGGGTCACTTTTACGGTAAAACAAGTTTTTTGGATTAAAAGGATCAGATAGAGGTTGAGTCCAAAAATCAGAGATCAGACTGAGAAAAAGTATGGCGGGTTTGAATCAAGAGGGAAAGGTGGAGAGGACTGAAGCAGTGTTGCCCGACACTCTGTTTAAAATAAAGTTATGATGACTCCTGTGTGGTGTTTTGTTTTATTAAATTAATACTCTTTCGGTAGGTAGGTGCTGATGTATATATAGTTATATTTATGCATAAATTAAATATAGTGTATTATCATGTTTGTTACACATAGAAGAACTACCACAGAGTTTGTAGGGGTTTTATTTTATTTCATAATTTTTTTAAGATAGGTAGATGACACGTACGTGTAGTTATATTTAGATTTTGTGCCCTGGATTTGTTTTAACAATTATCAATGGACCAGTAATCTGCGCAGAAGGACTACCTAATGCAGAAATAATAAACCTTTGTGAATCATTTGTAGCATTTTTTCCACAGAGGTAGGGCCAGTGACAGTCGTCAAGGATTTTCCCAAGATTTGGTAAAACCAGCAGTTTACCCCCCTTTCAAGCAGTTTGCCTTATTTTCTCCTCTGAATTAGTTTTTTCTTTCTTTTTTTGCCCCTCCAAAGTCAGTTTACCCTAAAAGGAAAAATCTACCCCATATGGGATTAGTTTACCCAGATAAGCAGACAGAATGATCAGGTGATTAACGAAATTGGACTGAATCTAGACAAATGTTGCCGAGAACCACCGAGATGGTAAAAATTCCATTCTGACTTCTGTTCACTAGGCCAGAATCGTGTTAACTAATGAAGTGCGACGCCAAGCCCCATTCCAGATCCGTACTTCATGAACACAGACATTTTTCCATTTGGCCACCTTGCTCCACCTACTCAGTAGACGGGCACTAACCTATTTTACATTGAAATTCTATCCTGGAATCAAGGCCAGCCTAATAAGGTGAATATGTAATATGTTGGATTAAAAATTTGATTTCATAGTTAAATTTATAAATTGAGCTTATACAATTGAAAATTAATTTACACATAGACGTTGAAGAAAATGTTAAAATGAGATTTTTCTTCAATGCAGAGGCAGAGCAATTGGAGGATGTTACAAATGCATACTTCAAAGAGCATACTTGGGACATTAAAAAAAAAAAAAAATTGAACGATTTCATAGTTCCAACAACATCCATTTTCAGCAAATGCTTCAAGAGGCAAGTCAAAATAAGACCCAGTCTTTCACAAACTCAACAAAAAATAATAATATTAAATATAATGAATAAATGAAAATGGAAATATTAAATCCAAAGGTTTATTTTCACTAGTAGTAATAGTAAAATTATCATTTATGTACCTTAAAGAGGAGTTCGTTTCACTAGCAAGTAGCCCGGGCCCCCCTTCCTTCCCGTACTCGACTTGCTAGTGATGACAGATTCCTCCAAAAAGTACGTAAATGATAATTTTAAAAGTAGAAATAGTAAAAGTAATTACGATAGTAAATGAAGAAACATACCACTGAAGTCTGGTGAGGAGATGGTGATACTATACTCATTCCATCTATAACAAAAATCGTTCCAGTTAGAGATGCAATGAAGTGTATTATTTATGAAGAGTGTGTATATAATGAGGACAAAGCTTAATACAGCCTGTTAGCAGAGTCCATCGCCTAAATACTATTTACCATAATCCGAACCATTCTGCATTATACCGGTACCACTGGGTAAAATGCTAAATATGGTCGGTGCAGCTCTATGGTGTAGAAGCATGGCAAATCAAAGCACACTCCATTAATACACTGGAGGCCTTTGAGATGTGGGCATTGCACTGAATGTTCCACATCTCATGGGTGGACAGGGTTTGTAATGATGAGGTTTTAGAGTGAACAGGTATTGGAAGAGTACTCTATGTCATGATTAGAGACATGAATTAGAATACCTAGATTCCCTTTTACAGACCTCGTTATGCTTTACTACGTCAGGTTCAAGAAGGTAAAAATTAAGGAAAACAGGGAGTGGGCCGGTTAGAGCCAGTTAGATAGGCGTTTCGAGCTTTGGAGGGCTTTGTCATGCAGCAGAGGATAGACCTTACAAATTATTTGAGATATTGCCAACAAATGATCTATGCACAGCACTAGAAAAAGAACCGTTGGTTCCCGAGAAAACAGTTGACTTAACCCTTTCACATCTCGCAACGAGTGTACTCCTCATCACCACTGGCAACAGTAAGCGTCTCCTGACGAGTATACTCGTTGCTAGACTGTCGCTGCAACAACACTCCATTCATCGCATCTCCTGCACTCTATTGGTTTTCCAGTGAAATAAATGAACTGTCTGAATGTTGCCATTTACTTCTGTGTTTGGGGGACTTTGATTATTTACCAATTGTTAGTTTTAGTTTAATTAACTAGTTTTACCCCTAAAAACACAAATTAAGCATAAAAAAAAAATGAACTAAAAATGTGTGGTTCAAAGTGTAAAACTCGGTTACACGGAGTCGGCAAGATCTGCAAATGTTACCTACCATTTGATTCAGAATGGAAAATTACGTAGAAATCCACCCCATAATTATTGAATCATAAAGGGTTGTTTACAAAAATTGAAAAAAAAAACTCGATGGTAACTTTGAAAAACAAACGATATTTAACATTTAACATTTTTTCCTTCAATTGGCAACCTAAAAGCAGTTTGTAACTATATCCATGGAAAGCTGACATTTTGGGGAAGTTTTTTCCTTTTACGAAAATGGGAGAAATTTATTTTCCAAAGGGTGTAGTCATTTGAAAAATAAAGTGATTTCGTGAAAATTAACGAATCTTCATTTTTGAGCTATAGTTTCCCCAATGAATGAGTCTGAAACATCAATAAATTTTTCTTCCCACAGGGTGACCACCATTGCTGAAAACATAGTGTATGTGCAGTGAATAAATAAACGAAAAACTGTTTTACTATATTTTTTACTATTTCCAACAAAGTAGGATGATCAGTAGCCACACCTCATCCTATTTAGTTGTAATTGAAACATATCTTCAAGAGGGGTCACAATCAGCACAAGTCCACTGTTAGACGAATTTGAGCCGAAACTCAAATGTGGGATTTCAACAAAAAGTTCCCACATAAAAAAATTTAGTAGACGTCAGAAATATTGTTGTTGAAATTCTAACATCGCATATCTAATTTGTATCAACTTTAAAGGAGAGGGATTTTATAACTGATTCACTTGCTATGCCATCATAACATAACACAAAAACAGATTGCAGAGAAGATTCAAGCATCGAAATTGGGATACCTCTGTATGTAAATTATTACTCAGGTTCAAGTAATTTTTCTGCCCTAGAAGGTAAAGAGGAGAAAAGAAAGAACACATCTCTTTCTCTGTTGTTCCCTATATTCCCTGTTTTGTGTATCTCGGCGTGGCACAGCCTTCCCGGAAGGTGATGAGAAGGAAAGCAATTTTTTTTCTATGAATCACAGGAAGGTGAACCAAAAACTCGTCATTTAGGTATATACGAGGGTTGTCCAGAAAATAAGTTCCGTTTTGATCTGTAGGGTGGTAGGAGTGGCTTTTGCCAAATCTGGTAACACCGCTCGAAAGAGGAGAGGTGGGGGAATAGAATGAGAGGTGGGTGACCTCAGTCGATCAGTTACCAACGTCAGGGCAGGTAGTTGAAATGGAGCCCTCCACGTCGCGTCCCGCCACCTCGATCCCCGTTCCCTCTCGAGTTGTTGTGCGCGGAGTGATTCAATTTCTTTATGCACAGGGTTTCAAATCAGTTCAAATTCACGAACAGCTCATTTCTGTTTATGGAGAAGGTGTAATGAGTGAGTCAATGGTGAGGAGATGGGTATGTGAATTTAAGGCGGGAAGACATTCACTTGAGGATGAAAGTGGGAGAGGCAGACCCTCAGTTGTGACGGACGAAATTGTCGCAGAAATCGACAATGCAGTTCGCAAAGATCGTCGTTCAACCCTGGATGAACTCCACCTGAGTTTCCCAGACATCTCACGATCCCTCATCCATGAGATCATCACGGAAAAACTTGACTTTCGGAAAGTTTGCGCTCGGTGGGTCCCTAGAGAGCTGACGCCCCAACACAAGGAACAACAAATGGCCGCAGCTCGAGAATTTTTGGACCACTACAGAACTGATGGGGACGCATTCCTGAAGTCTATCGTCACTGGAGACGAAACCTGGGTGTCACACTACACTCCAGAAAACAAAAGATAGTCCATGCAATGGAAACACCCCACCTCCCCAAGTGCCAAAAAATTCAAACTTGAGAAATCAACCAGGAAAATAGAAACACCCCACCTCCCCAAGAGCCAAAAAATTCAAACTTGAGAAATCAACCAGGAAAATCATGGCTTCTGTTTTCTGGGATCAAAAAGGAATTCTCCTGATTGATTTTTTGTCTCAAGGTGAAACAATTAACGCCAACCGCTATTGTGAGACCCTGAAGAAGCTTCTTCGGGCCATACAGAACAAGAGAAGAGGAATGTTGACCTCCGGTGTTTGCCTTCTCCACGACAACGCTCGGCCTCACGTTGCTCATTCCACAGCGCAACTTTTGGATGAGTTTGGTTGGGATGTTCTGACCCATCCACCTTACAGTCCCGACTTGGCCCCTTCAGACTATCACCTGTTTACCAAAATGAAGGCGGAATTGGTGGGAGAACGTTTCACAAGTGACGAGGAAGTGAAAGAAGCTGTCACAAAGTGGACCAAGGAGGTAGCGGCAAGCTTTTATGAGGAAGGAATTTCGAAGCTCATTTCGCGATATACCAAATGTGTTGACGTCGCCAGGGATTACGTAGAAAAATAGTACATATGTTCAACTACAATACCTGTAAGTTTCAAATTTTTTCAATAAAAACTTGATTAAAAAAAAAAAAAAAAAAAAAAAAAAAAAAAAAAAAAAAAAAGGAACTTATTTTCTGGACGACCCTCGTATTTCATTTATTTTTATCTTCTTGGTATCACTTTCGTCTTTCAACTCATCTTCATATTTTGGAATATTTTTATAGTTATCAATGTTACGCTCCAGGAAAATAACTCTCACAGTCAAAGAGGTTTGATTACACCAGCCTAATAGCTCTGATCGTTCGAGCGTAGCAACTACAGGAAATTTCCCTTAGCTGTAACGACGCGAGTTCGAACTCCTGTCGAAGTATCAAATATTTTTGGGCCGTTACAGTGGCGCAGTCGGTAGGACCCGGAATCATACGAAACAATAATTAATTAAATCCCTCTCGAGCCAAAAGACTGTAAACATCACATTTCCTGTCGTTAGGACCTTTCACTTCCTCACTCACTTGAGTCAAAACACACCGTGACAATGACCTCGCTCGACTGCTGACTTGTTCCAGTGAGCATCTGCTGAGCCAGTGGCCTGCAGTTTCACTTAATCATTCGTCCGACCCGAAACCAGCCGAGACGGCTGGTATTTGACTCCAGGGAAATGTTACGCTCCAGGAAAATAACTCTCACAGTCGAAGAGGTTTGGTCACCCTGGCCTCATGGCTCTGATCGTTAGAGTGTCGTAACTCCGGGAAATTAATAATAATTTCTCGTAGTTGTGACGACACGAGTTCGAACTCCTGTCGAGGTATCATATATTTTGGGCCGTTACACTGTGAATCAAGACATTTGTCACTGCCACAAGGACGTCTTGCATCTTGGTGTACCCCAGGTACATATTAATTCCTTCAGAAGCTTGTTCCAGCGAGCATCTGCTGAGCCAGCGGCCTGCAGTTTCACTTAGTCATTCGTTCGACCCTAAACCAGCCGAGATGGCTGGTACTTGACTCCGGGGAAATGTTACGCTCGAGGAAAATAACTCTCACAGTCGAAGAGGTTTGATTACACCTGCCTCATAGCTCAACCCGTTCCTGTGTTGCAACTAAGGGGGAATTTCCCCTTAGTAGTAATGACACCATCAGAGGTATCAAATATTTTTGGGCTGTTACATCAGTATGGCAAGTAATCAAAGTCGATTTCCTAGGTTTTTTTTTTCTTCAAAATTCATATTTGTCTCAAAAATTGCTCTTTTTAGCTAGGAATATTATATAGGATAGAAAAAAATATTGTAAAAAGGTATGGAAAGTGAGATATCAGGATGAATGAGGGGAAAAACAAGTGATAAGTGGTGTATGAAAGAGTCATACTTCGGAGCTTCCAGAACCTTGAATATTGCACGAATAGGAAAAAGAAAATAAGTTTTAGAAACTACATTTCCTCCTGAAAAAAAAGTATGTGACAATAAAACACCAAAGACACCAGTACTGATTGAGTTGGCAGCTGAACTGTCTGAGCCTCCTAAGAAGATGCTTACTTTTAATTCGTGTAGAACTATGAGACCAAGAATCACTTGTATTGCTCAAGTCATTTGCTTTTGTTATGTAATCTATTGCAGAGTACCCGTCATCGTCAATTATGAATAAATCACCACCGAATTTGGTCAATATTTTTAACACTTCCATTCTTTTCCATATTGCAGCCACATGTACAGGAGTTATACCATCAGGATTCCTGAAATGTAGAAAGGATTACGTTTAAAACTAAAGATTGTAAACACAAATTTTAGAATTTGATTATTAATTTCATCCCGATTAGGAAGAAAAGATGCAAATTTAGGGTATTGTCAGAAAAACGAGAAGGTAATTATTCAGAAGGGAATTATTAATTTCGATTTTAAAATAGATTAATAATTCTCAATTTTAGCAGAAAGCTTACTGTATGGGGACACTGGTTTATAAATAATTATTGAGTGGAGTCTATGGTACATCATCTAAATACAACTACATTGACGCAGGCACCTTCTGAAAGAAAATAAATTTCAAAAAATATACATAGGTAAATAATGAAGAAAATGAAAAAATTAATCTCTCGAGTTGATGTTAAAAAAAAAATCTATATCTTGTATTCATTAGCAACGTTTGATATTCATACTCCTATTTCTAAAGGCGACCATTTCTTATGTTTTGAAAGCAACATTATTTCAAGTAGACAAAGTAACACAACTACATATATATACTTCAAACTTACGCATTTCTCTAGCCGAGCATCTCGCATATTTCTCCAAGGAAAACAATGTACTCATGTTTGAAAGCAACCATATAAAATAACGCATATTTAAAGTAACTAATTCTCGTTTCAAATGTAGCAACCAGTTTCCAAACTTCCATAGTAACTCCCCTCTTCAGTAATTTCCCCCTTTCCATCTTTCCCAATTTGAGGTCCCCACTACCAGAGCAAGCTTACATAAATGGTGGAAGCCGTGGGATATTGATTTCCATTACCATCCTCCATCATTTGTGCAGTAAGTCATTACCAGATAGCTAGCAATGGTTTCCTTTCCGATTTACCTCTCCCCATAACCACCAAAGCTGCTTACAATATAAATTGAGAGTAGAAGGACGTCTTTATCAATGTTTGCAAGATACACACATGGGGATCAATGTTTGATGATTTGAGACCCAGCTTTTTCAGGTTTTCATCAGGCTTCAGGTACCACTGACGACCAGCTTGTACCAAAGTTTCTTTATTTTTATGGTTTAAATTATTTAAATAAATTTAATTTTATAGCGATTAAACTAAATTTGAGCTGCTAAGAAAATATAAATTTACCAATTTTTAGCCGTTTTTTTGTGTTAATTTTAGTGATTTTTTTAGCACTTTTTTAAATTTGACCAATTTAATGTGCTCAAAAAATGCTGGCAAACAAACTTGTCCTTTCGTTTGGAAACTTAATTTTTTGGCGCAAGAACGGGACTTTTCTCTCAATCCTAAGGACAGATATCGTCTGGAAGGACGCACACACACACACACACACACACACACACACACACACACACACACACGCACACACACACAAACATATTATAAACGGTAGAGATCATTAAGGTGGTGAAAGAAGTGATTCTGATAAAGTGTCCTTTCTCATACTTACAAACCATACCAGGTTCTGCTCACAGAGTTGGGATACCCAAGTACCTACATTGGTACTTAAAGTACTTTCTTCAAGTACTTGAGAAAATCTACTGATATTTTACAGCAGTCGAGGAAAATCAGTAATAGGAATTAAGAGGTATAGCTGCACAAGACGCAAAACTGTGTTTCATCTCTCATTCCCACGCCAAGAGTCCGACGTGTATTAGGTATGTCGAGTGTCTCATATAAGGGTGGGGGGGTGGGCACACACACAAAACAACTGATCACACACAAAACAACTGATACCACCTTCTCCGATTCGCGAAAGCACCTATGATTCGCGATATCAACAATGATACACGATCAGCTGACTAGTACTGTAAGTTGCCCAGAATGACAGAAGGAAGCTAGGAATGACAGAAGCGCTAGGAACTTCCGACCAGCGTAGGAATGCAGGCGCAGAGCCCTCTACCGGCCATAGAAATGAAATTAGGAAGTTCATTAAGGTCCCAATAGGTAGCACATTACTCAAACTTACATGAAACCTGAAGATAAGTTTCTTGACGTCGCTTATCATATCATCGTTTTCTTCACGTTTTTGTTGTCAGCTATTTTGACACATTTTCCTGTTGTGTTTATAGTGTGCCTGCAGCTACATAGTTCCGCTAGATTATAAATTATATGAGGACTTTTAACTAAGAAATCAGATGTTTTATTTAGTTAATTTTCCAGCAACGAAAAACAAAAAGTCGCCACTTTGGGGTGCAACTTCCGACCACCCGATTTTTTGTGTTTTAGCGCATTTTTACGTGTTTTTCTCATTTTTATTGAGCTTACTCATGTTTCAGTGTTTTCCATGTTACAGGCATGCCACGAAAGTAGGTACCGGAAGAAAGTCGGGGGCCTTCCCTATAGAAATTATACCCAAGACACTTTGGAGGCAGCTCTGAAGGCAGCTCATTTCTGGTTTTGTTTTGTATGAAATAAATGTTTAAAAATGAAATCTTTTTGTCGTAATAGGTGAGAGAATCCATCTGGTAGCGAAATACGGGGGTAATATTGAGCCAGGACTTCATTTCTCGATTATTTGAGTGAAAAAACGTGAGTGGTCCGAAGTTGCCCCCACGCGGGGTGTACTTGCCAAGTACAAGTACAATTACATCTATTTGCAATATCACTTTTTAGTGAGTACAAGTACTTGCGATCCCAAGTACAAGTACATGTACCTTTACTTGTACTTGCGTGCTTTTAGTACAAGTAATTGTACTTGTACTCCAAGTACAACAAGTCCCACGATTCTCGAAATGAGATGAAGAGGGGGTGGAAGGGGGTCCGAAATTCCTCCCCATCATCCTCCATAGTATTCTAGGTTAAAATAGTTGATGTGCTTGTTGAAATTGAAGTACAAGTACTTGTACTTGCCACCTGGACAAGTACAAATCCTGATGTACTAGTACTAAAATTAATATGTACAAATACTTTTGAACTTGTACTTAGAACTCCAATTACAAGAACTTGTACTTACTAATTTTTTCCAAGTACAAGTGCATCAGGTACTTGTAATTGTACCTGAGATTTTTCGAGGATTGTACCTGTACTTTGTACTTGAAAGTACATTTTCCCCAACTCTGTCTGCTCATGAATAAGCTATGCCCCCTTCTACCACAGCATTACATCCATCGTGCGAGTACACAGGCTTGTGCTGTTTTGACCTCTGCTTAGAGCACTATAGCTAGGAAGAATTTAGAACTATTTTAATCCCTTGCATTCAGAATACTCTTCCAGGCGCCAGGCATTCGTTGAGGCAGTAGCCTATATTCACTTGTTGACGTTTCTAAGATACTTTCGTGTACATTCTCAAAATTTCAATTCTCTACCTCAAATCTCAAAAACTGAACTTTAAAATTGGGTGACAGTATGAACAGTAGTGGATGAGCCAGACTTCGTTCACTAAATAATCATGGTTTTCTTGCCATAGTGTCGATAACATTTTTTCAACCAGGAGGGCAAAAAGATTTTCATAATCAAAAATGAACAGAAAACTCCCAAAATCTGGGCAAAATTCGAAGCAAAATGGTTTCACACCAGGATTGTGAAGATTGAGGGTTACTTTGAGAGTGACCAAGCTAGCAGAAATTTATGAGTTCAGTGAATAGTAATAAGCCAACATAATGGTGATAGACATGTCGCAATGACCAACTAAAGGAATCATGAGGTAGGTATCACCAACTTGTTTACTAACCTGATGTTTGGGTCTCCACCACATGCCATACAAGAGCGCACTACTTCTGAGCTGAACCATTCATCTCCAATACCTGCAGCTACATGAAGAGGAGAAACGCCTAGGTCCCCGAATACATAGTTAGGATTAGCTTTCTTCTGTGTAAGAAGGTATTGTATAGACCTAAAACAAAATGGAAGACTGTTATTAAAAAAAAAAAACTTTGTTGTTATTCATTTTATTGCTATACCTACTACATATGGGTTCACCAACACAAGCAAGTCGATTCTCATTAGAAACAAAAATGAATTATTGGTAGATATTCCAGGTTATAGGATCAATGCATCCACAAGATGAGTCAGTTTTTGATGCAATGTTGAAAAAATGACTGAATTTTGAGTAAAGTTGGTGTGAATGAAGGTAAAGAAAACATAGATATAACAAAGAAAATCAATCTTTTGAACAGCCACAAATCAAGACTCAAGTGACCATCAATTATACCAATAAATATTTTACATATCTTCAAACCTAGATAATTTCCATATGGAAAAACATCTGCTAATGATAGGAATAATCATCATCATCGTTATTAGGATGTCTGTCTAAAGCTAGGTCATACAGGCAAGACTTGGTATATTAGAGGGACGACCTGTTAGAACTGATCCAGGGGGTATGGGACAACCCTAGCATGAGAAAAATATAATGGAATACAAATAAATTTCAGACCATTCTTAGACCGAATCCGTGAAAAAAACCAAAGATGTATGTCCGTGTGCGAGTATATATATGTGTGTGTGAGACACATTTTGTCGACGCTGCCCAGACCACGATTTTCAACCGAATTACAAGAGTCTTTCTTTGTTCGATCCCAACTTAAGTCTAGTTGTGCAAAAAACAAAAGAATTTCAAAAAGGAAGGGGAGAATGGAGGGGGTAAAGCTGGGAAAATGTGCTTTTCTACGACAAATGTTGTCGATGCTGCCAAGGCTACAATTCTCAAACTATTTTCGTGGTTACATTTTCGGTCTATTCTAATTTTAGTCTAATTGTACAACAAACCTTGGGAACTACGGATTTGATGAGGGGTGGAGGGTGTAATTACGAATTAATTCATGCGCTCCCCAAGCTGCAATTCGACCAATTTTCGTGATTCTTTATTTGTTCAATTAGGGATTCGATCAAGTTTTGGAACATTTGCCAGGAGTTTCAAATTTCATCTGGAGGGGGCAATACTCATAAATCGTGATGTTAACACTATTCTCATATGATTTCCTTTTTTTTTTTAAGTTCAATTAAAAATTCGGTCTAGTTTTTGAACATATGCCAGGAATTCTAAATTTCGTTATTGAAGGAGGTGAGTGGAGCGGGTAATACTGATAAATTGTGATGTTTTCGCAGTACTCCAGGTGTCAATCTAGTTATTAAATAAACCTTGTTGAGGTGAATGGAGGAATAATTTCGATCCATCATGATATTTTAGTTTCATTGCTCTCTCTCTCTCTCTCTCTCTCTCTCTTAGCAAATTTACATAGAATATTAAGCTTTTTTTTTTTTTTTTTTTTTTTAAATGGGCTAAAAACCGAGGATTTCATTTAAACGACAGATTTTTGTGAAGAGAAGCGATAGAGGGGGGAAATAACGATATACCGTAACATTTTCAACCAATTTGTAAAATTACGTCACGTTTGTAAATTTTCGTGTATAATGATTCATAAACAGGCAAGCCCCTAGAGGACCCAAGTTCTTACAGACCATTTCACTTCTACCAGTTTTATCAAAACTCTTCGAAAACCTAATACACAAACGACTAGTACCCATAATTGAAGAACACAAGCTGTTTCCAAGACATCAGTTTGGTTTTCGACAGAAACACTCAACGATTGATCAAGTCCATCAAATAGCACATATAATCGAACAAGCACTTGAGAAATAGAAAGTCTGCTCCACCATCTTCCTTGAGGTCGCTCAGGCATTTGACAAAGTTTGGCATGAGGGACTCAATTACAAGCTGTGCAAAACTCTGCCAACGAAGTATGCTGAGCTGCTTCAATCATACCTCACCAATCGTTATTTCAGAATAAAGCAAGAAGATGCCTTCTCAGAGCTAAAACTGATCACTGCAGGTGTCCCACAAGGGAGCGTACTTGGCCCCCTCCTGTATGTCCTCTATACTAGTGATCTCCCAGAAATTGAAATGAACACCACAGCCACTTTCGCGGACGACACGGCGGTGCTGGCAGTCGGAGATAATAACATCCGAGTCCATGGCCAAATTAAACCAGTCCCTATCCTGCACACACCAATGGACAGCGAAATGGAGAATCAGAATAAAAGAAACTAAGTCGGTACACGTCCAATTCACTAACAAAAGAATTTACTATATACAGGTTTATCACAAGGGTAAAGTTATTCCTTATGCTAACGAAGTTAAATACCTCGGTATGACGCTCAATGCCAGTCTCAGGTGGAGAGCCCATGTTAAGGAAAATGAGGAAGAACTCCTACTCAAATTCAGATAAAATTATTGGTTAATGGGGAGACGGTCAAAGCTGTCTATCCGGAACAAGCTCACACTGTATAACAAGGTCCTTAAACCTGTCTGGTCCTATGGAACCCAGCTGTGGGGTTGTATGGCATTGATCAAACCGAGACATCGTCCAATGATTCCAGAATAATGTATTACAAAATATTGTCAATGTACTTTCGAAATGAATGTCTCAATCACGAACTTCAGGTCGAGACAGTAAGAGAGGCAATAAAGCGACAAGCTGTAAAGGCTTGTTTTCCAAGCTACAGGTTTTTTGCGCTTCAGGAACCGAATTTGCCTGAAAAACGTTGGCAGGAGCGTGAAGTATATTACGCTGCGTAAAAGTGTTGATCTGTAGGGTCGTAGGAGTGGCTTTTGCCAAATCTGTTAACACCGCTGGAAAGAGGAGAGGTGTGGGAATAGAATGAGAGGTAGGTGACCTCAGTCGTCAGTTACCAATGTCAGGGCGGTAGTTGAAATGGACATTCCACCTCGCGTACTGAAACCTGGATCCCTGAACCCTCTCGAGTTGAGAAAGAGCAAACTGTCCGAATGGCAAGTTTTTCCGATACGATCTAAAGGATGAGGGATGATGAGATGTCTGACGAAGAAGAGGTGGAGTTCATCCAGGGTTGAACAACGATATTTGCAAACTGCATTGTCGATTTCTGCGACAATTTCGTCCGTCACAACTGAGGGTCTGCCTCTCCCACTTTCATCCTCAAGTGAATGTCTTCCCGCCTTTAAATTCACGTACCCAGCTCCTCACCATTGACTCACTCATTACACCTTCTCCATAAACAAAATCAGCTGTTCGTGAATTTGAACTGATTTGAAACCCTGTGCATAAAGAAATTGAATCACTCCGCGCACAACAACTCAGAGGGAACGGGGATCGAGGTGGCGGGACGTGACGTGGAGGGCTCCATTTCAACTACCTGCCCTGACGTTGGTAACTGACCGACTTAGGTCACCCATCTCTCATTCTATTCCCCCACCTCGGAAATTTCGAGCGGTGTTACCAGATTGGAGCAAAAGCAACTCCTACGACCCTACAGATCCAAACGGCACTTATCGTCTGGACAACCGGCGTACTGCGCACTGACTCCTCCACCACTAGTTGGGCCAGTCGCGTCAACGCAACACGTTCTGCACTGACGTGATGCGCTCTCTAGGAAAACAGGCCTTAACCTTTGAACCATACACCCCTCCATGCAACGTAAACCGTACACTCCGGTATTTTTTACCGGGGTCTTATTTTTCATCTAAAGCGCTCATTTTCTGTTTTTTTTTTTTTTTTTTTTATTTTAGCTTCAAATATTAAAATGCTTTATATAATAAATCATTTCATAACTTTATGTAATCAATTCACCACTGCGACGTAAAAATAATATTACTTGCACACCACTTTCAGAGTACACTGCGGTAGATTTTACCGGTGAAAGAAAGAAACATTCAATGTACACCCCTGTATTTCATACCTACGCTGCAAGGTTAGGCTTTATGAACAAAGGGCAGAAAAACACTGGTACTCACAATACATTCCTTGCTGACAACCAGGAGGGTACTGAGGAGAAGAACACTCCAAATCATGGTGGAGGGGAGAAGAGGGGTAGAGAAGGCGGGAACCCCGGTATTATTTACCGGTGTACGGCTCAAAGGTTAAGTCACCTCCATTGGCTAAGATATCACGCCAACGAGGAAGCTGTCCGTCTCCTTGACGCAAGTGATATCACAAGGAGACTTGAGCATACCAAACCACTTGATCATGCCTACTTCTGAAGCAGTGAAGTGGAGCATTTGTCATAATAAGCAAAACTCAGTGATGTATCTTAGTTTTGAACATAGTATCTTCAAAATAATATTGTTAATAAGTTATTAATTGGTGCAAAAAAGTTAAAAAAAAAGAAGATTTGTCCACACTACGTGCTCAAATTTCAAAAAACATTTGACAGAAATAATGTGACATCTTACGAAACGTAGCACATACGATTATGCTGAATGGCTGGGACTTTTATTTTCAAAAGCCCGCTCGAGATTTGGTCACACCGTTCATGGTGAAGTGGGTTTATTGCGTACCAAAATTTCAATAGCGTGCAACTTTAATCTCGCTCAGCTCTGCCTTAATTACAGCTAGTTTTTTTCAAAATGGCATTTTAATGCAGATTACAAGTGCTGGACTGATATTCCATGTTTTTAACTTTTCAGTGCCCCTCTCTACCCATGTTTTTTAACACTATAATCAACACAGGTTGTTAATGGGGCAAATGTGTAAAAAGGCCACTGTTGAACAAACAAAACGGTTAGTAAAAAATTTTCTATCACGATTTTTTTCGGCCGAAAAAATTTTTTTTCTCCAGCGAAAGGAAAGGAGAGGACATTCGACAATTCAGTCATTTTGCGCCGTTTTTTGAAAAGATTACGCATTTGGCCCGTTTACACAATTACCCCACTTCACCATACCTACCCAAACTACCCTATAATCACACATTGAATACAGCTGTAGGTATATTAGCGTCAGAATTTGCATTATGCACTGCTGTAATTTATCGCTTCTAGATCATGTGCTGAGCGATATTATTACACATGAAGTTTAATGGTAATTCATATCAGTATAATCTCTATAATTTATAAGATTGAACATATTATATTATAGCTAAGTACATTATATTATTACTACCTAAGATCCATGTCTTGAATACTATCATAGAGAGCGTAGGCCAAGAATCTGGATCGCACATGTTCCTGAAATAACGACTTCTTCCTTGACATAAAAGTGATGAAACGTGAGAAATAATCAACTGAAATTTCCGAGAATAAATTTGCTCTAGCTATGATAGATATTACTTTTGGACCAACACCGACAGAAGAACAGATAACGGTAACAAGTTATTTTGATTTTGACATGTTTATCATTAAAAAGGCGGGAAGTGGTGGTGGTGTCAGCAAATGGGAGCGATAACAGACACCACATGGATCACAGTGTTTGTTTCCCTTTAAGCATGGATGTTGAAGTAATCTACGCACATAGAGAAGTGAGCTCAAACCTGGCTTTTAGGGATTTAAGAATACAAAAAATAGAATTTAGTAATCTCCATTATAATAATTTTAAAAAAGGTAGATTACTTCAATGATACGTGCAATATTATTTCAATGTTGACATTTCGACTGGATATTGAAGTGACGTGAAATCACGATACCATAGAAGGGGCACGCCCATCGCTTCAGCTGTCATTTGTTATCCCTCCCTCAACCTGATGGACTTGAGTATGGCAAGGTCTTGAATACACCCATTTGATTTCTGTGCGGATTTTCTTGAAAATTTTCCTCTATCTTCAAAGCATTTGAATTCGGCAATCGCTATATTTCCTCGGTTCTTGTAGTCAGGTATGGTCGTAGTAATACCCATGTTTAAAGTGCGAAAGACAATATGTGCCCTGCAGTCGTTTGCTATAAAATTCTGAATTGTGCGTTGTTTTATGAAACATTCGTTTTTACACACGGTCAATGATATTTTTCAGGGCTTAAAATGAGTGAATATTGGCTCATCTCTGCTCCAGGTGACAAAACCTGTCAACAAACCTGGGAAAATATGAACAACGCGACATCCAAGTCTCAGGATCTTTCCGAAAATTACAAATTCCATATTCCCGATCTTAAGGTGAGTTCTTACACAATTAAGACCTATTGTTCGGCATCCAGTTTTATCGGCCAAATCATAGTACTTTCCTTAATATCGGCAGAAGTCAGCTTCAGACAGAAGTCAACTTCTTCGGTCGAGGGTATCCTCCATCTAGCACTCTCGATTTCTTGGGTAATGAATCGCAATAAGCTATCCCACACTCCATAGCAGATCTTTGTTTTCAAGAGCACGTTGTCGGGAATAAAATATGAGTCGTGAAGTAACGTTGGTATTTATATTATTTGTTAGTGTTGATGTTTCGATCACCAGAATCGATAGGTATACCTATCCAACTTATACCTGAATATTCTTATTTAATTAAGATAGTTATAAGTAAGTACCCAGTGAAAAGGGTTCCCACAATTTACCTACAACTTCAGATTCAGTTCTATGTAGCCTTTCGGTTACTCACTGCTCGGGGTTTCCTTTGGAAAAGAGTTTCATGCACCATAATCAGCTAATACTCTCCCTGATATAGAGGCCCCTTTAATTTAAAAGAGGATTCCGCCGGTCACCCCGAGTTGGTGTCGTTACAAACAAATGTTTTGCTTAAATCAGCAATTTGTTCTATTCTTTCCCACTCAATATCTCCGAGGGAAGCGCGTTCAATTATATGCTGTCCAATGCCTCCGTTCTGGTTCTCCAGTACCAGTCGAATCTGCAAAGAAAGTGCTCTGCGGAATCCTCGAGTTATGTAGCCTCGTATTTTAAAATCAATTGCTTCTGCTGTAAATATTATGTGATATAGGTGATAAGTGAGGGTTCTTATCCGTTAACGGGAGACCACTCGCCAATCTTCTTAGTAAAATATGGATTAGTTGGACAAATAGACTGAATAATGTGTATAGTTCGGTGATCTGGATGCTTGCATCTCAAATGTAAAAACTTATCCTAAATCAATCCTTTTGGTAAAATATAGATTAGTTGGGCAAATAGTATAAATGAGTGGTTTACCGATAAGTACCGAAATGAGAGTATAGGTAGGTAGGTATCTTTTATTTCAATATTTCATTGATCAGATACCGTACCATTTAAGATTAATCCTCCATTATTGCATGAACTTGCTTCAATAGGAATTTTTTTCTTTTTTTTTTTTGCGTTACTAAGTAATAAGGGACTGATAGTGTTTTTGACGTGGGTAAGATTATGACCACACCTCAAACGTGTCGGAAAAGAGCCACTCAGAACTTCCTGAAACTAAATCCGTAAAAATCCATTCGTATGTGCGTGTGTGCTATACATAATATTTGGTAAGCTTACTTCGGGGAGGCTGTAAGAGTTAGATGGAAAAGTTCGCTCTGCTATGCTCTCTTGGCTAAGTGTCCATCTGTTGACCCAAATGCTTAATCCACAGACCAGTCAAGGCCAATCTGCTCTGAATTGTTTCTCTCTGTTATCATTTCATTGCACCTGCTTGCTCTTAGGGTGCTTGAGTTGGGAGGTCGATTGTGCTGGTGATGTCTTTGGATTTGTCTGTCTAATGTATCTGAGCATATCACAGTTGCATTGAATCAATTACTGTTGCTTGTTTGTGTCATTTCAGACGAGAGACACATGGATACCAGACCTACCGTGTGTCTGAGCAATTTGAATCTTCAAAATTCAGTTTGTCTACTTAGTTCGCTGCTGCACTGCATGGATCAGAGGGTAGTTGGGGGGAAAAAAACCCCGTTTTCGAATTGCGTCGCTGTTTCTTTGTGTATCATGAAAAAACGATACTGCTCATTGTCCAGTCAATTTCGTTGCGTTTTCGAGGTCGCCCTAGCCCATTTTTCACTTTTTTCAATTCAGGTTTTTTTCCTCCCGAAAATTTGCACCTCGCTTTCTCATTTGTTGAAGTATCAGCTTTTGGATGGTGAAGAAAATTTCCCCGAAACTGTAACCTACTCGTAAAAATTGAGGAAAAATGGCAAAAAATCTGTGAAAATTTTTGGAATTTCGTGGTGTGTCTCCTATGAAATAGGTTCAACACCCGGCAACGATTAATTCCAAATTTGTTAACTACTTGTTTATTTTTTCCCTAGAAATCAGATTATACTATTAGTTTGACGGAATGATTACTTAAACACTCCCAAAACTATAACTATTAATTGCTATGCAATTCTTAGGCCGACCCCCAATAATTTTTTTTGTCCCCCTACGCGAACCCGAGAGGTCGTGGGTTTGAATCCCAGCCAGGCTTGAAAAAAAAATTTTTTTTCTCTCGTAAAACGAAGGTTGTGGGTTCAAATCCCAGCCAGGCTTGAATTTTTTTTTTCTCGTGAGACGAAGGTTGTGGGTTAGAATCCCAGCCAGGCTTGAAAATTTTTTCTTTTTTTTTTCTCGTGAGACGAAGGTTGTGGGTTCGAATCCCAGTCAGACTTGAAAAAAAAAATTTTTTTTTCGAATTGCATAGCAAATGGTTCTCGTTTTTTACACAGTAGAAAAGAGAAAAGATCCGGCGAGGCGCGAAGCGCCGAGTATAGATTAGGGGGGTCCAGGGGGGCGAAGCCCCCCTTGCGAGGCCCGAAGGGCCGAGTATATATATATAAAATTTGAAGAAAAAAAAAATATATACATGTGTGTGTGCGTTTGAAACTGTAAGCGATTTTGCCCTGACCAATTGTCTTCGTGGTGTCAGGGCACCTGCTTGTTTGATTTAGTGTGTTGCGCCACAAAGGCGTCACGCCGTCACGGCCCTCGAGTCATGAGGTGAGATGTCGAGGGATGTTGTCATTGGGCACGGGGTACGCCAGGGGGATCCTTTGTCGCCTCTTCTCTTTAACTGTTGTTGTGGTCACGGCCTTGGGTAAGCTGCCAGCTGAAATAGGGTTTGATCTCGCCCCTGGGGTGCGAATAGGTGCACTGGCTTTTGCCGATGATGTAATCCTACTCGCCAAAACCCGTGAGGGCTTGCAGATCATCCTCAATGCCTTTGCTGAGCAGCTTGCCAGGTGTGGTTTGGTGGTTAACCCAGATAAGTGTGGGTCAGTCTCCTTGGTCCCGTCGGGTCGCCAGCATCAGGTAAACGTGGTGGATAAGGAGTGTTTTGTCATAGGACAGTCACCCATCCCCACCCGATCCATATCACCAAGTGCTAGAGGGAGGCTGCTAGAGTTAGGAAGTTCACTTTGGAGTCTCTCTCTCTCTCTCTGCCAGCATCCCATCTTTAGTAGCTGGGAGGTCTTGGAAAAAGTGCTGTTGACTTCATGGGTGTGGCCACCATTGCTGCTAGCCGTGTGGACCTTGATGGAGCACTAGCTCATATCACCAAGGCTCTATTGAAGCCACAGCAGAAGCTGTGCCTCCTTAGCACGTACTTACTGCCAAAGCTTACCTGTGGGCTAGTCTTTGGTAGGCTTACTGCGGGGAGGGAGGCTGCTAGAGTTAGATCATGAAGTTCACTCTGCTGTGCGCTCTTGGCTAGGCTTTCCACCTGGTGTCCCTAGTGCCTATATCCACGCACCGGCGGGGTATTGTCTCTCTCTCTCTCTCTGCCAGCATCCCATCTTTAGGCCGCCAGCGCCTGCTTGCCCTTAGGAGCTCGAGCTGGGAGGTCGCCCGCACTGCTGCTGACCTTGAGTTTGTCAGGCAGCAGTTGTTGTGGTGCGACCGAGCAACACCAGCTGCTCCCAAACCCAGCTCATCTGCCGAGTTTGCTGCTGCACTACATGAGTCTGTAGATGGTAAAGAACTATTTCTTCCCAGTGGGTGGAATGGGCTTCAGAGGGAATTGGGGCCCGCGACTATCACCATTTTCATGCCGTCTGGGTGGCTTCACTAGCCACCTTGGTGAGGTGTTCACGGAGTAGTTGTGGGACAGTGGACACCCTTTGTCGTGCCTGTCGGGGTAAAAATGAGAATCTGTATCATGGGGGCCACATTCTCCATCACGATGTGGTTGCCAAGCAGATAGCAGGCTCTTTTTCATCCAGCGGTTGGGCTGTTGAGAGAGAGCGACTATATCACATGTCGAGTGGCCGGGGCAAGAAGCCGGATATCGTTGCCGTCAAGCCCAATGGGTCTGCCATAATCCTGGATGTTCAGGTTGTCAGTGACAGCGTAGACATGGAGCAGACCTGACAGGCTAAAATAAATAAATATGACAGGAATGACCTGCGGCAAGCGATTTCCGAGCTAAAAGGAGTGGCGACCAATAATATCAAGGTTATGGCTGCAACCGTATCATAGCGCGGGGTGTGGTGTGGGAAAAGCACCACGGAGTTACTCGAGTTGGGCATCTCAGCAGGAGTACTCTGTGGTATCCAAAGGTATTTATAGGGGCACTTCCTTTCATCCCATTCTTCCTCCTCGTCCTGCAACTTCCCTTATCCCTAGAGCCGGCGTCGGGTAAACCTGGGCATCCTCCCCACTTTTTTATTTTATTTGTTTATTTTTCAATTTAATGGTGTGCCCATATTATTCGCAGAAAAATCTATAAAAACTGCAAAAAAATCTAAAAATCCAAAATCTTTTTTTGAATAGCTGAATTTTTCTCAGTATGAGTTTTTTTGCCATAAAATTGGTTTTTTTACAAGTTCTTTGTGCTCAAATTTTAGTACTGTAAAACGTTGAATAATACGATTGGTAATTCAAGAAAATTCGCTCATAAGATCATGCTACATGACCGGAACTTTGGTAAAAATATCTGTCATCCACCAACGCCACAAGCTCCTTTTTTGGATTTCTCTCCTCCTCAGCAGAAATGCAATCACAACTGCCGCACCGTTGCAGGTAACCAGAGCTGCTTCCTGCTCCATCGCCGTTCAAAGGGAAACGAGTGCGGAAACATTGTAGAAAATACGGAGTGCGCTTGGAGCGTCTTGATGGAGAAGAGCGATCAGAGTGGTAGCAGGTCTTTCCTATTGACATGACTGTCATGATGTATTCTCGACTTAGGTGTAATGACTACTCCCGCTTAGTACATTTTTGAATGTTTGATGTATGTCCATATGAACGTTGCGGATTACCAACGTCCATCTCATTCGTACAACACAAAAACCTCGTACTCTTTGGCACTCTCGTTGGTCCATTTGAACGTCAGCCGAAATTCTGCAAGTTGATGGGGAATTAAATTCTTTAACGCTTTGCCGCAGTATGTTCCCAGGGAAAACATTCAATCTTTAGAAAAATATGTAAAAATGTATTAATTCAGATAGTCCCTTATAATTTTGATGATTTCTTTGACTTCGAAAATTATTATTTGTGCATGTATATGGAGTTAATATGTATTTGTGATATCTGTATAGATTTAGTTGATAAGCCCTTCTGACAATTGTCGTTGTGTGAAGAACAAATAAATAACTATTGTATTCTATTGCAGGTGCTCCAGATAAATTTGTTCAGGTCGATCATATTACTTTCCTTGATCCTTTTGGAGTTTGAGAAAGTACAAAGAATCCAATCTCTCTCATACAAACTCACTCCTAAAGAATATTAGTGGAAACCCATTTCAGTAACAGAAGGGTGTTGACTTGATAATGCAAAGTTTTTCTTTTTCCTTTTAGCCTAAAGTTGTTGGATTGCTTGTTAAATTTTGGATCAATTGTGAGAGTTAGGCCATGATCAGTAACAAACGATAATTACTACTTTTTTAATTTAAATTATTAAATTAGATTCCATCTCAAAAGATGGCGCATCACCTGTGTCATTGTACCTTGTTTCTTTTATTGCCAAAGTATTGGGAATAAACAACCGTCACAAAATTCCTACAGCCTGTGTCACGTTTTTGAGGACAGAGGGAAGGCAATCACAAACATGAACTACCCCCTCTGCCTACATGCGATGAGAGTGCTAGGAAGCTTCCACCATGTGGATCAGTAGTTGACAATCTCACAAAGGCGTAGTTGTTCCCTCTTCCAAATTTTATATAGTTTGGTGCGCACTGTGTTATTTCGGTTTGGAAGTGTATTTGAAGTGACAGCCAACACACCTTGGTGAAAGCATCCCATGCCCTATCCGCCACCGCAGAGACATGGGGACCTATGTTCAATCGCTCACCAAAGTTTAGACCCCGGTACCTAAAACTGCTGACATAGGCAAGCCTATTGTCAGCATCCCCAACCGTGGGATTTCTGCCAGTTAGACGCCCTTTTAACAGCATCACAACAGCTTTGTTACAAGTTATTTCAAGTTTGACTCCCTGTCAGACCCGGACTAGTTCTTCCACCGCTAAGGTGGCCCTCGCCTCTATAACTGCCCTGCTATTGCCACTGACCAAGATAACTTGGTCGTCAGTATAGGCAACCAGCTGCATGCCGAGAGGTCTGAGAGCCCCAAGGATTGTGGGAACAACACGTTCCACAGCTGGGGACCCAAAACCAAACCCTGCGGGCAACCCTTGGTGATCCTCCTGTTGACGCTGTGCCTCCCCTCGTGAAACACTACCTTGCGATCCTCAAAATACCTCAGTAGGAGGTTGTAAACGTGAGGACTACATCCTCTCCTTCAACTCACCCACCACAGCTGGCCACCAAACGTTGTCAAAGGCCTGTATGACGTTGTGTCCACGAAGATGCCCAAGACATACTTCCGTGTGTCCTCCCCAACCAATTTCTGGAGTTCGAGGATCGCATCGGTAGTGGATCTTCCCCAAGTGAAACCGAACTGGACCAGATTACTCATCTCAGTTGTTAGCCTTAGATGCTCCACCACAACCTTCTCCAGCAGTTTTCCAGGATAACCTTATAGGCATAATGGTCGGTATGCGCTGGCCTCCTCAGGATCCGGGTTGCCTGCTTTCCCCAGCACACAGACCCTGCTCACCTTCCATGATGAAGGGAAGTGGCAAAGTTCCAAATAACGATGGGACAACAAATAACTAACAAAAGTATTGGTCAACGAAAACATAAGGGCAATAGAGATGATCAATTCTGGAGCAACATTTTCTTGTATAGGCTAACAATTTGTTGAAATAATACAACAAAAACATAATTACGTACAAACAATACCGACAAGTATTTCCACGACGTTAGGGGACTCGTCAAGGATAACTATCAACAGTAAAGTACTTCTCCAGGTGAAAAATGGAGAATATAGCTGGACTCACACTTTCAACATACTATTATTAACAGGAAATGGATTGCTACAGTTCTTCAAAAATAAGTACCCAACGGTACTTATGGACACATTAGTCACTACAAACATGCTACAATGCGATTCGAAGATGAAACATGACTAAAAAACTCAAAATTTGTTTACATACAAGGAATTGATTGTATGACAACAATCAATGAAAGGGATATTAGATAAACTTCTAGATGATAACCTTATCGAGATCTCAAAATTTTCACAGAATGGAATTCTGGGATTCTCCCTGGAATTCTCAGGTTTTGTCAATTGACAACTGTAGAAATGTTTTCCAAAAAATTACCCATTTCTCATTCTGGTCGGGCATTTAGTAAAAATGGTAAAATGTTAATATTTGGTAATGGGGTATATCGGTTGGTTGAAAGTTTGCACTGTTGGCCGCAAATCCGAATTCAGCGTCAGACTTCCAATTTTCAGCTCAAACTCCCGATTAGTTCATCATGAGATATGGAAAGGAAAAATGAGGGTTCATGGTATCCAGGAGCCTTGATGACTGATGTCATAGTCCTTTCTGGTTTCATAAGATCTGTTCTCACTCACTTCTGTTAGGTAGTTAGATACCCATCACATTGCGCCCATTCAAAGTCCCTCACCTAGACCTTGCCCTTTTCTTGTTCAAAAAAATTTAATTAGCTTACATAATTTTTCCCTCGTGTGACACAAAGGATTCTATCTACGTGTTACTGATTTATTGGAGAGGATATCAAAAGGGAATATTTTGTTGACATGGGAGCTAATAGTAGAAATAGTTCCGTTTCCATATTATGCGTAACATGCTTGAAACACCCAGGAGTCAGATGTTCACATAAATATATCCTCTACTCCAATGCTTGGTAGATCTCATAATCTAAAAAAGGTACTCATCCATCAAACTTTGAAAAATTGATTACATTCTAATTATCCCCTACTGTACATCTACCTAATTTTTAAAATGATAAATATAAATCAATCTCACTATAATTTATATACACGTACCTACATAAATAATTGCATACGGACTTTTTTCAGGTTGGCACTTTGGATCAGTTGGTTGGTCTGTCTGATGATTTGGGCAAGTTGGATAATTTTGTGGATCAAGTAACCCATAAGGTTGCTCAGTACTTGGGTGATGTTCTTGAAGACACTAAAGATAAGCTCCATGAGAACCTGATGGCGAACAATAGTGAGTTTTTAATGTTGTTCTCTAATCATCAGTCGATTCAGTTGGGTTCTAGTTGATGTGTGTGTAGAAACAAGTAGTTAAACCATTGAATCAACTTATATATGAATAGCGTGAATGAAAGTCTAAATAAAATGAAATTTTTGGCTACTCATGAGCAAATATTTAACTTCCTCGATGTTTGATATAATATTGAGCTACGATAAGGTTATGTTAGTATTGATAGCTTGATACTGATAAATACTGTGTAGTTTGGTTTTCCAATCATATTCAGATGACTTGGTATAATTACAGAGTTATAGCCTGTGTTATTCATTGATAAGTAGAATCTGCATTCAGAGGATCCGTTAATTGGATTCAACGTTCTAAGAAGCCTTGCAAACCAATTTTCAGCCCTGAAACCAAGTCTGTTTTTCAGTAATTGGGTGGAAAAGGATTTCATGTCAGCATTCGGTTTCTTCTTTCTCTCTCAATCTTAATCTCTCACATGCTTGTGAAAAGGAGAAATACATGTCAATTGGTCACATTCGCTTTTTGTCATTGTGTTCACCCATGGAACCTAACATTGGGATCAGTGCATTTAAATTACTTGTACGTCTATTTTCTTTTTCATTTTTAGATCAGTAAATTGAATTCTCTGTGTTGCAGTGGATTTGCCATCTTATTTGACCAAGTTCAATTGGGACATGGCTAAATATCCTGTGAAGCAATCACTCAGGAACATTGCTGATATAATCAGTAAGCAGATAAGCCAGATCGATGTTGACTTGAAATCGAAGTCTTCTGCATACAACAATTTGAAAAGCAATTTGTTGAACATGGAAAAGAAACAGAGGTATTTGGGGAAAAAAATTATGTAATTTTCACATATAGCTATATAATATTTTTGGGAGGAACTCCAAGTTAGAGCGTGTGCAGCGGATTTTCATCTGCTGTACAAAGATCTAAAACTGGCTCCTCCATGTATTATAGATGGGAGATACATTTCCCAGATCAAAATAATTTTGCAGGCTAGATGCGAAGTCCTTCCTTCCCTGCTTGAGGGAAGCATAAATCTATGTTCTCTATGTAATATGGGGGAAGATGAAACAGTGGAACATTTCATTGGGCATTGTCTGATTTCTAGAAACTTTAGGATGTCTTATCTAGAAAAACATGCCCCACAACGGCGGAAATACTGTATTATATGAATGGGGCTGATTGGGACTCCTTGGCCCAATATATCAAGGCAGCGTGGAGTTACAGTCAATTCCTGGTGTCGCAGTTTCATTATAACTAAAAAGATTAGGGAAAATAAGATTGTACCAGGGAAAGATATGAGGATGTAGTTATGAATACAAAAGAATTATATGGAAATAATTTAATTAAGTATCTAAAACTGGTAGAAATTATTAAGGCTTAAAAATTATAGATTGTTGTTGAACTGCTTGAAAATATATATTATTTACTAAGAAGCGTGTATTATATTGTATATGTATTAGTCTCGCTAACTAGATATTATAACAGTTACAGCTACCATTAAGCTAATTGTGTCAAGGTGAACCACATTCTCCAGCTCTCCTGTCCTTAGGAATTTATGAACTGTGTAGTTATTCAATTTATGTTATTATTTATTATTTACATGTAGGTAAGTAGATTAGTGAACTGTGTCGGTGAACTTCCGGTTCACGGCTGTGCTACGGAAACCGTACCACGCTACTATTGAAAATGTGACTATTATTTATTAATAAAGCATGTTTTCTATCTATCTATCTATCTAATCACTCAGGGACATTGCTGAAATAGTTAGTCCGCAGATAAGCAAGATTGATGTTGACTTGAATTCAAAAACTTCTGCAAACAACAATTTGTTGAACATGGAAAAGGAACAGAGGTATTGAAAAAAAAACATTTTGTAATTTGCACATATATCTATAAAATATTTTTGGGAGGAACTCCAAGTTAGAGCGTGTGCAGCGGATTTTCATCTGCTGTACAAAGCTCTAGAACTGGCTCCTCCATATATTGTAGATGGGAGATACTTTTCCCAGATAAAAATAATTTTGAGGGCTAGATGCGAAGTCCTTCCCTCCCTGCATGTGGGAAGCATGAATTTATGTTATCTATGTAATATGAGGGAAGATGAAACAGTGGAATATTTCATTGGGCATTTTCTGAGTCTAGAAACTTTAGGATGTCCAATCTAGGAAGAACATGCCCCACAAAGGCGGAAATACTGTATTATATGAATGGGGCTGATTGGGACTCCTTGGTCCTGATATACCAAGGCAGCATGGAGTTACAGACAATTCCTGGTGTCGCAGTTTAATTATAACTAAAAAGATTGGGGAAAATGAGATTTTACATGGGAATTATATGAGGATATAGTTGTGAGAACAAAAGAATAATATGAAAATAATTTAATTAAGTAAAACTGGTAGGAAATTATTAAGGCTTAATAATTAAAAATTGTTGTTGAACTGCTTGAAAATATATATTATTTATTTAGAAACGTATTATATTGTATATATATTAGTCTAACTAACTAGATATTATAATTATATACTACAGCTACCATTAAGCTAATTGTGTCAAGGCAAGCCACATTCTCCAGATCTCCTCTCCTTAGGAATTTATGAATAGTGTAGTTATTCAATTTATTTTATTATTTACATGTAGGTATATAGATTAGTGAACCGTGTCGGTGAACTTCCAGTTCACGGTAATGCTACCAGAACTGTAACACGCTACTTTTGAAAATGTTGTGACAATTATTGATTAATAAAGCATGTTTACTATCAATCTAATCACTCAGGGACATTGCTGATATAATTAGTCGGCAGATAAGCCAGATCGATGTTTACTTGAACTCAAAATCTTTGCATTCAACAATTTGAAAAGCAATTTGTTGAACATAGAAAAGGGAACAGAGGTATTGGAAAAAAAAAAAAGTTATATAATCTTCACTTATAAATACTGGTAGTAGCCAGGGCGAGAAGCGGGAAAAACCCGGACGGAGTTGAAAATAATATTTTAAAAGCTCCAGTTATGCAACATGATCGTATGAGCGAATTGTCGTAAATTATCGTATTGTATAATGTTACATTGTTTTGAAATTTGAGCTTTTTGAGAACAAGGAAATTGTTAACTATTAATTTTATTACAAAAAACGTATTCTAATAGAGGTTTTGAATTTGTAGCTCTTTTTGCAGTTTTTATTGATTGTTTGGCAAATTTTAATGAATTTTAAGTACATTTTTTAGCAAAATTGTGTACATGAATTTTTAAACGTTCTATTTTATAGTTAATAAACTTTGTTTGAGCAAAATGTTGCCAAAAAAATATAAATTTGACGATTTTTTAGTGATTTTTTTGTACATTTTTTTTTTAATGTTACCAATTTAATGTGCTCAAAAACTGCTGGCCAACAAACTCATCCTTTCGTTTGGAAAGCTTGATTTTTTGGCGCAAGAACGGAATTTTTATCTCAGTCCTAAGGAGAGTTGTATTAGTTATGTTACTATATTGTGTCATATTATTTTATTAGTTATATTATGTATTATTATTAGTTATATTATTGAAATTTATTAGTTATATTGAATTAGAAATATTAGTAAACACTATTAGAAATGCCTCCGACTTGGGTAATAAAAAGCAAAATCTCAACAAACCTGTGTTTCGAAAATCATGGTTCGATTTCTCATGTATCATAGCACATAATAGAAGTATGGGTAAGTTAGAAGCAAATGCTGCTCAATAGAAAATATGCTAGGTTAAAGAACAAGAATATTACGAAATGGTGGATAGGGAACTAAACATGATATGTGTATTAGTAACCCATTTTAAGAACTTGTTGAACCCCCCCATAGACATGAAAATATATTTTGCAGTGCCATACGTTGTGGATTGCGAATTAGATACCGACTTTACCATGAACGAATTAGATCTAGTCATAAGAAAACTGAAAATGAACAAGGCACCGGGACCCTATCGAATTTCCAATGAATTTTCTATTAACGCCCCTGAAATATTTAAATTGAGACTATTAAACGTCTTCAATGCCATCTATAGAACGAGTATAGCTCCAGAATCATTCAAGCAGGCAATCCGATTTCCCATTCACAAGAAAGGAGAAGCGACGGACCCCATTAATTTTCGCGGTCTCGCATTTATGAATACAGGGGCCAATATTTTTGCAGGTATGGTCTTAGAAGGGTTGTCAGGGTGAGTAGAGAGGGGAGGGATCTTGGAGAAGGCACAAGCGGGTTTCCGTGTGGGGTACTCCACTATGGACAATCTATTCAGCCTCTTCAATATTGTGAAGTTGAGAGAAAAACTGCTTCAGCTAAGTGCCAGAAAAACAGCTTTTGTCAAGTGTTGATAGGTAGAATTGAAGTGGAATTTTAAATTTTTAAAAGGCGGCTGGTCTGCAGACTCGCCAAGAATACTATACAATTTGATGCGATGAATTCAATGGTAACCGGTTTTATTACAGTTGTTTTTCATGTATTGTTCATTGTTTGTAATTATTCATTTTCAACTGTTTCAGTGGAAGTTTGCTTACTCGAAACCTGGGTGATCTAGTTAAAAAAGAGCATTTCATTCTGGACTCCGAGTATCTTACTACGTTGCTGGTTGTAGTGCCCAAGTACGTGTTCATTTTCTATTCTATTGCATGAATTTCTTATTCTAGTCTAGAAACATGTAATTAAATGGCATTATTGCTTGGGTTATTGAATTATCTTACGAAGATAATTTTCTCTGTAGATTAAGGTGGGGGAATGAGATACCCATGAACTCGTCATTCAATAGCATCGCCCAGACCATACAGATCACAAATCGGTCTCATTTTACCACAAATGTATTGAATTTTTCGAACTTGTTTTTACAGGATTGTAAACCTAGTGATCGCTAAACCTCTTAGAAGTAAAAATCTGTTTTGGATACCATTCTCCCACTAGCGAAGTAATCTGATCTGCTTAGTGCTTAAAAAAAGCAATACTCTTCACCAGTTTTTTTTTTTTTTTTTAAATCTATTTTATGAAGATGTGGCAAAACAACTCATGTGTGAACCAGGAGCTCCTCGATTCACCAATTGGGACGTTATGTTTTTCTGATTATTTCTTGAATCAATGGGAAATCTGAATTTTTTGTTGGTGAGAGCCAGAAATGGCATTTTTAATGGTTTCTCAAATTTTTTGGGGTTCCCTTCGGCTTCTTTTATTTTGTCAGAATTGTACATGTTTTTAGCAGCTTTAATTAATTTTCCCTCAAACCAGGGAAACTTCCCCTACAACATACTGTCAGAGCTGCCAACTCGAGTTGAAAAAGTGTTTAGTATCCCCTGAGTGCACAAACTCGTGTAATCTGAGGGTGACCCTCCATTTAGGTGAGTGTGAGTGAATACACAATCTCTAGCTCTGTCTATGAATTCTGCCCTGAAACATGTACAAAATACGAATATTTTAAGATTAGAACTCAATCTCATATGAGTTAATCGAAACTATAATTTCATTTGACAGAATATTACATAGAATCAAAGTTATTCCTGGAATTTAATGGTTCACAAAGTTTTCAGAGGTCATTAGATGGTCTCTCTTTGGAACATAAACATTGAGCTCGCTGCTGACATCCATTTCAATTCCATTATGGGGTAATGAGATCCACTGAAAATAGTGGATCCCATTCCCTCATAACTAAGGTTACATGTCTGTGTTTATTTTTTGGTAAAACAGACGCTGTTACCTTATTTCTGAACGGATTTTTAACAACTAAAAACGATTAGAAAAATAGAGAGTAGTTCTAACGTGTGTACAGAAAATAATGAAATAAGGTGAAAATTTTTAAATACGAAAAATTAGAGTTTTAATTTAATAATAATAACAAGAAAACCCTGCCAAAACTTGGAAACGTAATATGTGCAGCATTTGTTCAAACACCTGTAAAATCTTTTATAAAATTAGGCCGTTGGCTTCCCAATAAAGTTTAGATACAGCTGGATTACTGGAGAAGCCTTCAAATTTCCTCAAATTCTGTGAGATACCATTAGCCCGTGGACCTCATTAATCCACCTTACCCAATACCTTCTAAATGATTTTTTGTTGAATTAAACTTATAAATTACTAAATTTTTACTTCTATTATAATGAGGAAGTAAATGTAAAACCCATGAAGTCATTGCTGTGCTGCATACATTTATAGTGCATTCCTGAATTTAATTCTGTTTGTCTCATTATTATGCTTCCTCACTACCGAAGTTAGGGAAGCTTTGTTTTGTGTTCCTGATTGAAGTTAAACAAATTTTAGTCCTACAAAATCAAAATTTCCACTTGATTTTTGCGTTTCATAGCTTGCTGATCAAGTTTGGTCCCATGTCTGTCTGTCTGTGGTAAATCCTTGTCACGCCCAATACCATACCAAGTTTCAGTCCGAATCCGATGAAATTTTCAGGGATTGTGCGAGTTAGCTCCTTGACTCATTGCTGTTGGATTAATATTAATCTTTGCGAATGTGCAAACATTAATTTCTGATAACACCAACTTATCAATCATTTTGCCTCGTACTTTGTTCTTCAACTAATTCCATACCCAGGTTACAATATGTGAGAATGCTGTACTGCCCTCCCAACTTGACAAACGATCTTGTGTTAAGTTCATGTGTTTTAGCTAATTTGAAAATGAACGTTTTAAGAGGGTTCATGTGTCAATTCTGATTTAAAACTTTTTCATGTACCTGTTACTCTAGATCCTTCAAATTTCCTAATTTATCATACTGTTTTTGCATTTCAGCATCTAACCGCTTAAAGAGTTTTCGACTCTTGTGCGATTATTTTATTTATTAATTAATTTATTTATTCTTCTTTTTTTTATTTGTTCGTGCATTTAATGTTTGAATTTTATCTTGTTGAACCCCAATTTTCGTCCCCACCTGTAGAATTTCATACAATTATAAACAAAACATTTTATTTACGAAATTGTTTTTATTTTCAATCACGAACCCTTTCAAAAGTGATGCAGCATTTCATTCATTTATTCTGATAATTTATTATGGTGCTTCCAGATTGTCATTGCAAGATTGGAATATTACATATGAAAGATTGTCCAATATGATTGTTCCTCGTTCAAGTCAACTGGTCCACCAAGATAATGATTATGCGCTCTTTACTGTGACTCTCTTCAAAAAAGTGGTTGATGAATTCAAAACCCACGCCCGGGAAAAGAAGTTAGTCACAATTTCCATTGACTTTTTCATATTGTTTTGCATGCTGTTCTAATAATACATTTTTTCTCGAACAAAAAAGTGTAAATCATTCAGTGAGGAACGTACACACATTTCTTTTCAATTGCAGAAATTAAAAGTGGATATGATTTAAAGGTAAATGGTGTAAGAATATTTTTAGAAGTCTCTGTGATTTTATAAAAATGAATGACGTTTGAATTTTCTGAGGGCCCACGAAAGCGCCTGCAGCAGCTGACTCCACCCACTTTTGTGGTTTGTGTTTGGTTTTTGATAAGTTATCTGATCAACTCGATCTGATCACTATTCCAATCTTCGTTCTTAGTTTTCCAGACTTATTTTCGTTTTATTTACTCTTTGTGTGTCATTATAATAGTATCAATAAATACATAAATAACATTGCTCTCAAGATTGAAAGTCAAAATATAGATGACTTCGTTCAAAAAACCTCCTCTAACTTCATTTGGACTGTCAGTTTACATTGTCTAGAACTCCAGACTTTTAAAACAAGAGGAGGGAAAAAAAATCAAACTAACTTTTTACATTCCTAGGTTATGTATAGCTACATAAGTAGATATGTACATTAATGGGTAAGTTAGTACCTGATTAATCTGGTAGATTCCAAAATTTGGACGCAAAAGGCAATGGAACGTTGTGCAAGAGAACAATACGTAACTACGTGCTTGTATTTCCCATCATTTTGAAATTAATTCCATTGGTGACTAAATTGTGATGGCAAAAAACTATTGGTGATGTGTGCCTACTCCTATGTGTTTACATCAAAACAATATATCCCCAATCACCCACTTTGTTAAATCCTTACAATGGTGGCATCGAAAAACGAACCGACGAAGACCTTTGTTTGCCATGACAATTATTTAAAAACTTACCAACAGTTAAACCACTCAAGTTTCATCATGATTATTGTGTAGTGATGACATTAAAAAGACACTAACCTCTGACACTATTGGACCACAGAATCATCTTAACACATACACCCACAACATTTACATAAGTGAATGAAATCACTATTCATGACAAGGCGAAACTAACGTACAAACTCAGAATTTGATGCAGGAATGTTAAAATAACGCAAAAATTAGCTTGCGAAAAGGACCTAACATCAATTATCAACAGCTAACAGGATACAGGTTGGTCAACCGAACAATATGAAAACAGTAAATCCTTCAGTCTACATACAAAAGCTGTAGATATAGGGAATTATTCCCAACATCAGAAGCATTATTCTTCATTCTTCTTTATGGCTTAGCATTTTTGGTTAGTGTACTATTTATTGATGCAATTTAGATACTTCTTGTGTACAAATAGATTATTAAAAATCACAGAAAGTAACGAGAAAAACAAGTTTGAAGTTAGTCTAGTTGATTCCAGAGTGGAAATGGCCATAATCAATCTGGGTTACAAAATCGTGACGTCATAAACTAGTTAACCAATCATGGAACATTCTCAGTGCCTTCCCCTTCTCTTTATTTTTAAATTCGATTTTAATTATGAATACAAATTTAGTTGTATTTCATAATATATTTGTTAATCACGGAGGTAGTAAAAAATTTAGAGTATAGTAGAAAATGTTTCAGGCTGAATTTCAGATGGGTGCAAGTTCCTCGTTATTTTGAATGCGTTCCTCGTTACATTAAAATAATGCAAAATTTATAAAAATTGGGTGTTTATGTAGTATGAAAGTTTACATTTTACCTTTCACAATTAGGAGTTCGGATTTGGATTGGATTTAGCTTCTCTACTATTCCCATTCATTTTCAACTCATACTTACATTAATATAATCAACCACCTTCTTTATTATCTTATCGCATTAATTAAATCTACACCTTTCTATCAAGCGCATATATTATTAGAATTAAACAACTGTAATGAGCTATATATTTTAGTAATTACTTTCCCCAAAAGCCCTTCCATCGAAATCTAGTTTGAGAAATTCCCAATCAAACCTTTCGTTTTAAACTTTTTGTGCTTGATAACTCAAATTGGCTTTAAAAAAAACGGACAATAGAAATTATCTCAAGATTCGTTTATTATAGCAGATTTCAAGCCCTCCTTCTTTCACACTATTCTTCATCCTGTGCTGTGACAACGAAAATGATTATATTCATATAATAAAGACCTGGTATGTGTCAGGTTCGTTGTCCGTGAGTTCACCTACAATGAGGAAGAATTAGCTGCTGGGAAAACTGAAGTCGCAAAATTAGCAACGGACAAGAAAAAGCAGTTTGTAAGTGTCTCTGTAAATTTTAATTAGCTCGTGTTTTCTTACTTACCCAATAAGTAATTTTTTTACTTTTTATTTAGTGATACTTGAACACTGAAAACTGTAATCACTGAACGTCTTATGGCATTTTCATTTTAATATATATGTATTCCTGTGGGAATATATAACTTATTTTGTTATTACATTGGACTAATTTGTGAGTATTTAGTTTCATAGTTTTTTAAATTTGAATGTCTTCATTTAGGTTTGCTATATTTATTTTTTGTTTGGTATTTAGGGGCCACTTGTCAGATGGCTTAAGGTGAACTTCAGTGAATGCTTCTGTGCCTGGATTCATGTTAAAGCATTGCGAGTTTTTGTTGAATCAGTCTTGAGGTGAGCTAGTGACTCATTCTATAGAATTTTCGTACTGTTTCGATTATAAAATATTAGCATTCTCAACTCGCTAATCAATTCAGTTTACTTTGTTATTCTCAACTCAGGTTAAAACGTATGTACATCTAATGTTCTTTTGTTCTCGATAGGTATGGGCTTCCTGTTAATTTCCAAGCCATGCTTCTGCATCCTCACAAGAAGTCTATGAAGAGACTGCGGGATGTCCTCAATCAGATGTATGCACACCTGGATAGTAGCGCACAACAGCAGCAAGGAGGGGGCAGTTCTGCAACAGCTGATGTGAGTTGTAGTTCATACTATTATTGTTTTTTTTTTATTGTCTTGATGTTAAACCTTTGTATTAACCCAATGAAATCTATCATCCTAGCTGGATTGATTTATATACAACTATTCCTACTGTGCTTGGATTGGAACACTTTTTTTTAATGTGGGGAAACAAGTTGGGCAATGTCAAGTGTGGTGAGTTCTTGGATGGGTGAAAGCAAAGGTAAGGCGTGGTAAAGGTTGGCGTGGTTCCGTCCAAGTAATTTTCACGCTTCTGTATGGCGAACCCCTCTCCACTCAAGGGGGCGAGACAATGATTAGCTTTGAGTCAAATCATCAGAACGAATTCTGATCCTCCATTTGGAAGTCCGCAACGGCCAAGGCATTCGAACAAAAAGCCCCTACCTGCAATGTTTGTTTACTTTTTTCAACTTACTTATGCAACAAGCCTGTGGCCACATACTCCCCAAATTGTGGGTGGAAGGGCAACTCCTTGGAGAAATCCCTAATTCAAACTAATGTAACTATTCCTCAATACTTAGATTCATTCCCTCTGGCCCCATTTTGAAAAATTTCAAATACCATTTTTTTCAAGTTACACTAATTAAATATATTTTTCCAATCACATTCACAGTTTTAATCATGTAGGAGACGGTATACAGCTAAATGATGCAGTTATATTCTCCAGACTAATCCAATTATAACGGTTTAATTTTAGATCAGATAGCACTTCAATCTTATACTACTTCCTCCTCCAATACTGTATTGAACTTTCAAAAAATGGCCTACCATTTGATTGACCAAATAAATACCACTGAACATGTTCCATGTTTTGAACATTATGGAAAAAATACTATTAACTTGTTTTGTCATACTGATGCTTCTCAAGTTCATTTGGATCATGTGCAGGCGTGATATCTAAACGAAACAGGCTACATCCACAAATTTCATTAGATCTTGAATTTATTAATCCATGAAAATTACCTTCTTTAAACCAATGTTTGACAAATTATACAATGCATGGAACTTAGGAAAAAAAAAATGGGCTTTGATGAAAATTTTAGTTAGTAGGTATATTTGATTGATGAATAATCGAACTTCCTTGTGAAGTTCATTCATAATTATATCAGGGGCACTAGAGGGTGGTTTAACAATGTAGTGGCCCCCAGCCACGGTGTAAGAAAGAGCCAGTTTAAAGAGAAAATTCAAAAATGATTGGAACGGGTGCCTTCCAGGAGGTCGTGCCAACCAATATTCAGCCCGGCCACATTGGCTGCACTGTTCGTGGTCCCGAAAGCTTCATTAATTAGTTGAAAGTGTTCCCAGGCATGTGTGAGAGGCGTAAACCACTCTCTAGTGCCCCTAACATAATTACGAATGAACTTCACTAGGAAGTTCGTTTATTCATCAATTATATCTAGGGGCACCAGAGGGTGTTTTAACAATGTAGATGTTAAAAGAGCTACAGCACTAGAGCAAATTGTAGACTGCCGCGTCCAGACCTGGACAGCTAGACCACCTTTTACACGGCGGAGAGCAAAGAGAAAATGTTTCTTCCTCTGCATCCTCTCATATGTCCCCTTATGCTGGGGCAGAGGAGAGAGGCTTTAGGTTCCAGACTATTCCCCAGTCCCCATCATCTGCACTCCTCCATCGTATCGCACCCCCACCCATCTCCCCCTCTCTCACTCCCTCCGCATCCGTCTGAGATAGGGTCATAAGGGGCCCTAATCTAGGATAACCGTGAGGTATGTATGCCAATACTTCAAGGTCATGTCAAAGATAACGCCTGAATGTACACCTTGAAGGGAAGGACATGGAAAAATGTATAATTGAGAGAATCCCTTTCCAGGGGAAACGTAAACCTCATCTAGAAAGTAGGCACACTAATAGGTCATATAAGGAAAATAACATGAAAATTGCACCTGAAAAATAGTTCCCAACGATAAAATTAAAACCACAAGGCTGCCCCTGAGGGGGCCCAGAGAACAAATTCGTAAATATTCCAGTAATCATGAGGAATGATATAAAAGATCAACTCAGGAACGCTTGGATAAAATCAATACATGTAGTACAGACAGGTGTAACACATATTACCTTGAAAAAGGTGGTTATAAATAAAAAATTTGCATGAAAATGTAAATATGAACACAGTGTGTAGCGCAGCAGTGGTCTAACTTGCATAACCTCTGAGGCATCACCACGAGAAGGGAAAGCTGTTTCCCAACCCAGATGACGCATCTCCCTGAAAGCAGAACAATCTGCTGTTAATTTCCAGATTTATGTATAGTATGTGTTGATATATGAATCTAAGTACTGTCTATAGCTGTTAGAGTGTGAGCCGCGAACACAGCTACAAGCACAGAAAACTGTTAAAATATCTTAACCACTAAATACGGGTGTAACTGTGCGACCCACTAATGTAGCTACAAGCACAGGAAAGCATAATTAGTTAGATGAAATCGGTACCCACCCAAAAGGTCGTAATACCTTGACATCCTAATGGCTATCGCTCCCATGCCATTGGATAGCATACCATGCTCCATGGTGTGTTGGCTGAAAAAACTGCTACCAGCTCTGGTGGCGGGGCCAAAGGCCTTTTTATAAAAACGGACGAAAACTCCCGAGGAGGGTGTCAAACCCACTGCCCACAAAACTGTATCCAGGGGGTCTTCCCCTCTCCTCCCCGCCGATACCGAACCATGCCTAACGAAGTGAGGTCAAAAAACGCTGTCTACTCCTACACTTGTTAGCACCTCCCCTACCCACCTCGCCAAGGTCTCATGAAAGGCAGGGCCAAACGGACTTCTAACCGTAAGGAAAAAGGAGTGGTCTCGGTCATTATGCTTTGATGCTGTCAAAGACAGGTATTTATTCCAGCATCAGGGATGCCACACATAGCAGGGGTTGCTCTGGGAAGAAGGGAAGCAGCATACATGGCTGAGACCTAGAAGGGCCAGAGGTCTTCACTCTGCTGGTAACAAAAACCTTAACCCCAAAGTCCGGGATTTGCACGATTTCCCTCAACTTAATGGCTGCTATAGTTTGGAGGCGTTGCCCCGTTGCCAAAAGGAGAAGGGTCAGGAGTTTCTTGGACAGTTCCCCTAAATTCTCCGTGGGTTTTTCCAGAGCTCCTAGCACCAATTGTGGGTCCCATGTAACCTCATACCTCGGAAAGGATGGTCGGATAGACGTAACCCCCTTCAAAAACCTGTTTAATAGGGGGTAGGAACCCAGAGAGGTGGTGGAAATCAATGACAACACCGAATGGTAAGAGTTGATTGTCGAATATGATAGGGGTGACTCGTCTAGCACTTCCTGTAAAAAGGAAATCACTGAGATAGGATGGGGATCCCAAGGGCCTAGATTATGGGTCTCACAGAAAGTTCACCATCTCTTAAAGCAAGAATTATACTGTGCTTGTTGCATCCGATAGTGATGCCACCATGGTGTCAACTGCAGTCAAAGGAACGCCGCCCTTCCTCAGGAAAGCTTCCCTTATGGGACCTGAAAGGAAGAAAAAGAAGTTCATTGTCCAGGCCCAATATTAGAGGTTCAGTAACCAAAAGTTCACAAAAAAGGGGGTACCACGCCTGTGACAGCCAGTAGGGTACCACTACCACACCCGTGGCTCGATCCCTTACTATCGATCCCTTCCTCAAAACCTTTAGAATTAAGGCAAAATGTGGGAAGGCGAAATACTTCAGATCAGACCAAGAATAGGTCTGGTAAAGGGATCCACTCCTCCAGCCACCCTTGGATCCGGAAACCATGAAAAGAAAACTGGACACTTTATATTCTCAGCTGAGCGGAAAAATCTACAGCAGGGGAGCCAAACCTACTGCTTATTTCTATGAAGTATTTATCGCGCAGGGACCACTCTGTGTCCCCGGGCTACCACATTTCCCGCCGATGCGATAACATCCTAGTCTAACATCACTTCCAAATTTCCCGGGCAATGGAAATTATTTTTTGCTAAAAGCTGCACCTTTAATGACTCCAGGGCTGCCGTATAGGCTCTACCATAAGGGGTAGCGGGGGAAGCTGTCCCCCAAACCCCTATCACAGTCGCGAATTGTCTAACTGTAGGGTTTGGAGTGGAGGAAAACTGAACCGCTAGGTCTTGGATGTAAAACCATATGCTAGTAGCTTTGTTCGCAGTGCCGGTTGGAAACGGTTACCAACCGTTGGCGACCAGGTTTGTGATTGGTTTAGTGCGCATGCGTGACCAACACCTAATTTCAAACCGTTTGTAACCAAATCCGCACTGCGAACGGGTTTGACTAAAGTTAACCGTCGCATAGCCTCCAACAGCTGTAACCTGCTTGGTGGGCTCGCCTCATCCTTTGAATAGGTAAACAAGTAAACATTTCATGTATGAATAAAGAACCTGAACCGTAAAGAGATGGCCTGCAAGACAACAGACAGGTTGAAAAATGAAAAATATTCATTGGGAACAAACCTTCCAACAGGAATAAGAAATCCATGCTCAATCTTTTCTTGCCTCCAGCTGATGATTTTGTGGGAGAATGTGGTGTTTATCTCGCAGGAAGAATTTAAATCGAAGTCGACCGTCGTTCTTAATTTGTAATGTTAATAGCTTTACAAATAACTCTTCAGTTGAGATTAAGTAATAACATTTTACTGTTTGATTTTGTATTTTGTTGCTATTCAGACGAAGATTCCCATTCTACGTCGTCACCAATAAGATTTTCCATATCACACAACTAGTAGGAAACTTTCAATGAATAACCGTAGAATTAAAACGAGGGTAAATGCAAAGGTAGAACTTAGTGAACAGTGCACGTCATGCAGATGTCCGACAGCTCTCTCATCTCGTTCGGCTGCACAGAGTAGAGTAGGAGTAGTAAAGTAGGAGTTCGGCTGGCTTCATCTCTCCGCTCGCTGAGCTCCCGCTACCCTACATCTCACAGTGGAATGATTTGATTGGCTACTTCGGGTAGCGGTGTGGTGGGGGACAAACCGTCAGATCGGTCAGCAGAAATTTCTCTGACCGGTCTAACCGATCCACAACGCGTTTCAAACTGGTTTGGTGGTCACTGCGAACGGACCACTATGGATGCTATACAGTAATAGATTTCCTCAAATGGACACTGCGAACGCCCCAAACGCGTTTCCAACCATTTCTTACCGGTTTGATGGTCACTGCGAACAAACCTAATAGGTAATGAAATTATTTCTCTACTCGAATCAAATTTAAAACCTAGGAAGACAAACTGCTGGGCAGGTTGGAGAATACTCTTATCAAAATTGATAATGAATCCCAAGTCCTGTGATGGTTTAACCAGCATAGTGACGTGAGATGCGCAGCTAGGGGACGAGGAACCCAGGACCCCAAAGTCATCTAAGTAATTGACACAAGGGGTGTGTTGACATCGCAAGTGCTGCACTATGGGTCTCATTAATTTGTGAAGTATAAAAGGTGAGAGTGAGAGGCCCGCAGGCAAGTAAACTCGTAGATTGTCCCCTGAAAATTAAATTGTAAAAATCTCCGACATTCTGAGGCTTCCGGTACCATATAAAAAAAAGTAGTAAAGTAAACAACCGTTCCAGGTTGGGGCTTTTCATCCGACTGCCTCGGGCGTCGCGAACGTCATCAGCTGTCCTCCAAGGAGGATCAGAATTCGTTCTGGTGATTCCGCTTAAAGCTACTCATTGCCTCGCCCCCTTGAGTGGAGAGAGGTTCGCCGTACAGAAGCGAGAAAATTACTTGGACGTCTGACCCTTACCTGGGCGGTCACCCATCCAAGTACTCACCACGCTCGGCGTTGCTTAACTTCGCTAATCACATGAGAAACGGTTCATTGCAACGCCTAACCCGTACGGCTCCGGTACCATATAATAAGCATCCATCAGGTCGATCCTCCGTATCATTTATAAGAAACTAAATCTCGCATGGTGAGGTAGTCCTCTAGCTTAAAATGTTGTGGGTTTGTGGAGAATTAAGCTGAGTCTCCCAATTTGTCGATTATTTATTGTTGCTCTAGCGCTTTCGATTCACGCCTCATCAGGAGCATGTAAGAGTATCATACTATTCCTTGGGTTCCCCCAACTCTACATGTCTATTTGGTGTACATATCTGTGTTCCTCTCATTTTTCTCCTCTTGTAGGTGTAGGTTTACACATCACTATTGTCCTTTAATGGGCACTCCTGGTATGTATTGCTCATTGAGGGCAGTTCATCAAACTTTGATTCACAAAGTGAGGGTGCTTTTAGGTAATTCATGTCAAGCTTTACGTTCATAAATTGCAAAAATAAGTAAGGGGAAATTGGAGACGATTTGCTGAAATTGCTGGCTACCCAGAAAGTTAAAAACTTCAGATAAAGATCAAAACCCAGAAAATTTCCTGACTCGCCTGAAAGCATTGCCCCCTGAGTTGAGGTCCAGGGAAAGGTCTCCCCACCATCCTCATTCCCTTCGGGAGGGTCATAAGGTCGGAAAATTCCTCACCATCCGCATCAAGCTCCAAAAAGAAAAATTATGTGCCAGAGGTTCCTGATTCAGAAAATGCTCCTGATTTCCATCCCCTTGAGCGTTTAGCGACGCCATAGAACTTATCTCGCCTTCCAGCCGAACCCCGGATACGATATTCCGGTCTCAGTCGGGCAAAAAATCTCTCCCCAACCATATGAAAAACTCAGAACATGTCTCTCCCGGTTCTCTGTGCGCAAAAAAAGAGTCTAGCAATTCTTGTTCTGCAAACTCCCGTTGCACTCCTGAAGTGATGCGACCAGGGGAAGCATCATGAGGGCGAAACATGTTACGCACGATTCACTAAACTCATGATTGTGGAGTGAAAAACTAGCCACGAAACAAGATGCTATCAAAGGGAAAGACACCAGCACCAGATTCGCCCGAAGAAATTGTTGAAAAAATATTATTAGATGAAAGCTCAAGATCTCCATCCATCACGACGATGCGCAGCCAAGGGAACAATGAAGTTTCGGGACCGTGGACAGTGCTGCCAACGTGGCCGGGCTGAATATAGGTTGGCAAGACCTCCTGGAAGGCGCCCATCCCGCTAATTTTTGAATTTTTTTCTTTAAACTGGCTCTGTCCAACGCCGTGGCTGGGGGCCACTACATTGTTAAACCACCCTCTAGTGCCCCTAGATATAATTACCCTTGCTAGGTAACATGCCTATCAATGGAATTTAATTGTATATTATTCAAACCATTTACTGACTTCAATCTCTGATGCTTACATCCATTCAATGCTGTCATGAAATAGATGCTCTATACACCCTTTTATTTGTTTATTCTGCTGAAGATAATACATATTTCTGACGCGATTATTATTGTTGTTTATCATTATTTTTCAGACCGTTGATATTACTGGACTTGGATTTGGTCAAGCTGATTACTACCCTTATGTATACTACAAGATCAACATAGATATGTTGGACTCTAAAGTATAATTTTTCTAGCCAGGATGGAATCAGGTCATTATTCTGTTGATTTTACCGCAGTTCTACTACAGAATATTATAGAAGATTGAAGGAATATATTTTATTCTAGATTTAAATGTAGTGAATCCGAAGGTCTGTTTACATATTGGATACAATGTCATTATCTTCCATCAAACTTTATATTATATATAAGTACCTCGTGATTCTAGGAAATTTCAAAACCTCAGGTAACATCTTCTGATAAGGGAATTACAAGTAACTTTTTCTAGTTTAAGCTGTTTTATTTGATGAAAATTCATTTAATTGAGAGGTTACGTCAAGTAGATAGGTATATTTCAAAATCTTTCGAACCAGTTTGACTTATTAATGTCAAAGTAATGTATTTGCATTTCCTTCAGCTGTGATTTTCCACCTTGAATAGATCAACTGATGTTCAACCTTTGTTAAATATTGTTCTTGTTGAATGGAATATAGTTAACATATATTACTGTTACAAGTGGTGAATAAATGTATTATGATTTTAAAACCTGTGAAGGTCCTAGTTAGCTACTGTAGAGCTACTGTTTACAAGGATCTTATACTCAATTTAGATTTGATTGCCCAGTGTCTATAATGTTATAAGTACTTTTAATTGTTGCGAGCAGTTGGGTTAAATAAATTGTAGCTCTAGCTTACCCTTTGATTGTGAATAGGTAATCGTACCAGTATTTTGACCTGCACAACGAATGACAGTTTTGTGACATTTCTTTATTCCATTTCCTTCTCAATCAACTGTTGATGAATAATTCAAAATAATCAAATCCAAAACTGTAAGCATCAAATTTTCAGGTTGTAACTATAAATTTTTAGCATCATTATCAACCGGTGAAAACAAATTGTGTTGGAAACAATTATCATGGATTATTACTCACATAGCAATCCTCTGCAATAGTCATTGTATATTAAGTCTTCATTAACCTAACGTTTGGGGTTTTCCATTTGTGGCAGAGGCAACACCCAATTAGTATTTAAAAGGCTTGCTTGGATTGTCAAATATATTAGGAAACTACTGGAAAAAAATTACTTTATTCCTAAAAGTCTCTACTCGTAAAATCCTAGAACCACCCTTCCCATATCCATCGGTGTATTACGAATAAGGTATTGACTATGGTACCTACACCGGTGTTATAAAGAGCTACTAATGTGAAAGTACGCAAGTCAGTAACATGATTCTTCTCCTGTTCTACTGTGTAACATTTCTGATTGTCATTCCAACTCAATTTAAATCAGTAACTCAGTAACTGTGTCAAATGTGCTTTTTTTATTACTCAATTTAACAGAAGATTTAGACAATTGGTAGGGGGGAAAAACACACAAGAATGCAGGATCACAGCTTACTCAGCTCTGCCATCATGTTCATGGCATCAGATTCTCTTACCGATTCGTGTTCCTTAAAGATTCAGATTTGACGGCTACGCAATTCTCCTTTTCTTTCCAATCTAAAGAGTGGTTTTTAAACTATCTCTGGGCCCTGTCTCCAAGCCTCCTTTATAGAGCATAAAATCAACAGAGTTATGATAATTAAGCTGTTATTTTCATTGATATGACAATAAATTTTTTCTTCTTTAATTTTCAACAGATTGTCTTGTACTCAGCGTTCTGGGAAAGCTAAAAAATGCAATATTCAGCCGTCCACAGAGCGTTCAACAAGTTAAGCTATGTTCATACTCGTGCCATTCACTCCTATCGCAGTATCCTCAACACCTGTATCACAGGTATAAGCCCGCAAACATTTTTAAAAAAAAAAAAAATCTATGTGTGGTACTCTGCTAAATTGTGAAAATGAAATACAAGGGTTGAAGACTCAACCAGTCAGTGCCCCTCATGGTTTTGTCAAGAAAGCAAACACCCTGCTCTTCTGCATGATTATAATAAAGCCTATGGTTACATACCCACACTGTTACTGGTGAATGTTGCAAGTAGTATGGATGTAGCTTGACGCTGCACATGCTGCACCACATGGTTGTTCCTCCATCAACATTATATATAATATTGCAATCCTCAAACTTTCGAATTTACAGTTTAGCAAACTCATTATGCAAACAACCGGCCTAAGTTGTTTGGATATCACAAATTCCCGTGCAATGATTGAACCAGTTATGTCCAGGCTTGTTGGTACACATGTACCTTATGATATAAAATTATTTGGAACTGGGTGCTTCATTTATGTCTACTTTAACATAAGAATTACATGATTAAATTGTAATATCCTGCTGTACCCTATATGTTTTTAACTGTTCATCAGTTGGTGATAATGTACTGTCGAATATTGTTCAAAGTTTTAAAAGGAGTAAGATTGCTCAATCTTATCTGCAATTATTTATTTGAAAAATATGATTAAGAAATAGAGTTTACTAGCCTAAACAAGTTGATGTAACTATGTTATAGGGTCTCTCCATTCCTTTCTCTAGTTGTGTAAGTACTCAATGTCGGACTAATTTCATTGTTCAAAAGACAGCTGTTACATTAATAAATATTGTCTTCCATTTTATTTCTAACTTTTAGTCAGTAGATGATTTTTGATGCATATCAGTACCTTCCTTCACTCCTCAATGGTGGAACTGTTTGAATGAATAATTTATATTTTATCAAAATCTTCCTCCCAACCACCACCCCATTCTCATTTGTTGTTTTACATCTTAGTTTAAAGATACTGTATATTCCAGGTAAGTTCTTTTATTCGTGAATATACCAGATTCCAACACAGTACATTCTGTGTTCCGTGCATCTGACCAGTTCATTATAAATCACTAATTCTACCAATGACATTGCATCCCTCACACCTGGTTCTTACCATCCATTTGAAAATCGCAGAAAACACGATAGCTGACCTGAATTATCTGAAGTAAATTTACTTCCATCTAAAAATAGTCAAGGTAGCTACTTTTTCAAAATCTTAAGTATTCTTAATTGCCAGTGAACGCCAATAATGTGAGTTAAGAAGTTTACTATTAAAGTTTTCTGGTAAAAATTGGTATTTGCCATTCTTTTCAGGTTTTCCGAAAAAAAATATAGCAATAGTTTTTTTTCTTTTTAATCAAAATCAGATGAAGAACATTCAAACATAATAGCTTGATTACTTTTAGTTAATTTTGATGTACCTATCTCGTGTGATTCCTGGCGGTCCATCTTCTCTTCCCAAGGCCCAGTAGCCTTAGTATCTTCACCCGATGTAGTTCTGTTAGCATTCCTTTAGCAAATCATTCCTAGGAGTCATTTGGTTCGTCTCGTCCAAATTCATTCTAAATTATTTAGATGTGTTAATAAGTGAGAGTAAAATGCTTACGTAGACTGGTATTGTGTTGGGCCATGTGTGTTCAGTATACCTGACCTGCCAATGTGTATTGTTCCTGGAACTGGGTATTATTAATACTTGAAATATTTGTACTTATTCACTTCGAATTCTGGATCAGTGTGTGAAGTAACGAGCAGTATATCCCTCTATATTCATACAAATAGTATTTGTGACAAGTGTTGCTGCACATATTGTGCACAATCCAACCACCTATCTAAAAAAAAAAAAAATCAACAATCTAAAAAATAAAATAAAAGCGTGTGGGGCAATCTTCTTGTGTGTACACTCAAACACAAGTTGACAAAGTTATTTACAGTATTACAAACATACCTTCAGTCTATGTATAACTATTCATAATGGTGAAACCGTGTACACTTGTATAGATGTAAATAACATTCCAGTTGTTATCACTATTGTCATTCAAATAAATGTATTTTATGTTGAGCATTCTTTCATGAGTCCTATTGTTGATATTGAAAACCATCGGTTATTATTGGTGAAAATCATGACTGATTCCTTCCAAAGTTATTACAAAATTTTGTTGCGCACAAATTTAGTAAGCCAGTTCCTCCTTGACTCCCGAAGAAAGATTAGCTGCTTAGCAAGTTGCTGAACAAGATGCTGAAAGAGCAGCATTACAAGAGCTAGTGAATCAACAATTTCAAAATTTCCTAGCAACTCACAACGCCCAACCCTGGCAAGTTTGCCTACCTGAATTCAAACAAAAACACGTGGACATGATACCATTCTTTTCTGGCAAACCCGAAACCCTCCAAAGATTTTTGGAAATGGCCCAAACGCAAACGCTAGTGAAACGTTTTTGCGATGAGAACGGTCCTGCTAACTTATCAAAATCATGAAGTAAAGTAATCGATTTTGCAGAAAATTCAGGGACCAGCTGATGATCTAATCCAAAATTACTCCTTTCCTGATTTTAAGTCTATTAATTGGCTCTGTTAGAAGGATATATTCAGATAGGCGTGACCTCTATACATTGTGTTTCGATCTTGGCAGCCTTGTGGTATGGCGAAAATGAAACACCCTTCAACTTTCATGAAAGAATCAAGAATCTTTTAAACTCTATTTTAGCCTACATTAAAAACCACGTCCTGGTCGAAATGAGTAAAACATAAACTTAGCAAAAACTCATAAGTAAAACATTTTAAAGGATTAGCGTTGAGAAGTCTCACCCTCGACTTACGAGAAACAGTAGGTAGTCAACTCCGGATTAGGCAACCAAATAGTCTCAGGGAAGCGCTAAACTAGATGACCAACGATTACCAAACTTGGTCCAATAACCATAGTAATAATAACCCCCAACAATTTCAACGAAAACCCCAAAATAGCCCTCAGTCTCCAAAACGAATTAAAGCCATAATCCGAGTCAAAACCCCAAGACATTCCGAAATTCCCATAATAAAAACAGACCGAATCCACAGGCTCAGAATAGATTTGCAAATCCAAACCAGAAGCCTCAACAACCCTGTCAAGGTGGTACACCAATATATGTCGTGGCAAACAACTAATCCTAATTTCAATAACTTAACAGAAGAAGACGAATCCGAGTTTCAACCAGACGAATGTTGTGAGGAATCGACGATATATGAAAATTCTTTTTTAGAGGAAAATCTCTCGGAGGCCCAAGAATAGACTTGATGCATCTGAGTGAAAACCATCACTTATTACCACATTATATAATTTACCTTAAAACCAATATTAGAATACTTATTGATTATGGAGGTACAACCAGTTTAGTAAACCCCCATGATTGCGAAAAAATATTTTAATCAAAACGTGAAATAAGACCCATTCAAAATTAGGACAGCCCATGGCGTATTAAAAGAAAAATATAGCACTCTTGTTTCTTTTGGTGTCATCTTCAAGATTAGAAACTTGAACCAAAGCAAAAGCAGAATATTTTCATTTCATAAGTATTTTGGAATCCTATTGGGCACAGACAGTTTTATTGAGTTAAATGCTAAGATAGATTATGAAAATAGCAAGTTGATCACCCCGAAAGTTGAAATTCCTATGAAATTCTTTGACGCTGAAACATTGAAACCTCAAGCTCGGAAGAACGAATTAAATTTGAAGTAAGAAATTCCACCCAGAGTTTTCTCTTCTATCAAAGTTCCAATTATTTCTAGGGGCACTAGAATGTGTTTAACCATTGGAGTGGTCCCCAGTCACTTGTCGGACTGAGCTGATTTCAAACATTATTTTAAAAGATGCTGCAATTTATTACATGAAGGTTTATTATTTCTGTATGAGATAATACCTTTTACACGAATCGCTGGTACATAGGTAACTAGGGCTTCGCCTGCCAACCCCTGCCAATGGCTGTTGAAGCGAGGAGCACTGGGCGGTGAAGGAGGCAGGCAGAGAAAGGTTTTTGGCTCATAGCATTGATGCATGTGAAGCGATCGGGCTGGCTAGACATTAGGACCAACTATACCCCTAGTGGATTCCATGTGCGAAAGAACGGATTTTTTCATCAAGTTAAAGGCCTTTTATGGCCCGGACGGCAGACGGACATTGCAGTTTTGGAATCTATGCATCCTGAAACATAAAGTTTTGACAATTCTTGACAAGTCATCAATCTTGACAAAGTTTGAGAGAAAATAATTTTTTTTCCTAAACGATTACAAAGGCTTATTATTGAAAACAATAAACCAAAATAGTGGAACGGGTGCCTTCAGGGAGGTCGTACCAACCGACATTTCGCCTGGCCATGTTGGCAGTACTGTCCACAGCCTTCTTTACTTGCCTTCCAGCTCGTGTTACGATCACTTTGAAGGTTTTCTGTGTTTCAAATTATCAAGTATTTCATCCCCAAAATTTAGTGCCTGTACAGTTTTATTTTATTTATTTTTTGTGAATCTTCGCATATTTCCCGTGGGCGTGTTTTGTGCCAGTTTTTGTTTATTAGTGCGGAATGTTTCGGGTTCAGGGAGAAGCCTCTCCCTGTGCATGGGGTTCTTGCCCGAGATGGGACGATTTTCACGGGAAACTTCGGGAAAAACTTGTCTCTCACCAGGGCAAATGCGAGGGGGCTTTTCCGAGGTTGACCCGGATGAGGATTTTGGCCGAACAATGGCGTCATGTCACCATCTTGTTCAGGGCGACCGAGCCCTGGAAGATTTTTTGGTTGTATAGTTTTATTCGTGTTCCGAGTCCGTAGTGGATGGAACTGAGTTCTTTGACCCGATAGATTCATAAAATTTGACTGGTTACATCAGGGAGATTCACCCCCAGACCTCCACTCGGCACCCGGAATTATTGGGTGAATCTGGCAGCTTCGCAAGTTTTGACCCAGCTGAGGGAATTTGGAACCGGCTTTCGTTTCGTCACTGGAGACTAACCCCCACATTCAACTGCCCCCGTTCCGAATATCCGGCTCCACCTAACTTACAGGCCTTGATCCCCACCAAACCTAAATACAGAGATTATTCCATCGGTGTTAGCAGGTGTGATCACGAGAGACCGGGTATTTATGTCCATCCAGAGACAAATTACAACTGCCATGGCGGCTTTAGGTCGAGGTATCAACACAGTATTAGAGCAGGGAGATGAGGCAGTGAGGGTGGTCACCCCGGCCTACTTGGCAGTTTGTAACACGGGCAAAGTGTTGTCACCCCTATTTTTCGATGTTAATATAGCCAGACATCAGGCGATTTGCAAGGTGTGCACCCCGGCAGTAGAAATTATTTCTAAGGGCTAGCCACCTACCCAGTACCTGTGGTGATGGCCTGGGTATCAGGTATAAGGAACACCTGACCACAGAGAAGGCTGTGAAAGGGTTTGTTCCACTGCGGAAAACCCCTCCCCCTTCTATTCTCGCTGCCCATCAGCGTGAGTGAGGGAATATAAAGCGGAAAATGCTGGGAAACGGGAACAGCCAGGCTGCTCAGTGGGGGAAGTCCGTTCCGAAGGCTCGATCCCACCCTGGGGCAGCCCAGCGAGACAGATATGCAAAGGTGGTTCTCCAGTGGCAGCAGGAAGGGTTGAGCAGGGAATCCCCCCCAAATGCCAGTAGCTTTACATCAGCACCAGCAGGTGAGTTTGTCGCCTCTCTCGGAGGTTGTTCATGACATTTTATTAAGCCTTGGTGCGCTATTTTACTGAGAGTAAGGATATTCTTTCTTGGTTGGAGTGGGTCCAGATTCCCTTTATGTCTGTTCCTGCCCTCCAACCTAATCTGTTACCTCATCCTTTTCATTAGTGAAATGATGGGGCTAATTAATAAAATTGTGACTGACGATTTTTCAGGTAACCAAACCGTTTGAGGATTACGATTTATTTTAAATTTGAAGTAGTATTTAAATTCCTTTGCCATATTTTAAATTGGAAGACTACCGCACTATACGAGATTTAATGCCCCAGAATTGTTATGGGGTGACGGTTGACCTTACAGATGCATACTATATGGTTCCAGTAGCTCCAGAATATCGAAAATTTCTGCATTTTAGCTTTCATGGGAAACTTTAAGAATTTACATGTTTACCTATGGGACTATCAATATCCCCCTTTATTTTTGATAAAATAATGATCCCCATCGTCCATGAGCTTCATTCACAGAACATCCAGTGTGTTAATTACCTGGACTTTGGGGTTCTGGGTTCTTCATCCACTGACTGTGCGTCTAATGTTAACACATTAATTAAGTTATTACTTGCTTGGGGTTGTAATATGTGGGATTACAGGGGAGGAGGTAGATGAGCAACTAACAAGGAATGTGACGTTACGTTGCTATGGTTAAATATTAAGAATAATATTCAAGGGTGACCAAGTAGCATGTTACCTTTGTGGGGTGTTGCGTCATCCTCACTAGTGCCAGCTAGAGATGCTGCCACCAAAAGCAAGCCTGAGCCCTTGCTTTGTATAGCAGGAATGCGTAGAGATCAAACCATGCACGTTCACTTGAACGTGTTACACCTACCTATGTGTCTATATGTGTATTACCAATGAATAAAATGCTCTCGAGCTGAAGGCTTACTACGTTACGTTACTGTGCCTGATGGGCGTTCAATGATATTACTCTGGAACTGAAGGTTCCTTACCTTTATTACTGCAATTAAATATATACCAGGAGTAACAGGGTAGAGTTAAGGAACAAGACAATGTGTCGAAACGTGTCAATATAATGATGCAATAGGTGGCACACAGATATAAGAGTAGTACTTATGGTAACTTAGGAACACTTATCAAAACGCGTAATGATGTATTGAAATGCAAACTTGGCAAAATAGAATCTTCGTTACGATTCGTAATGATTTTACTGTATCGATTTAGGTTATTCAAATTAGTTATACTTATTCACAAGATAGTTCACTATTAGGTTGCACCAGATTTATGGAAAACATTACGCAATGTTACTCTGAATACCAATTCAATATTACTGCTATTACTTAGCGTTAATGTCTGTTACTCTAACTTCAATCTCAATATTACTATAATACTCTCAACGTTACACTCAAACAAACAGCAACTTTACTCTTATTACTAAACTTATTACTCTCTGTTACACTGGTCTGTTTCACTACTGACTTTATGTTACTATTATTTAGAATGTTTAAATGTGTCCATTTCACAAAGTATTTCCACACCCTACCTATACCAATTGGCCACTAGAGTAGAAATGTGAGAACGTTACCTCCACGCCCTGAGGGATAACGTTACTAGGGGACCTGAGGAAATCCTTCGGTCAAGAGTGCTTCCGTGTCCAATAACGTCGGTACCAGATATTAGTCCAGGAAGATATCAATAGGAAAAGCTGTGTTTGTCGCCAGGGAAATAGATCCTAACAGTGTGGGGATCGTTCTACGAACGGTTGGAACGGGGATGAACGTTACACTGACTTGGATGCTGTATACACGTGGGGCCTTACTCCGACTATCAACGTACACAGTTCAAAACTAAACTTGATCGACTAGACTGGAATGAGGAAGAGGGGAGCTCATCCGGGGTATTTATACTGGACTTCCCCTCCTGCCCCTGTCCTCCCTTGTTCTTCCCGCTCCGTCCCATTCCTGACGTGTACTCGGCCGCCTCTGGCCGGTGTTTCGTGGACCATGCTCCAGCCTCCGTAGCGCGAGCGGGAGGAGCTAGCCAATGCCTGATCCACCAGGCCTACAGGGTTCATTATTAACTTTGATAAATGTGTACTCAAATCGAAGTAACAGTTTGCCTTTCTTGGTTTTGTTTTCGATTCTGTTGAGGATCTATCTCTCTGCCATCCAAGAAATGGCTTCATATTCGGGACATGATAACTTACTAGTTTTACAGTGAGGCGCTTTGCAACTGTGATGGGAACGCTGGTGGCTGCTTGCCCCACTACACCTTATAGCAAACTACATACTATGTTTTTGGAGTCGGTTAAAGTGAAAATATTAGCAGCTCATACTTTTTGCTTTGTGGCTATGTTGACCCCGCCTCCCTCCATCTACGCTAACCCTCAGTGGTGGGCTAACAATGTTCCTTCCATCGAAAATAGACTACAAAATGACGATTTTTTGGTCACAATAGAGACAGACGCCTGTCTGTCCGGATGGGGGGCGTGGTGTAACGGATGTACAGTCAGTGGATTGTGGGCCCCAGAGGGAACAGCTTTTCATATTAATACTTTGGAGCTTGTAGTGGATTTGTAGGTTGGTTGTGCGGGTTTACCCCCTTTGGGTGAATTTACATATACTTGGCTGGGAGTTGGTACTCCCAGTGGACAGTTTTGTGAGAAATAATAATCCGCTGTAGGAGCATGAGGGTTGTTCCCTTAGGTATAGAGAGGGGGTGAATGTGGAGACGTGGATCGGATATGAACCCTTTATGGTATCTAGTCTCTGGGTCTGAAAAGGACCGTAGTCGTATGACACTTTTGGTGTCATAGGAGACGACTGAAGAGGACAGACGCCCGTGGGTTCGACTAGACGAGGAAGTGAAGCTTCCTACAAGCCCAGGATCCTCGCACTAGGTAACCCGGTGAATGCACCTTCTTGAGGGTTACTCGGCGTCTTGATCCCAAAGCCTGTGAGCGCCAGTGGAGTCAAATCGCAGCTGGTTCCCTTGAGGAAGGCTTCTTCTGGAGAGGAGTTCTTCTTTGTAGGCTGGTCAGGATTGGTATGCCCGGCAGGGCCGTCGGGTGCTATATTTATACCTCCTGCTCCGCCCGGGTGCTCTGTGATTGGCTGTTTAATTTGGCGGCAGTTATTCGCGCCCTGTGTGTGTCGGGGCGAAGTGTTTACTTCTCCCGTCTGTCGTTAGAACGCTCTGCCTACGCCGGCCAATGGGATTGCGAGTTCTGTGACCTTGTCGGCCTCAAGGGCGTTTTAGGTGGACTTGTCCTCGCCTCGTGCGTCCTGGCGGGAGCCACGAGCACTATGCGAGAAGGCAAGTTGTCCGCGTCAACTTGCCAGCGTGTGGGATTCCTCTCTCGCAGTGTGCTTTTGGCTTGTTCTAGTTCGGGAGTACTGACTCCCGTTAGGGCCTTGGGCGTTCTTGGTCTGTAATACTTTGAGTAAAATGTCCTTGAATGTCTGAAGGACATTTTCTCATTATTATTGAAACTTGTATTTCTTTTTACCTTCGTTTGTACAGTTTTCCTGTCCTGTTTGGAAGGTAATTTTTCTGGCGTATTTGGCTGTCTTAAATAGCTTGGCTCATGTAGTGAGTGTTTAGCTTGATCTTTGATCGAAGTGTAGTGTGGTGTGAAATTCACAACAGAGCTTACAGCTATTTTCCTGGTGTCACGCCATTTTGGTGACCGAGTTACAAACTCAAAGATCCTTCTCAGGTCAGATGGATGTGACAGTCGACAAGGCTCTATGGTTTTCCAAAGGTTATTTTCTATTATCCGGGAGATAAGGAAATGGTGTGAGGAGATAGAAAAAAATTCATCTTTGCATCCTAGATTGTATCTGCTGAAAACACAGTGGCGGATGAGTGCTCCCGGCTTCTACCAGGTAACACTGAGTGGTCGCTATGGGACACTAAATTTTGGGAAATCATTGAGCAACAGGGTCCCCCCCCCCCCCCCCCCACGATGTTAATTTATTCATCTCTGCAGAAAATGCTAAGTGCCAAAGGTTTTTCTTGTGGTCTCAGGACCCGAGAGCAATGGGAGTGGGTGCCTTTACTGTCTCTTGGTCGAGGCTGAATTTTTTTGAGTTCCCATCATCCTCATTAATCCTTAACTCGTAGCCCACGGCGCCCTAAAAGGCTGTCTAATCGCCTACACAGCTGCCTTACAGGTAAGTAATACGACTGAGCGGTGTGCCTACCGGTTGGCTCTCTTTCGCCAACTTGGACCATCTATTTTCCATAAATTTAACTAGTTATTTCTTTCTTTTTTTGGGGGATTCCTACTTCTCTTCCTGTTTAGTAAACCCTGTTTACCACTAGGATGCGTTTTGTTTTCTGGTACCGATATAGCAAAGGTTGAAATGTTTCTTGAAAGTTAGTGATTCTCAATGAGTGTAGAAAGCGCTGTTTTTCAGTTCTACTTTAAAAAATAATGGCTGTTTTCGACTTTTTATCGTATTGATTCAATCGTTACATATGAAATCAATACTAACCAAACAAATCGAAATGAATATCTTGTTATAAAGTGTAGTGGATTTATGTATGTTTGACTCGGAGTAGGGATACCTAGAGGTATGTTCGTACGCGAGTCATAGTGTTGAAAAAGGCTGTTAGCATTTTTCTCTTCAGACCCTGCGTAAGGTGATCCTGATGGGCGATAGCCCTGTTCTTGTCCACAGAAAGTGTGGTTCAGATATTCCTGCGAAGGAATATTGAGATGGGATATACCCTCTGTGAGACGTGTAGGCCGACAGGTCTTTTCTTGAATTTGTAGAGGGTATATTTGTGAATTGATAAATTCACTGTGGAGAGGAGAGTTGTCTTCTGTAGGCCGAAGGGCCGAGCTTTGTGCGTCTGTAACGTAGACCTGTTGATCCTGAAAAGTACGCTTAGGATCTTGGTAATCTCTTGAGAAAGAGATATTTGTTTCGTCAAGCCGACAGGCGGAATATTGAGAGACGAAGGTAGAGGCCGTGAGCTCTGTGGGAGCTGTCCAACATGGGGGCGACGGCGTAGGTCGCGCCTCTATGTTTGAACGCTGGTACTGAGGCGCAGGGGGGACTCAGGTGTCAGGGCGCCGGTCGTGAAGATCACGTGAGAGAAGGGCCGTTTACGCTTGCCGCTGACGAGAGGCTAATCAGCTCTGGGGAAATTTCTTTCCGCTTGGCCTCGAGATCGTCATCGTTTTGAGGGGGTGAAAACTCGGCGTTATCTCCATCCTCGGGGACGTGAAAGTAGGCTTATTTGGATGCAACAGAGTCCTGAAAAGGACTGGGGTTTGTGTGGCCGAGAAAGTGAAGCTTTCTACGAGCGTGGGTCCACCACGATCGAAGCGATAAGGCTTTTCGGGCTTGATAATCGCTCGGCCTCGTCCCCTCGGGCGATTGTAAAATATTACAATCCAGGGTCGAGGGCTTCCCAGGTCCAGGGCAGCGTCACCCAATCCGTTACTGCCAAGGGCCCCAGCTTTAGACGGGGTCTTGATAGGGAGGCTGACAAAGCATCGAGCCTACAACCTATTTGACGTTCATGTAGGCGCCAATCCTTCTTTCTTGGAAGCTAGTGGAGTAAAAATCGCAGCTGGTCCTTTTTTCTTCTGGGCCAGTGGAGTAGAATCGCTGCTGGTACTCTGGAGGGTTCCTTCTAGGAGAGGAGATGTTCTTCCTTAGTAGGTCGGGATCGGTATGCTCTACTAGGGATTCTAGGGAATGGGGCGCCGTATTTATACCCCTCGCTTGGGGAGGGGGGGGGGGGGGGGTAGGCGGCCAGTGTTGACTCGCTTATTGTAGGCGGTTGTTTCGCCCGCTTCCTGGTAGGGCGCTCTCGTGTTGTTCGTTCTCGCTTGGAGTTCCCTGGTTATTGAAGGTTTCTGATTTGCCCATGCTACCGGGTCGAAAGCCAAAGGGCTTTTTGTCTCGTTTGTTCTCCTCCAGTGGGTTTTCGTATTGTGTGCCTTGCTTGTTTCAAGGGTGTTCTCAGTGGGAATGTTGTTTCTCTTGTCCACTGCTTGAATCGCTTTCAAAGGCGATTTTTCTAGGGTCTTATATAGCTTAGCTCGCTCAGTGAGCTTTTAGCTTGACTTTTGGTGGCCCTTAAAAGGGCCGTAAAAGTCGTAGCTTTGTGTGGTGGTAATTTTACCACATAAAGGAAAAAGGCCTCTCCTTCATGTTTCTGTTATCTCTCATTTCTCACTCATACTTCATTTGTAGTTATCATGCATACTGTTATTTGCATTTAAAATCATCGGTTATTATAATTATCACTGGATAAATTCATTTTTTTAAATCATGAAGAGAAGGAAGTTGTGTGCTTGGACTGTGCAACAGCACACGCCAATTTCAACCACACATATATCTCCAAACATAGGTATATAAGTCCTAATTATGCTGGTACACAATAGGACGTGCAAGAGCCCAGTTTGCCTGGCCATCAGCTTCCTCGTTACTTAACTTATCGGTTAGGGACTCCTTTTTCTGTGTCGCTTATTGTTTAATGTAGGTAGCTAAAACAATGTACACATCGAGGTGTCATGACAAAAATTTCCCCGATTTCGACTAAAGTTGTATTTTAGGCTTTCCTACAAAATTATCTCGTTTTCGTCTGTGTGTGTGTGTGTGTGTTAATCCTTGAAATGGGCTTTCGTGTAGGTACTCAATACATTTCTAGTTAGGTATTCCCGTTTTCAATTAATGGTAGTGGCGCCACCTTCGCATCGATAATGGTGGGATAGGTCCTGACTCGACTCAACTAGCACAAGGCAAATTACCATTCCTTCACTGAATATTCACCAATAAATCATGAACATCAACAAATCATGACCGTCACGTCCTCACACTAGACAACAAAACTAAGCACTGAAAGTTGAATAAGGAGTTCAAAAGGTTTATTTGTTTACTATTTACAAGTAGGTATAATAGGTACCTACCTACAACCAGTACTTAGTGGGTTTTACGTCTATTAAAAGTAGTATTTTATTTTAGATTTTCATAGAAATGATTAAGCTAGATTTGATTGTACAATAATTACGCAAAGTGCACAACCGATCCTCGTAATTTCTCTGAAGGAGAACAGCTTAAAAAATGCTAAGCATATAATGTTGTGTGGTTTCGTTAAAGCATTTATGCACTTGCTCCACAAAGTTTATCAATATTAATGAACATCCTCACACTATAAATGAAACGATTTTGCAAGATTTAAAGAATATATTCCACTTCAAATGCACCTGCAAACTTGGGAATAGCAGATCATGCAAGCATGTACCTAGTCGCAGTCTTGGTTTTCTGGTAGGTACCTACCTATTCTTATTAAAATTATATAATAAAAGTGCAGTATATAGAAATGATAGGGACATTTACAAATGTAGCATTTTGGTTTGGCAGAATTCCTGTGTTCCACGTAGTACCAGGTAGGTAGTTTTGTTACGTCTGTGTGGGAAACAAGGGTCACTTGTGTTCTGGTCGATTTTTTAAATCCAAATTTTCTCGTATTTCATATTGCCTGTCATATTTCTTAACAACGTGTTACTATTCTACCATTCCTCGTTCATAGCAAGGTAAACTATTTGTTATTTTCAGTACTATTAGCATAAACTAAAAAAATTTTTGTTTATAACTTTCTGCCCTGCTCCAAGGGTGTACGCTAGGTGGGCCCAGGTCCTTTGTACACTAAATAAATAAATAAAATAAAATAAAAATAAAATTCAAACAATGTTAGGTATGTAGTTACGTACGTAACTCTACCTAATTAGGAGAAGGGACCATCATTCGACCATCTAACCAAAAAGATTTTTAATTAGGGCATGTATCACTATATTTTCAAAATTTAGAATGCTTCAAGAACCTTAGGTTCTTTCCCCATCACAGAAAAAACGATTGGAAATAAAACGAGAGAAGACGAAGTCTCAAAGAATGTTAGGTACAGACTTACAGATACGATTTTCAATGACAGGAGAGAATGGGTCAGGATCTATTTAGTTCATTTTGCTGTCGCTAGGCTCGCATCCTTATTTGAAATAGCGAATTACTCAAGTTGTGGTTCTTCGTGAACATGATTTTAGCATGGAACATGCTTTAGCGTGACCTGACTGCCAAGAAACAACTCTAACAAGTGGGACCAAAGTAGCGCCCTCATATAAATATAATTATTCTAGACCCTAGTGGCACCTGCTGAAACTAAGTACCTACCTAGAATACAACCACCGTTTTGTCTCTGGAAAGGTAGTGACTAGCCCCCAACGAGTTTTAGTTTTCAAATCTTCCGCTATTGTATCCGGTGCGCTATTCGTCCAACTAATCTGAATTTTCACATAGGGATTGACTAACACTAACTTGATGTTATGTATTTTTGAGATGCGAGCTTGCGAGCAAACAGACCACCAAACTACACAAATCATTCTGATCTATTTGTCCCACTTATCTATATTTTAGCAGCGGACATAGATTAATAAAAATTGAGGCGCCGCTGTAGCGGAAATTTCGAAAACTAAAAATCTTTGGATAGCCAGTCACTGACTTCTGGAAAATGTGTCTATTTCATGACATGTTCTGTTACTCTGTGCTTGCTTGTTCGCTTGTAAGTCCTCTCTTCTAGAGAAAGGCAATCAATTTCCGATTTTGTTTTGTTTGAAAAATCGATACTTTGGTTGAAAATCTTTTTCTAGATCGATTTCCAGAAGTTAAGTAGAATGGTGAATCGATACTTTCATTCTGATTTTTTTAAAATCGTGACTCCATTTCAATTTCAAAAGTTTTTATTTTCTTATTACATGAAGTACATGAACATATGGCCATGAACTGCCATATGGTCATTCCTCTGTCCTTGTAGTTGCTGTTTATCGTGGTTATGGAAACGGTATACGATTTTCAAATAAGTTTTTCTTTTAACGGTAACATTGTGAAGGCAAGTGAACAACTAAAAACGTAACCCAATGCGCTGAAAGCTTTCATGTAGTTCAATTTTACATCGCTCAATAGCGCTTCCTAATTCGACTGGCTTACAAACTTTGAAGGTACATACAAGTCAGAACAACACCATCATCCCGCTCTTTCATGACATGGAGCTAGAAAGCTAAGCTTCCATGTCTTCTAGGCATCACTGGGATTTGTAGGGTGGTTGTGTATAGTTGGTGGGATTATTATATTGGTGTAACTGCACTGTCATATGGACCTCGCGTATCAACATCAACAACCCTAATAAATGATTAAAAATGGCAGTTTGATAACAGTATTATTTGGTGGAGTGCGGTTAAATGTGTAGACGACTAGAAAAAATAGAATGGCCACTATGGAAGGTTCCCTTAGCAAATGGACTAATGTTATGAAAGGATGGCAATACCGGTGGTTTGTTTTAGATGACAACGCTGGCTTGCTGTCGTATTACACGGTGAGTGTTGCCTCGTTTTTTACGTCAATTTTAAGTACGTCGTAAGCCGAATGCGCTTACTAATTAGGTAAGCCATTCGTTATTCAATATTGTTGATTTCTGTCTGTAACGGCAACCAGCTTCGTAGGATGTCACGAATTTATGGTACATTCCGAGCTGATAAAATGCTAATACATTACCGGCTACAAATCTACTATTATATGAGAATTATTCGAATTCTTTTACTTAGTTATTCCAGGGTTAGAAGTTGTGGTAGAATGTGACTAAAGTAGATTAAATGTTCAGTATTTTATACTATAAAAAAGATGCCCTGGTTGTGTAGATAAGCCCATCCAAATCACTTTTTTCATTAGTGTCATTATATAACGTTATCGTTAATAGTCAGTCCCCTTTTAGACTGATTACCTCTGAACAGAATCGTGATCGTAAATAATTTTGTATTGAAATGGCTAACAATCATAATAAATTACACTCGGATAGTTTCATAAATACATAGTTACTTGATGTAATATTAGACATCGTGATTTAGAAGGAGAAGTTTAAAATTCTTGAAAGGATTAATGTAGGATTCATTTTATCATTAGTACTTAGGTCTGTGAACAATTCCGACCATTTAAAAGCATCCCCACATAACTTGTATGAACGCTATTTCACTAATTGCATTCTCCCAAGTTCACCCTGGGAAGGTCGATATCTCAGTTAATAATGGTGCTAGAGACATGAAACTTCGACCAGATGGTAACCCTTAGTTTTAGGCAGTTGCACAGGGGGTCGGGGCAGTAAGTCGGTGGTGGGAGGGTGGTTGGGGGAGGGGAGGGTGGTAAGTGGTTTCCAGCATGTTTTTGAACCCCAGATCCCCTAAATTCGACTCAGAGGGGTACATAACCACATCAGACGGTAAAGGCAAGTGAACAAGTAAAAACGTAACGCAACGTGCTGAAATCTTTCATGTAGTTCAATTATACATCGCTTAATAGTGTTTATTATTCGACTGGCTCACTCACAAACTTAGAATGTATTTACAAATCTGATCAACACCATCATCCCGCTCTTTTATGACATGGAGCTAGAAAGCTAAAATTCCATTACATGTCTTTTAGGCAGTTGGTGGGTTCATTTTATTTGTGTAACTGCACTGTCCTTTGGACTTCGGGTATCAAAATCAACAACCCTCTTCCATGGCATGGAGCTAAAAAGCTTAGCATCCATGTCTTTTAGGCAGTTGGTGGGTTTATTTTATTTATGTAACTGGACTGTCCTTTGGACCTCGCGTGTTAACATTACCATTGATGACAGTTAGTTGGTGGAGTGCGGTTAAGTGTGTTAGACGACTGGAAAAAATAGTTCGGCCACTATGGAAGGATCCCTTAGCAAATGGACTAATGTCATTAAAGGATGGCAATATCGGTGGTTTGTTTTAGATGACAAAGCTGGCTTGATGTCATATTACAAGGTGAGTGTTGCCTCGTTTTTTTACTTCAATTTTAAGTTCGTTGTTGTAAGCCGAATGCGCTTACTAATTAGGTAAGCCATTCTTTAATCAATATTGTAGATTTCGGTCTATAACTGCAACCATCTTCGCAGGATGTCATGAATGTATGGTATATTCAGAGCTGATAAAATGTTAATACATTGCTAGTTACAAATCTACAATTATGTGAGAATTATTCGAATTCTTTTATTTAGTTATTCTAGGGTTAGAAGTTGTGGTAATATGTGACTAAAGTAGATTGAATGTTCAGTATTTTATACTATAAAAAACATGCCCTGGTTGTGTAGATAAGCCCATCCAAATCACTTTTTTCATCATAGTAATTATATAACGTTATCGTTGATAGTCGGTCCCCTTTTAGACTGATTACCTCTGAACAGAATTGTGATCGTAAATAATTTTTTATTGAAATGGCTAACAATCATAATAAATTACACTCGAATAGTTTCATAAATACATAGTTACTTGATGTAATATTGGACATCGTGATATAGAAGAAGTTTGAAATTCTTAAAAGGATTAATGTAGAATTTATTTTATCATTCGTTCTTAGGTCTGTGTTCAAAAGGATCCCCACATAATTTGTATGAACACTATTTCACTAATTGCATTCCCCCAACTTTTCAGTATCTAAATATGTATGTGGGTTTACTAGCAGCTAGAGTAAATAATGTGAAATGCTGGTGATAATAACACAACAAAGGATCGAAATGTGGGCTCCATTGTGAGAGCTTGGGATTGAACTCGGTCCTCCAAGCTTAATAATTGGGTTTTTGAAGTTAATGACGTTCAACCAGAGACGGTCGATATCTCCTTTAATAATGGTGCTAGATACATGACACTTCGACCAGCCCTTGGTTTTAGTCAGTTGCACAGATGGTCGGGGCGGCAAAGCGTTGGTGGCGTGGGATGAGGGGGGGGTCTTTTTAAGCTTGTCTTCCAGGCAGTTAGTGGGTTTATTTTATTGGTTTAACTGCACTGTTCATTGGACCTCGCGTATCAACATCCCACTTTCATGACATGGAGCTATAATGCTGAGCTTCCATGTCTTCTAGGCAGTTGGTGGGTTTATTTTATTTGTGTAACTGAGTTGTCTTTTGGACCTCGCGTATCAACATCAACAACCCTTTTCCATGACATGGAGCTAGAATGCTCAGCTTCCATGTCTTCTAGGCAGTTGGTGGGTTTATTTTATTTATGTAACTGCGCTGTCCTTTGGACCTCGCGTTTACATTAACATTGATGGCAGTTATTTGGTGAAGGAGTGTGGTCAAGTGTGTTAGAAGAATGGAAAAAAATAGTTCGGCCACTATGGAAGGATCCCTTAGCAAATGGACTAATGTCATTAAAGGATGGCAATACAGGTGGTTTGTTTTAGATGACAAAGCCGGCTTGATGTCATATTACAAGGTGAGTGTTGCCTCGTTTTTTTACTTCAATTTTGAGTTCGTTGTTGTAAGCCGAATGCGCTTACTAATTAGGTCCCCTTTTAGACTAATTACCTCTTAACAGAATCGTGATCGTAAATAATTTTGTATTGAAATGTCTAACAATTATAATAAATTACACTCGAATAGTTTCATAAATACATAGATACGTGATGTAATATTAGACATCGTGATTTAGAAGATGTTTGAAATTCTTGAAAGGATCAATTAATGTAGAATCCTCACAATGTGTATGAACACTATTATTTCACTATTTGCCGGTGATAGCAACTCAAGAAAGGGTCGAAATGTGGTCTCCATTGAGACAGCTTGGGATTGAGCTCGGTCCTCCAAGCTTGATAATTGGATTTTTGAAGTTAGTGACGTTCTCCCAGCAATTCAATTCAATTCAATTTTTAAAATGCTTTATTTTGTGGAAAAACAAAAAAAAAAAAAAAAAAAAAAAAAAAGCAATAGATCTAAAAGGAATCATTGACAAGAGTATTCTCATGCAACAGGAAATGCATCAATAAAAAACAATTTGAATTATTCCACAAAACCCACAAAGGAAAACCTGTGCGTGGGCATTTCTAAATACTAAAGTAGGTTAATATATCCGGTTGTCTATTTTTTTTACATGATGATAGATAGTGCGTTAATATCTAATAGTTAATAGTACGTTAGTTTACAAGTAATAGAGAGTGTGGTAGAAACTATTTCATTGTACATTTTTCATTATCCATATTTTGAGATCGATTTTCTCATTTGTAGTAAAGGGCAAGTTTAGGAGATGTGAAGGTAATCGATTTAGCAAACAAGGACCACGGTAAGGAGCTTGAAGTAAAGCGAAGGTCGATATCTTCGTTAATAGAGAGTTTTTGGTGACCACTAAGGTACCCTTAACGTCACCCTAACGTATCCAAGAATACGTGACCTTGAGGGGACGATAGCAACGTTGTACGTTAGATTGGCTCATTTAACGTCACCCGTTTGGGGACCTAAAGGCACACGACACCAGCCTAACCATCCTGTAAATGTAACCCTACTGCTCACCTCAGAATTACTCGAATACTGGTGAAGTAAATAACAATAGTTTTTCCTTTCAAATGCCTCATCACCAACTAACTATGTTGATGTAGGGGTTAGGTTTTTGAACACCCCCTTAAACTTGGTTATTTTACGTTTCAAGTTGCGTAGAACCCGAATGTGCCATCTGAAATCCGCCTCTGCTGTCTAGCTTTACTAGTCTTCATTCAACTCGATCGAAAAAATCCGTTCTTTTGCACACAGGCTCTATTTGGTCGATTAGAGCCTTGTTTCTATCATCATTTCACATATTTTAAATAAGAAAACTGAGTTTTAAGACACTACTTCTTCGCAGTATTGTTCTTAGATTGCCTGATCTCTTAGCTATTTTCTCGTGAACATTGTGTAAAGTGCTGCCTCCAGTGATGATTGTGTCAGGTAAAATCCTGGTTCATTGTCTTATGAATAAATTCGTTTTCATACTTGTTGTTCATACCCAACGGAAAACCCAAAAACATGATGTTCGTAACGACTAATGACCTATGAGTGCAACTAAACCGTGGTGTTCCTCACTTGAGGCTTACTATCTTTACGTTAAATCCATGCCCTGTTTACGAATTGAAAACTAAAAATGAGAAATTAGCCCGTATCTGTACTGAAACTAACATGAAATTCGAATTCAAGATTGAAACGGTGTTTCATATCGAAATGAAGAAATTGCTTTGTCAACCAGTGGACAACAAGACAGCTGGGGGGAAAATATCGCGTTGCCCAACCACCGTTAATGTGACATCAAAATTAAGGCAACCGTTCTCCCGGTTCCATTTGGGTTAGCATTTTCATTTGCTCCCTCAAGACTACGGTAACGGGTGACCGTAGTCGCCAAAAACTCTGTAATAATGGTGCTAGAGACATGAAACTTCGACCAGATGGTAACCCTTGGTTTTAGTCAGTTGCACAGAGGGTCGTGACGGTGAGGGGGGGGGGGGGGGTAAATGTGGTTTCCAGCAGGTTTTTGAACCCGAGACCCCATAAATTCGACTCAGCGGGGTACACAACCATCTAAGATGGGGTTAGGTTGATCGAATTGGGGGCGGGAGCGGTAAAGGAGGTATACAATATCTATTCCACTACGTTCTGCCTCCTCCAGCGGCCCCTGGGTGTAGTGCCACCTTGCAATCTACACAGTACTCTGACACCGTTTACCTAAACATTGATACCGTTTTTAGAGTTTTAGGTCTCATAGGAGTGGGGAAATGGAACAAACGTGAGAAAAAAATACAGATTTACCAACTCTTTGCCGCCTCCAGCGGCCCCCGGCCCTAGTGTCACCTTGAAATCTATGCACAGTACTCGGACGTTTACCTAAACATTGATACCGTTTTCAGAGTTTTAGGTCTCATAGGAGTGGGGAAATGGAACAAACGTGAGAAAAAAAAAACAGATTTACCAACTCTTTGCAGCACCCTGCGGCCCCCGGCCCTAGTGACACCTTGAAATCTATGTAGAGTTTTTGGTCTCATACGAGTGGGGAAATGGAACAAACGTGAGAGAAAAAAAACAGATTTACCAACTCTTTGCAGCACCCTGCGGCCCCCGGCCCTAGTGACACCTTGAAATCTATGAACAGCACTCGGACGTTTACCCAAACATTGATACCGTTTTTAGAATTTTAGGTCTCATAGGAGTGGGTAAATGGAATAAACGTGAGAAAAAATGCAGATTTACCAACTCTTTGCCGCCTCCAGCAGCCCCCGGCCCTAGTGTCACCTTGAAACGTATACACAGTACTTGTACAACGTTTGCCTAAACATTGATACCATTTTCGTTTTCAGAGTTTTAGGTCTCATAGGAGTGGGGAAATGGAACAACCGTGAGAAAAAAACAGATTTACCAACTCTTTGCCGCCCCCAGCGACCTCCGGGCTTAGTGCCACCTTGATATCTATACACAGTACTAGGACAACGTTTACCTAAATATTGATACCGTTTTCAGAGTTTTAGGTCTCATAGGAGTAGGGAAATGGAACAAACGTGAGAAAAAATACAGATTTACCAACTCTTTGCTGCCTCCAGCGGCCCCCGGCCCTAGTATCACCTTGAAATCTATACACAGTACTCTGACTAAGCCCGGGGTCCGCTGGGGGTGGCAATGAGTTATTAAATCTGTATTTTTTTTTTCTCACGTTTGTTTGTTCCATCTTCCCCACTCCTACACCGCCTAAAACTCTGAAAACTGTACCATTTTTAGGTAAACGTTGTCCAAGTACTGCGTATAGATTTCAAGGTGGCACTACACCTGGGGCAGCTGGGGTTGGCAGAACGTAGTGAAATAGGTATTGTATATATCCTTTACCGTCCCCGCCCCCAATTCGGTCTACCTGACGCCATTTTATATGGTTGTGCACCCTGCTGAGTCGAATTTTGGGGGTCTCGGGTTCAAAACCCTGCTGGGAACCACCTTTACCCCCTCCCATGCCGGCCTTGCCGCCCCCGACCCCCTGTACAACTGCCTAAAACTAATGGTTACCATCTGGTCGAAGTTTCATGTCTCTAGCACCATTATTGATGGAGATATCGACTGTCGCTGAGTGAACGTCGCCAACTTCACTCTGGTTGCTGATGTTGGACGAATCCCTTCCCCTTCCCTGGTTCGCTGAAACAGGAGTCATCTCCTAAACATCCGCTCCACTAAGGGATGGGCTTGGTGAACGAACTCTCTGAGGGGTCGCTTGCATGGCTTAACATTCCAGATATTTAGCAAAGATCCTTAACCCTTCTTTGGTCGCATCGGGTCTATATGATCCGATCCTCTATATTTCTGTCAATCCCAGAAATTTTTGTCATGCTTTGTCCTCCCCTCCTCCTTCTAATCTTTGACCCGACGCGACCATTCAAGTTTGAATTTTCTACCTGAAAGTGACCCGACGCGACCATTCAAGTTTGAATTTTCTACCTGAAAGTGACCCGACGCGACCATTCAAGTTTGAATTTTCTACCTGAAAGTGACCCGACGCCACCAAACTCAGGTGCGTTTTTGTGACCTTTTTAGAGCGCCCAAGTTTTTTGACCTCATTATATACTTTATTAATTTATTATATATACCAGATGCAAACCCAAGACACCTAATGAGGTTCAAAATGTGGGAATTTACTGTACAAAACGACTTTGGGGTTTAGAATACTCTTTTATTCGTTTTACCAAGTTCCGTTTATGACCCATTGTACATTTCAATATTTTGAGAAACTTCTATTTAGGGATTTAAATTTATAGCATGTGGAACAACAACAAAAATATGGGGGGTGGGGGAAACCGTATTTTCTAGGAGTAAAATGTTGGCAAACCAGGCATTGCGAAATTTGGGTAAAATTGGTAGATTATCTTATTTTGCGTGGAAATGGTCCTTAAAACATAATATTCCAACATGTTATGCTTTTTAATCACACCTTGGTAGTTCCAGATACTTAATACCAACGAAGTTTGTTAATATATAATCCTAAATTAAAACTGCAGCAATTTAAAAATTCGGGTCACTATGACCCAAAGCGACCGTATTAGGGAGAATTACCAACGCGACCAAAGAAGGGTTAAACTACCATGTGCGCTGGGGCTTTGCAGTAGCATAAAGGTAGGTGAAAGCCTCTGACGCTTTTCCTCTGTATTAACTCCAACAACGATAGCTGCTTGTAATTAGGGATGGGTATCGATAAACAAAACATCGATGTTTGCGCATCGATGTTTTTTTTCCAAGGAACATTGATGTCTAAAAAACATCGGAGAAAAAACATCGATGTTTCGACACATCGATGGTTTTTAGAAAAAACTAATTTTCTTAGAAAATTTGCGAAAAAAAGTAGTTCTTTTCAACAATTTTAATAATAGTACCTACATAATTAAAATCGCAGAAACGTAGGAAGAAAATGTTCTCATTAAAACACTGAAAAATTGTAAAGAAGTTGTAAAAAATTAAATGTTTGTTTTACAACTCACTAACAGCGGAAACGCGAGACAACGAATTTCATGATAATGAATGATACAAACACTGTTAACAATATGTGATAACGAATCGACATTACCGTAGTACGATTTGATTCAAACACATCGATGTTTCTTGAATCTGTACAGTATTATTTTTATAGAAGAATAATAAACGACCAATTAAGCATTTATAAAACAAGAATGATTATTGTTCAGGTATAAAAGAACCATCATTTTTACATTAACGACAAAAAAAACACATTTGAAAAAAAAAAAAAAAAAAAAAACATCGATGTCTGGGGAAAAACATCGATGTTTGAAAAACATCGAAGAGTAAACATCGATGAAAAAACATCGATGTTTGGGGGGAAAACATCGATGTTTTTGAAACATCGATACATCGATACCCATCCCTACTTGTAATTTCCTAACGTCCCCTGAAGCAAAATTGTACTTATATGGTGGGTTGTCTCATTCCTTATGTACGCGGGTAGATTGTGAGGGTGAGAATTTGATAGGCTTCTCTTTTTATAGAAGTTTATTAGCTTAGTACTTTCGCCTTCAAGGCCTCATCAGAGCTATTCAGATTAACTGCGTCAGATTGATGGTGTAGTTTGGGGTTGAGGTGTACCATTCGTCTCTGCTTCCCTTGAGGGACCTACTCTCAAAAAATTAGTATTTTTTGTTGTAAAATGTAATTAAATTGTATGAATACAGTTTGCATTTCACTAATGCTATTAGTAATAAAGAAATTAATTACTGTAAGGGTAATACATTGAAATTTTGTTGAAATTCGAGTATCCTTATCGAAATGAACAAACTGATACTTATCCTTTAGAGGCCCACATGTCTGTACTTGGCTAGAGCCCTGACTCTCATATCCTTAGTCGCTAACAAGAAAACTCACAGTCGCTCTATAAAATGAAGCCGTTCATATTTTTGTGATTGTGATATGAAGTTGTGTTCAATGGGCCCTGAAATGATGAGCGTGGGCCAGAAGGCACGCTGGCTATGCGTTAAATCGGAATGCCGTACATTAATTGGAGTTTTTAAAGGTACATACGTGGTTTTGAGGGAACCACCTCATATTGTGCTGGTCATGTCTTACATCCGTTAGTTGTGTTATGTGAGCAGCAGTTGAAAACAGATGGCAACACTACCGACTGGATTAATTATATGCAAGAACTGTGTCTGCTTGATCTGAAACGACAGCCTGTAACCACTATATCCTTCACGGAATAATTAGTTGAAGTTCTGTTAAATCTACTTTTTTCCGTCAAATATCTCTTGATTAGCTTGGATTTTGGAAACTCAATTTTATGTGTGAGGCTCGAAATATATGAGAGGTCGGGGCTTTGGCCAGGTTCGGGCATGTTAGCCTCTGAAGGATAAGAATCAGAAAAAAAATCGACCAGAATTGCACTTTTCTTACTCATTTCCACACAGCGCAAAACATACTAAAATGTAGTTTTTTTCGGTTTTTTCCCACATCGGTGTTGCAAATATCAATAAATGAACATAATCACGAGGTTCAGATATAAAAAATACCCCAATATCATCTATTATATGTGGCAGTTGAATATCTTCAAATACTCAGTATTTCACAATTTTTGCACTTTTAGAGTGGTATTGCGCATTTATGCAGCTGAATTGCGCCTGTTAGCGCGCACTAATGAAATTGAACGATGTGTCATTTCTTCATGAAACTTTACGTAGAATTCTAATCTGCAATAAAAAATGAGGGTTCCCATCTAAGAAAACGAAGTTGATGTCGATTGCGTACGTTTGCGCAAGCGCACAATGCACAATTTTGTCATTTTAGGATCCCTCCAAAACAAAATTAAGTATTGAAAAAAAAAAATTTTTTTTTTACCCATAAATTAACGATTTTAGCGAGGGGGGGGGGGGGGGGGGCTTCACTTTTCATGAAATGTTTTGTATAATCAAAATCTGCAATAAAAATTGGGGGTTCTCGTTTGAAAAAATAAAGTTGGTGTTGATCGTGGTTACGCTATTGCGAGGTTTGTGAAAATGGCGTGATTGAATTTTTCAATTTTTAAACTCTTACATTGACAGAGATAAGCTGCTGTTGCATAACTCGTGAGGCACCCTGTATATGTGGTAAGAAATAAAGAAAAAAATATAGCAGAGTGATAGTTGAATACAATTACCAACTCAGGTTGAGTAAAATAATAGTAGGTCGAAGAGAAGACTGTAAACGTGCATGCGGTGCTGAGTGTAAACATGTCAGCTGCATAAGTAAACAGTCTTCTACGAAGACCGTACTATAATTACTCAGTTTAGGCGCAAACCTGCAGTGATATTGGTGATCGGCAGAGATCAGTGTCATGCTGCAACTTGAACGTTGAGACTGTAAACTTTTGAATACATTTAACCTTACGTATCCCCCTTCAGCGGTTAAGGTAGTTACATTCTTTTTCACTTTTGATGGATGCCAAGTTGCTGTGTTCTTCCTTGCTGGTCTTGAAGTTAACATTTTCCCTAGAACTGACTTAACGACGGTATAGGGTCCTGTAAACTCGGAACAGTGCTTTGTGGCGCTCCTTTCCTTGTAAACATAGTTAAAATGACATGTGGGGGCCTTGCTCTTCAACTAAGTCTTTAAATGGACGAAGGCATTAGCAATGATTGTTGGGTAGCAGCCTTTAACAGATCTGTAATATGAATGTTAGATTTAAATTCATGACTGTATGGAAAAATTTAAAGGTGTTCAGTTGGGACATGTAGCAGCAAACATAATGGGACTCCACCATTGGGAATTAGTGATCAAGGCAAGAATGTTGACATGAAACCATTCTTGCATTATGTACTGGGCATCCATCTTGATAATCATGTATACAAGAATTGAATCAATTGATTCATCCACATCTTGCAGTGAGGGTCTGTGACAGTATGGGATAATAATACAAAATAAATCTAATTACAATTTATTGCTGTACATACAGCTAAAATATGAGGTAGAATAAAAATTAAAAAAATGTCACGCCATTCAGAAAAAAATGTCAAAACTCCATTTTTATAGGTTTTGCGTAAATTCCGCATACCCTATGCATGTGCGTGAAAATTTTCATATTCTAATTATACATATAATATTTCTGGGGTCTACTTATGTACATTTTTTCTAAATCGTTCTCTAAGAAAGTTTTGAGAGTGGTGGGCGATAGTTAGACTATACATTTCTATAAATATACATACACATTTGTGTAAATATAATTCCTTGTTACTCAGCGATGTTAGGATTTTTCTATCTTCGTATTATACAGTTGACAGGTCAAGTTAGCCAGTGTTAAGTATGGTTCCAAGGTATTTCTCGGTTTCTGGTACTGTGATGATATTAATATTTTAATGCATGCCATACTGTGACAATAAGAATTTATCGTATGCAAATATGGCTATATCACATGAGTAATCCAGGCATTGGCCCAGGCATTGGCCTGTAGGCTTTCCCTCACGAATTAATTACCCCTGATGAAGTTGTGGAAACCCAATTCGTTGAAGTAAATGGAAGTTTATGAAAACGTCTGTTCTTTTGAAATTTACGTTATACTATTGGATCGATTGAATTGAGTTTACTATCATACTACTGTTGTTCGTATTGTATATATTATTATGCACCAAGTCAGTATGGATAAATGTTAGGAGGTTTGTATTCTTAGTGATTGCACATTATTACGGATCTCTTCTCTGATGCAATGGTTGTTCCATTTGCTCTGTTGGAATCTATGAAGGAACTCAAACAGTTTTTCCATTTTCTTTGTATCCATTAGTAGTGGTGTATTGGTCTGTAGATTTAACGTTGTTTGAGTCTTGGTAGAAATTGTAGAACATATAGAACACCAGGAGAACATTGGGGATGAAGATTGCTGCAAGAACCTCTAATTTCCCACAGCCTGCTATAGCATATCTTGCTGAAATTACTAGTATGATTGTGAATTGTACCTGAAACAAACAATTTTGAAGGAAGTTAGTACACATGACTGCAAATTTATGCCAACCCAAGTAAAAAGTTCAACATTCAACTTTGTATCCAAGGAGCAACTTTATGCTAGGAGCACCGAAGGTTCAGGGCCCATACCAGTGTTTTTTATTTGCATGTCAACTTTGTAACGCCTTTAAATCTAAAACTGAAGCTTTTTATCCTTCAAATCAACCTCCAAGGTCTATATTGTCCATTCTAAAGTGTAAGTAGAACTGTAATTTCCAAGTTAAAAAAGAGCCACGGAAGTGGGCAGACCATGTGGCTCGGAAAGTGCTCCAATGTAATTACAAATTCTTTCAATTTACTTTCACTTCTTTGATGTTGAAGTTTTGTTCCTTGTGAAACAATCGTAACTTCTGCATTTTTCAAGACATGAATAATACTTTTAAATTCAACACTGCCTGAGATTAGCTAGTTCTTTTGAGTAAAACCACGAACAATATGGTGGTACTTCACAGACCCTTAGTTTCATTTTGGTTGTGGGGGGGGGGGGGGAATTTATTTATTTTAAATCTGAAATTTCAACTTTTCGTGTAGGAAAAAGTGTATGCTCCCTATGACAAAAGAGACTGTTTAAACAGTATTCTGAAGGGACTCTCCAATTTTAGGACTCCCAGTAATTTTTGTACGTTTTTCTAATTTTGTTTTCAAGCTCATTTTTTGGTACATTAGCTTTTTTGTGTTCAAAATGTGTTGTCCTCCGAACTCCACCATTCTTTTGCAATTTTTTGGCAAAAGATGGATTTTTCTCAATTTTTGTTCTAACGAACGACAAGTAGGTATTACTATTTAAATTGTTAGAATTCAAGAATCGGTTTTAGAATGCTTCAAAAAAATATTTCAACCATGAAAAAAAAAAAAAATTGAAGTCTTGCAGTGTAGTAGCTTAATTTTCTACGAACAATTGCAAGTAGGAATCTGTTTTTGTCGTTTTTTGAGGGTGGAATGCTCGAAAGTTACAAACAGAGAGTTGACATACATATAGATACACTGATTTACATTTCTCTGATTTATTAAGTAGGTACGTTTTCTGTTTGTATGTGTTGAGGAAGTTACAGCACGTATTCTTAGGCCAATGAAAAATTAATTATCTTGAATTGAAAAAAAAAAAAGAGAAGAGGTATAATAATTTTTGTATGCACCTAAAATGTCAATTAGAAGAATAGACAGCACTCTATGATGTAGCCACAGCAATTCTGGCCCCCTTGGTTATGTTAGGAATATCCAATAAAAACCAAATATTTTTTCAGACTATTGGTAGGTATTATAATTTTCATTTGAGAAAACAGGTCATTTTTATTTGTTTGTTATCCAATCACTTACCATCTGGATGATAGTAATCCATTTCTTGTATTTTTGAATGAATTTCTTGGTTTTGTGGTTTCCTAAGGCTGCGATCGTATAATAAGTGTACATTATTATGTGAACCAAACAGTTCATCATTCCGAATGTAGTTAATGCCAAACCTGATAAACATGAATATGGTAAAGCATAGGCAAAGATGAAGAAGCAGAAGAAAAAACCATGTCAAGTGGAAAAAAATGAACAAGTTGTATGTATTATGTTACCTGCATTGTATTTCACACCCACCCACATGAATATAAATGTTGTCGCATGGTGATAAAGGTGCAAATTAGTGACTTGAGACTGTTTTTTTCTCAATATGAAGAACACCTGAAACAATAACGTATAATGTATAGGTAACTTCTCACTGGAGTTATCACAAATGACTTTCCTCGCAAGATCATTAGCACACTCATTGCCGTGGATACCACTTGGCTTGGCAGTTATGATTGAGCCTAAAGTTGTGGCATAGTATTAGGGGATCATCAGAATATTTGTCACTAATTACCTCGTTGGTATTTAGTGAGTCGCAACAGATTATACAATTTCCAACTCTCAACAACTGGTAGTGTCAAACAGCTAGTGGCACTGCCCATAGGTCTGTGGTGAACACAGATGCAACAGGAGGCAAGCGTTTAGTGACTTGTAATTTGGGGCTCCTTATAGCTAGGCCAAAACCTTTAGATGTCTTTGATAACAATGAGGCACTTATCCCTTATTGGGCCGCACGCCGCGAGAGCTGCTGGAGTCCTACTCATTTTAGCTTGGATATTACTTGCCACAGATCATTTCTATCATATTTACTTATCTTACCTCACTAGGTCTGCTCTGTACCCACGCTGCCACTAACAACCTGGACATCCAGGATTATGACAGACTCATTGGGCTTGATGGCAACGATATCCGGCTTCTTGCCCTGGTCACTCAGCATGTGATATATAGTCCTCCCTTTTGACATCCCTACCGCTTAATGACAAAACACCTGCTATCTGCTGGGCAACCCCATCGTGACATAGAATGGTTCCACCATGAGTACGAGGACACTGCTGCACCACATGGTAAATATTCTCATTTTTAACCAGAGAGGTACGGCAAAGGGTTTCCACTGTCCCGTGACTACTCCTGAACCCAGGTGGCTGGTGTAGCTCCCTGACATGGCAGCTTACCCAAGGTCATTCCACGACCAGGTTTTAAGAGGAGTGGCGATAGAGGATCCCCCAGGTGTACCCCGCACCCAATGACAACATCCCCTGACATCTCACCTTGTGCCTCGAGGACCTTCATGCCTTTGTGGTACAGACAGTCAACATACTCAATTAAACGAGCGGGTACCCCGACACCACAAAGGCAATAACCTGTAGGAGATGCAGCAGAGGCCCCACGGCTATTTGCCAGGATCCCATCCTGGACAAGCCGCTTGTAGTGGGACCTCAGGCGAAGAGATTGAATGGTAGAAAGCGTGCGCATGGGAAAACGTTACTGCAAATAATTTATATGACGTACCCCATTACACACTTCCACTGCCTCTGCTGCCACCATTTGCCACAAATCCTCAAGCATACCTGGGCCGGTCTCGCTCTATACTAATTGCTGCGTTGGCCTCTACAGGATGCTTCTGCCAGACGTGGGCCCCAAGGCCACGCTTGGAGCTAAAGGCTCTTCCACAATGGGCACATTGGTGGGCATTAATTGGGGCTGTGGAAGAGGAGGAGGGATAGGATGATGATGAAGATGATGAGGGAGTGGATGGGAAGCCTAATACGGATCGGATGGGGACATATACACATTTATATTTATACATATGGAATATATTCTAACATACATGAATGATCTGGGAAGAAAAAAGTACACAAATAACGGAATGTTGGTTCACTTTAATGACTGTAAGGCGGGATCGGAAACATTTCAAGCACTGGCGGGAGAATTCGAATTTTGGTTAGGGCCAAACAATACACCCACAGTCATTTTTCGAAAATTTAATTTTCCAAGATTTGAAGGTATTGCAATAGCTTCACTTTTTATGAAAATTATCTGAGTGAATAATATCTTTTACTTACTGTTTCTAATAGTTCCAACATTTTTATGAATATATTCCAGTAGGCTAGATCAATCATCTGAAACATGTTTGCATGCATTAATGATTTCAAGTAATCTTAATTTCAACTTTTCCCTAACTCTTGAAAATTAATCTTTTACATATGATTTCTTACTCAATCACAATTATTGGAGTCAAATATAAATGTCACATAGTTTTATGATAATTCTAGTTAACTCTAACTTACTTCATATGCATGAAACTCAGCGGGATCACAGATTAGTTTTGTTAGAACCCATGTGTCATCTTTAATTACCTGTAATTAATGAAATGCGTATCAATCTAATTATCGAATTAATCAATTTACTAGTGAGTCCGCTGGACTAGTTGCCTCACGAAGTTTTAATTAATGTACACATTTTCGCTACCAATGGAGGTTTTACACAGGGATGATCAACCCAGCAGTGACCGTAATCCGATTTGATTCAGCGTCCGACAAACAGCTATAACGACTACGAATTTATTACGGTTTTAGATGCACTGTCCCACGCCTTTGTTGGTATTATCACTTTATTGCATAGGTTACATTTTAGATAACCTTAAAGGGTTTCAATCGATTCTATGTGACGGAAACTATTGAAAACGATATTTTGATGATGTGACAGTCAATAACGACGACGATGACGTCTTATTGGCGTTAAGAACAACTTTTAAAGCTTTTATAGTGGTTACAGTCGATTCCGTGTGGCAAAAACTATTCTAAACGATATCAAATTCAGTTTTTGATGATATGTTACACACAGCGCGCAGTGACTTTTGGGAGAAAATGTTTGAAACAACCCTCAAGAATGCTGATTTTGAAATAAACAACCGAAGTTTTGCTCTCTTGTGTTGACTGCCCTGCGCCCCCCCCCCCTCCCTCCCCCCCCCTCGCCCTGTCATTTTAGAGTTCGTCCTTCTCACTTTGTATGTTCACCGCACGTGGGTTAATATCACTCTCTCTTCCTATCTCTCTCTCAAAATCGACGTTTTTGCTTTTTATCTGTGTTTTGGTCCTGTTTTGACTTTTTAGTGTGTCCCGCTCGATTCTTGATAGTTTTCAACATCGGTTCGCATTGTTCTAGGAAGGAAAAGATCCAAACGTCGGGTGAGGGAGGTTGGAAGCACTTTGTGGTGTGGATTCCGTGTCCACCAGGTATTCGGTCTGCGCCACATTTTCTGTTATTCAGCTCCTGGGGGCAGTGATTTCTTCAATGCACCATCCTCAAGCCCTCTGAGGGGAAATTCGAGTGATAGGGCGCACAAGCGGACGCCTCGTTCCGTCTCCAACAGGGTTAGGATGCCTATCCCTATCTTGACAAATCCTGCGATTCTGATGAGGGACAGGCCAAAAGGCGGTAAAAATGTTCGAGGCAGTCTCGTTCGAGGCGATATTGCCACGGAGCGGACAAGAGACCAAAACGAAGAATGCGGAAAGCCGCTGCAAATCATCAGTTTGGGGTCATTCTCATCTTCAACCTCGACGTTGAGGTCCTCTTTCCCCGTGCCTTTGGCTGCCTCCTCCTGCAGGAATTTATGGGGGTCGAAGACTAGCCAGCCCCGGTGCCGATCTCAATACATCCTACAATAATCGACAAATGGCAGAAGGGGATTCAACACGGGCTAAAACCTGAAGTCTTTAAGGACTTACAAAAGAAGTATGACCCTGACATCCATGCTTCGGCACTGCTCCCCCTGAGGCTTGACCCCAGCCCCGCTGAGTGCTTCCCCTCCTATGCTACACAGTCAGACGCATTGTCACGAAGGGTCCAGTTCACGTCGTCCTTTGTTGGCAGTGGCTGAGGCCTTAAACATACTCGTAGATTCGTCCTCCTTGATTCCTGAGCTGGAACAACGAACACTATGCCAAGCACACTGGGACACATCCAACCTTATCACAGCGAATTTCTACAGGGAGTCTCTTTCCAGAAAGTCTCGGCTCACACAATACTTTATACTGGAATACCGGGCTGCGACCAATCCCCAACCTCTCGGGCAGCAATTCTTATTTGATGAGGTGGCGTCCTCCTTATCTTGCCGCTGTTTGCTGCCCTTCTCCCACGAGCTTCCTATATAAGTAGTTCACGAATCACTTCAACCCCCCTCCCCCTTCCTTCAAGGGGGTCACGAGTGGTTCCCATCATTTATTATTTATTACAAAAGGGGTAGTGAAGATTTGACCAAATAATTTACAGTGTTTCATTTTTCCGATTCATCTTGTCTCCACGAAATCAGGAAGAGACCTTCTAGTTATGGATTGTGACGACTGAATAAATTGTTGATCCTGGACCATTTTAAAATGGACGATTACCATTTACAGTTATCTCAGATGGAGCTTTTGAGGCTGGTCTGGACTGGACGTAAAGAACGCTCATTTCATGGTACGGATTGATCCGGAATATAAAAAATACTTGGCATTCCCATAGGAAAACTGGATTCATGTTTTCACAACTCTCCCCATGGGACTATCTTCAGCACCCTTTATCTTCCATAAACAACTACACCCAGTAATGGCCAGGCTTAGGGATCCACAAATAACAGGGATTTGCTAATTGGATGTCAGTTTATTTTTTATCATCTTCAATTGATGATTGATTGAGATCCTTGAGGATCGCAGCTTCTTATTTTTTCAAATCTAAAAAGTAATATGAAATAAATAAATGAATTCATCGATTGTTTTTATCCGTTCGTTGCGATTTTTAGTAATTTTCAAAGCTCTTTTTTGAAATGTGTGCACTTTATTGTTTCAAAAAGTGTTGTCCAACGATCTCGTTTTCTTTTGGAATGCTTGATTTTTTGGTTAGGGAACTGATTTTTTTAATCTCAGTTCTAACAAGGGATATAGTCTGGAATGGTAAGTGCAAGTATAAATAAATTTATATGTATACTAGCCGCTCCGGCTCGCTCCGCTCGCCTCCACGTCCAGCCGGGGGGCAAGCCCCCCGGACCCCCCATTAAATTGCTCGCTTCGCTCAGAATGCCTCGCTTCCCTCTCAAAGTAGATTTCCATGAAGAAAATTTTGCAAAATTTGAATTTTTAAAAGTAGGTATTCTTTTTTGACTTATTACTTCAGTTTCATATTCTACGAAAAATCGCTTTAAAAAAAGTTGAAAACTATTTTTTTTTGCTAATTTACGATGTTTGGAACACGACTTTTCGGAATTGATCTCCGTTTGACGTGAAGTTTCACTCAGTTCTATTTCAGTAGGGAATCTCATCTATTTTCCCGCTTTCAGGATTGTGTGACAGATTGATAAGAGGTTTCTTTATCAGATTTCAGATGTTTGATTAGTTTCCAGTTCAAGATTTGATTCTTAATTATTTTTATATATTTTGCTTGTTTTGTTCCTCGGGAGGGATGTTGTATCTCCATATTATTTTATAACTCCATTGTTAGAGAAATGTTACCATTACCACTAATTACCTAATTACCACTGAATGCAAAAAAGAGGTTAAATATATAAAATAATGTGGTTCCGCGCGTTAATTAGTGTTCCTTGATTTACTTATAATTAACCAGTTAAGATGCAATAGATCGTCATTAGGAATCTAGTTTTTTGCTATGTAATTAGTTGTTGAAAATTTCATTGCCCTCTATGTGCTCGAATTTAAAAACAATTTAACATAAATATAATACGATAATTTACGAAAATTCACTCATATGATGATGATGCATGTAAATTTTTTGAGTCCATTGGATATAATTTTTTTTACATGAAGAGTAACATGGAAGTATGGTGGATACGTTTTTCCTAAGCAATTTCTTTCACGTTTTGGATGACAGTGTTGTGCTTACCGTTTTCCCCTCTAAAAACTAAATTCTCATATTCTTAAATGTTATTCACACGGTCAGAAACCTCGTCATCAGTCACAGACAGACACATTCATACATTACTCTGAATCGTTTGAACATTTGTTCAGATTTATTCAAAACAATAAACTTCAAACTTGATTAGATGACCATTTACTTGATCTATTGATCCTTTGGATTGTTAGAAAAGTAAATGTACTTACTCTGTATGAAAACCACGTACATAATAATATTTGAATCGTGTTATATATGAGTATTGTCCTCAACAATGAGAATGGCTTGCGGTCTTTCATTAAACGAGGTCCCAAGTATTTGCAAAACACTACGTAGGCTAATGAGATCAGTAAAACTCTGCTGTGACTATCCATGAAAAACCATTCTGCAACTCGTTCATCTTGCACTTCTGAAAAGAGAATGTTTTTAACGTAAATGTGTCAGTGTAAACATGAATAATTTGCAACTTGGTCTGCATGTAGTATTCACCACTTGCTAACAGACCAGGTTTGTAACTTTTATCCTTATATGTCGCAGACGTATTCATGAGTTGAATACTGAATTTCAGTTATGGTTATTTGTGGGAATAGATGTTTCATTGTCTAGTGTTGATTATGTTTGTAATCTCAGTTCGATCGTTCTTCTAAACTCTATTCATCCTTAAGTCTACCTTATCTATCTCTATTTATTTTAAATCAATTCAAACCAGCTCACACAACTTGAAAATCATTAGTTGCCCCCCCCCCCCCCTTCACCCTCCCACCGTCCTTCCCTCCAGCCAAGTTCGTCAGAATCAAAGATAGATCTAAACATTCTTCCTTGGGCCTTTTCCTAAAAGCGACATATCTATTCCTCAAGAGGCTCTCTGAGCAGTTGGTTTGGATGGGACAGGGAATTATGTAAGCGAAATTTTGTAGTCCATGATATAACTAGCTTTTTAATTGTTAAACAAAAAGCCATCGTGTCGTTGCCTTCATTTACTTGAGATCTCTAATTTATAAAATTATATACAGTTTGTTTTGAACTGTTCCCACTTCCTGTTTAAGAGCCACTCCTTGAAACTGCCACTCCTGGAGACTTTTAGCTTTCTTGCGCTTGCAGACAGAAGGGGTAACTATTTCATTCTATCCCTCCTATGTCATAAGTTTAAAATGTGCAACCATTAATTAGCTCATGATCCTGTGCTTTATGGGAGGGATTGGGTTGGGGGGTTGGGTTTTTGGATATGGGTCACGTACGTTCTTTTGGATTGATTAACGTCCAGGCCCAGCATGCCACTTCCCTTTGAAGGTTTATGAAGGCTTTGCTCATGGCTCTAAGATACCTGCCTACGATATCTAAATTATCAGTTTACTCCAAAAGTTTTGTCCGCTGGTGGGCTCTGGTCGAAGCCCTGCCCTAGCAATTCATTAAACGCATCCTCATCTTCCTCCTTCAATCGTTCAATGAGATTATGATCATTCCAAAAAATATAATTATAAAACTTTCCCTTCATGCAAAGACAACAGGTTCTAGATTCGACTTCCTCAACTCTAGATTCTAGAGTTCCTCGACTCCAGATTCTAGATTCGACTTCCTACGATAAGTTGGGGGGGGGGGGGGGGACCTTCGGCCCACAACAAAACCTGTTCCAAAGTTGTTAATTTTTGCAATTAAACTGTATAGATGGAGTGAATGACCTTACTCATTATCCTATTGCCACTCTGTGTCATCTTCTGGGTTGTAGTAATATCACTTTGAAGTCATCAAGTTGTTTTAGAAGTATTTTAACAGTTTCAGGTCAAGTAGGCAGGGATTATACAATTTCTGTGTGATCTATCTGGCGTTTTTCTGTGCAGGATTAGTAGTGACAGAGTTAGGAAATTGTGTTGCCAGTCTCGTGCTGAACCCCCAATCGAAAGGACCAGTGAATTTCTCTGCCCCCCTTCCCCCACCCCTCCACAGGTACTAGTATTATTTTTGGTTATAAGGAATGCCCCCTGCGTCTTCATAGTAGCTCTCTAACTGAACTAGTATGGAAGACATGAATTTTACAGGAAGGACAATAGTTTCTGTGCTTACCTCTAAGTTTTTTCAAGATGAGTGAAAAATAATCAGGAGACTCCGTTAACTGCTCCATACTTCCTTAAAATTCCAGTTCGTCCACTGTTTTGAATATATTTCACCTTGGATGTTCTCAATAATTCTTCATTAACTCTAAAAAAAAGTATATTTTTGTACAAAGGATACATTTCTACTACGATATCTAATATGGTCTGAAATGTTGTGATCAAGCCATTAGACTAAGAATACTTGGTAAGATTGCAAACAATACAACTGTTATATTCATTATCTGCTCCGCTGTAACAGTGATTGATCATTGTATGTACATTATTGCTTGTGTACGTACAACTGACGAGCTGGAATGGTAACTCGCACTAGTGCCTGACTGATGTTAATTACCGTACGCAAAGTATATATACCTACTTATATATATAAAAACAGAAAATATATGCTACAGTGAAAATAATAAAAAATATTGTGAATGCAGGCCTGTTTAGTTGCATTTGACGAAGAAAAGTTTCTTCTTAACAATCCTTGCATACATTAATTCTTTTGAAATCCTTAATAAATCCCCTAAAAAAGGATAAATCGTTTTTTGGACTTTAAACTGCTCTAGTTGGTCTCATTCGATTCAAAAATTCAAAAAACTAGGCACAAAATAATTTTACTTCAAACTACACCTTGACGAACAAATATTTTTAACTCATTAGTTCATTTTAGCGAATTTTTGTAGAAAATGAAGCTATTGCAATGGCTCCAAAAATTTTAAAATAAAAATTTTCGGCGAATTTCCTCATTGAAATCCGTTTTTTGAGGCATTCTGAATCGAATCCAAAAGTTTAAAGCTTTTTCATTTATACAGGGTGTTCACACTTTTGGTTACTTACCTCCTAGTGGTCGATTCGATAACTAAAATGCAAATGCAACAAGAAGTGCCTCCCAGACTTTAGTTTTGAGGCATTGTTTTCGGGTTATTCACGATTTTAATTTTGGTTTATTATTTCCAATAATAAGCCTATGTGATCGTGTAGCAAAAAAATTGTATACCCCCCCCCCCCCCCCCCCCTCAAACTTTGTCACTTTACGTTTCAAGGTGCGTAGAATCCAAATTTTAAATGTCCGTCCGTCGCCGTTCGCTGTCCGCCATCCGCCATTCGCCGTTTGCTGTCCGCCGTTCACCGTTCAGGCCATAAAAGGCCTAAGAATTTACTTAAAAAACCCGTTCTTTCGCACATAGACTCCATTTGGGGTCTAGTTGGTCCTAACGTTTAACCATCCTGATCGCTTTACTCGCATAGATGCTATGGGCCAAAAACGGGCGACAAAGTGTCTTTTTCGTGGCTTCGAGTGTTAGACGCACGCTTGGCAGGGGGTCACGGTGGGTGGTGAGGGGGGGTGAGCGGACGGTGGAGTGAGAGGAGGCACCGCGGCAACTTGTGGTGGCTGGAGTGACCAGGGTGTAGCAGAGGGGTGTAGGAGAATGGATATTTATTACTTTTACGTGTTATACCCATATAATACACGGCGGCACCATGAGGTGGGTACAGCGTTCCTTCGAGGCATGAATATATGTTTTTTTCTAGGTCATATTTGTGTGTTAATACCAATGCTTTTCCTACTTTTCGTACGTACTTAGATAATGATATTATTAAGGCAATAACTATTTGAATAGATAGGAGCTCAAATCGAGAAATATAAACATGCGTATATAATTATAGAAGTATAGGTTGTGGCAACTCGAAATAGGACACGCCGAGGAGTCTGGACGGGCCTTATGACGTACGCAAGCTAACTAAAACTACGATCAAACTCAATTGAAAAAATAATAAACCTTTGTGAAATAATTTGCAGCGTTTTTTTCGTGTTTTCAACCCTACATCACAAAATCTGTAAGGACTGCCTTCCATATTGAGTAAATTTAAATTGAGGATACCGTTCGAAAGAGCGTTAAATTTCCTTTTGGATAGGCTAGCCAACGTGTGAAAATTTGAGGATTTAGTAGTCAAAAATTCACATCAAAGCGAAAAAATTGTCGAAACTTGAAAATCTTTTGTTTTCAAATCGCTGGACGGCATAAATAATCCCCTTAATTCCCACGCGTTACAGGAAAAACTTTTTCCAAATCTCCCTTTCCAACGGTATAATCGATTTTTATTTTACTTTGTGAATTATAGGAGAAAAGTATGTTTGTATGCTGAAAAACATGGTTTTTTGTATGAAATCAAGGGTTTTCGTGAAAAATGACCCTCTAAAATAATTTGAGTTTGGGGACGGTTTCTACGTATTTTTTCACGCTGAATCAAATGGCAACACTTGCAGATCTCTCCAACTCCGTTATAAGAGAGTTTTACACTTTAACTAACTAGTTTTACCCTTAAAAAATTTAGCATAACACTATTGAACTAAAAAATTCGTTTTAAAGTGTAAAACTCTGTTATAACGGAGTTGGGGAGATCTGCAAGTATTGCCATTCGATTCAGCGTGAAAAAATACGTAGAAACCGGCCTCAAACTCAAATTATTTCAGAGGGTAATTTTTCACAAAAACTCTTGATTTCATAGAAAAAACCAAGTTTTTCAGCATACAAACATACTTTTCTCCTTTAATTCGAAATGTAAAATAAAAATGGAAGGGAGTCCTAGCCGATTTTATGATGTAAGGTTGAAAACACGAAAAAAAGTCTTAAATCGTGAATAACTCGAAAACAATGCCTCTAAAAAAAAGTCATTCATGTATGTCATTCTAGACGATAACTCTCATTAGGATTGAAATAAAAATTCCGTTCTTGCTCCAAAAAATTAAGCCTTTCGAATGAATGGATGGGTTTATTGGCCAGCACTTTTCGAGTACACTAAATTGCTCGCATTTCAAAAAAGCCCTAAAAAAATCACTAAAAATGGCTAAAAACTGCTAACAATTTTTTTAAAAGCAGAATTTTAACGCTGAACTACAACAGTAAACAATTCATTCACAAAATTATGCTGAAAAATGTACTTATATTTAATTAATATTTGGTTTAAAAACAATAAAAACTGAAAAACGGCTAAAAATCAAAAATCTGTTTTGAATTGTGGAGTTTTACGTAGAATGAGTTTATTTGCCATTAAATTGGTCGTTAAAAATTCCTTTTGCCCTCATTGTGCTCAAATTTCAAAACAATGTAACAATATAATTCAATAACGAATCTATGAAAAAATTGCACATACGATCTTGCTGCATGACTGGAACTTTTATGCTCTTTTTCATGCGTTTTTGAAAGTAAAATTCGGTTATAGCGGAGTTAGAGAGATATGCAAATGTTACCATTTGATTCAGCGTGAAAAGTTACGTAGAAGTTGGTTGATTTGTTGGTTCATAGAGGGTCATTTGAAAAAAACCGTTTTATAAAATTTAAGAAAAACGATGCATGGTTTAACGGTAAAAAGTAATTTATTCCCCTAATTAGCAAGGTAAAAGTTAAACTGTCTTTACTATAAGAAAGCTGATGTAATAGAGATTTGTATTTCCTCGAGGGGAACGGAGTCGGAAATTTTAGTTCAAAAATACCTCTGAATTTTCTTTTAAAATGTTAAAATGAGAAAAGTTGAACTTTGGGCGGCTCTACAAACATGCTGTATTTTCAGCATTTGGAAATCACTTTCTTGGAAATTTGAAGGTTTGCCAACGGTACCATTACATTTTCATTGTCTATTTTTTTAAATCTTGATCTACGAAACAAATTTTAAAGGTGGAATTACCCTGAAATAAAAAGATTGTGATTTAGTTCAACTCAAATTCTCGACTTGATATTTGATTTTTTCCAAATTGTTGCTCATGTACTTAATTGAAATTATTACATGGTCTTTGTTGGCCACCACCCTTCTACACATAACATGACTGGAGATGACCTTGAATAAATATGTATTTGGATCAGTGTAACTTAAACTATTGGCTATTTGAAATGTCTAAAAAGAGCTAGATGAGGGGAGGTTGAATTGGGATATTTTGTCTACTTTGCTCAATTACCTGGCCCAAACTAGAATTAGAAGCAGATATTGTATAAACCCTGCTGAATTAGAGGCACCGTGGATTCTGTAATTGGGAGTTTCTGAACTGATTTCTGATCAAAGTGGGGAAATCCTATCAGATCAGTAGAAATGCTGCAGGAGGATTCATACCTTTATACAAGAACCCCTTAATTTTTATCATTGCCTTGGGACACTATGGTTGAATTATTTCATCAAGCTCAATTAATTCATGACATAAGTAGGTACCTAATTATATTCTAGAAGTTTTGGATACTGTTGTAAGCTGCATATAATCCAGTGCGATTTGGAGTGTGAATTAGCCGTTTTGTTGTATGCATCAATGAAACTATTTCGTTTCATAATTGTTTATGATAATTTTGGTAAATCGAATAGAATGAAATCTTATCATTAACTGTTTCTTTCACATTTGTGTCGACATTCCTAGATTTAGTCGATGTTTACTCCATAAAGGGAATAAATGGTTGTTGGTTTAGTTCCCCGCTGCATGATTATTGAATCAGAAGGCTGCAATACAATTATTTACAAACAAAACGCTACTGCGCTACGTTACGATTTAAAGAATTCGGGGGGGGGGGGGGGGGGGGGGGTGGGTGTTATGTGTGTGTTATCCAATCTTAGAGTAGGAATTCACCATGGGATACATAATTAACTTTGTCTATAATAGTTTGGCGGTATCTATAAATCAATTTCATTAAAATTACAGAAAAATTGGGTCCAAGAAATTGTTATTGTTCTTGTGGTGGAAGAGGTGTGAAAGGTGTGGCGGGGGGGGGGGGGGGGGGGGGGGTGTCAACGTACATCCCATTGCATTTCATATAAATCTTGCTTTCTAGATTCATCAGTCGCTATAATCCAAGCTTTAAAGAATTCGAGGGGGGGTTATGTGTGTCTTATCCAATCTTAGAGTAGGAATTCACCACGGGATACATAATTCACTTTTCCTATAACAGTTTGGCGGTATCTATAAATCAATCTCATAAAAATTGGGTCCAAGAAATTGTTATTGTTCTTGTGGTGGAAGAGGTGTGAAAGGTGTGTGGGGGGGGGGGGGGGGGGGGGGGGGGGGGGTCAACGTACATCCCATTGCATTTCATATAAATCTTGCTTTCTAGATTCATCAGTCGCTATAATCCAAGCTATCAACCGTAATCACTCACCCCCCCATAAATGATCTCCCCAACGACAAATACAAAGAGAAAAATCTACTGTGCTACAAATCGATTGATAACCTAACAAAACTATTTCTAGGTACTACTCGTGACAAGTCAATTAAACACAAAGTTGAACAATTTAGTATCAAGCACAAGGGGCAGTAGATTCAGTTCATAACAATGTTCTACAAGTTACATTTACATTGTTAAAAGTGGAACTTTGTTGTTCGACTTACTTTGCAATTCTTCCATCAATCTAGTCTCCTTTGGTGGAATGATTCCAGAATATCGGCGTAAGTTATTATCACTAGAAGAACAAATCGTATATGATCGTTGGCATTTAGGGAATTACCTTGAAGTAAAGCACTTCCTCATTATATGTGGGTTTCATTCTACTGATCTTGATTCTATCCAACCGAACATAAGTGTGGCATTAATTTACAAACAGACATCTGGAAGCTAAAGGAAGGCACGAATCTATTTGACTTCCTTATTATACATTAACCTTTGTCTTCCTAATTGATTCGAATAACATTATTCCCTCGTGGGAACTTATTAATTCGGATGGCAATGAGAAACCTACGAGTAGGGCTGTTCTATTGTTAAATTACGGATCTTTGACGTAGTTAATGATAACATTTACTAAAAGTTACTAGTTACGAAAAGGTTAATAGTTACTAGTAACCCAGATATGCACCTCTAGCTTGATTATATAAGGCTTCTTAATTTTATGATCCTCTCATTTCCTTCATGAAATGGGTCTCGAGTAAAATTCTCCAAAAGTAACTAATTTTCAAGTATCAAGTGGATAGTCATATAGAATTCATAAATCATGCTATTGTGCAAGACCTCAGCTCATGTGCACATTTTTGTTTCTGAATCAATAAAGGTCTTTCTTTCAAATCGAAAACAGAAAAATAATTAGAAGCTTCTCTTGTGAAACATCTTGGTATAGGTATGAAACATCTTAGGTTTCGTGCCTGCCTGTTTCTATGTTGATCTCTTGTGTATTTGTTTGGAAATCCTTGTCAATTCAATTTTTATCATATTCTGATGACATTTGTAGAGAATATGCGGATTGGACACCAAATAGTTTTTATTTTTTATTTTATCGCATCAAGAGGAGTTTTCTTGAAAAACATAGAAATAACTAGATAAATTTCGTTTATTGTGACTTAAATAGTAAAAGCTTTGAATTCTTCCACTTGAAATTCCTCAAATATACGTTAAAAAATGGGCTAGTACCTGATCATAAAACGCTGCAAATTATTTCACAAAGGCTAGTACCTCCCTAAGGCCCGTCCAGACTCCTCGGCGTGTCCTATTTCGAGTTGCCACAACCTATACTTCTATAATTATATACGCATGTTTATATTTATCGATTTGAGCTCCTATCTATTCAAATAGTTATTGCCTTAATAATATCATTATCTAAGTACGTACGAAAAGTCGAGAGGATATGTTATTAAATATGCGTAGGAAAAGTATTGGTATTAACACACAAATATGACCTAGAAAAAAAATATATTCATGCCTCGAAGGAACGTTGTACCCACCTCATGGTGCCGCGGCGCCTCCTCCCACTCCCCCCCCGCTCACCCCCTCACCACCACCGTGACCCCCTGCCAAGCGATCCAGGCATGCGTCTAACACGCCCAACACACAAAGCCACTTTTTCGCCCGTTTTTGGCCCATAGCATCTATGCGAGTAAAGCGATCAGGATGGTTAAACGTTAGGACCAACTAGACCCCAAATGGAGTCTATGTGCGAAAGAACGAGTTTTTCAAGTAAATTCTTAGGCCTTTTATGGCCCGGACGGCGAACGGACATTTCAAATTTGGATTCTACGCACCTTGAAACGTAAAGTGACAAAGTTTGAGGGGGTTTGAGGGGGTATAAAAATTTTTTGCTACACGATCACATAGGCTTATTATTGGAAATAATAAAAAAATGGATACATCGTTGAACTAGTTAATACTTTTTTTCCTACTTACTGGTGTTTAACATAATAACCTTGACCAGGATGAACGTACGCAAATATTATTAAATAGAAGAACTCATGAAAGAATTAGGGGTCCACAGCCAGTAGTAGGTACATAACCATTCAAAAAGGGGAAAACAAATGAAACCATCGTTCTTCCAATTACTTAGACCATCATCTCAAGTTTCGGAACCTCTATTGACGAAAAATCATATATGAATTTGAGCCTTTTCCCCAATCAGTTCTTCCAATTCTGATGAAGAACTATTGTGAATCTATTTTTTCAAAACAATTTGTTCCTACACCGTTTTCAAAAGTGTACAAATAAGTAGTTCCAGTCATGCAGCATGATCATATGAGCGAATTTTCGTTTTATATTTGTTTGGAAATTCAGCACATCGTGCTAGAAGAAATCGTTAATATACCTTTTATGGGGGGAAAAATAACTTGAAAATAACATTCGCCTTTACAATTTTTTCAATTTTTACCATTTTTTACCGTTCTAATCAATTTCGTATTATATTTTAATGAGATATAAGTACATTTTTAGTATAAATTTGTGCATAGGTACATTTTTAACGTTCTTGTTGACAGTTGATATTTAATTAGTATTATTCTGCTATAACTATAAATTTAACGATTTTTAGCCGTTTTTGTAATTTCTAGTGATTATTATTGAGCTCCAAAAGTGTTGTACAACAAACTCATCCTTTCTTTTGCAATGCATACTTTTTTGGAGAATGAACTGAATTTAAATCCTAAAGAGAGTAATCTTCTGGATAATGAAAAAGCGTTAAAATTTAAGAATAATTTCAAAATGCTTCAAAAACACCAACGGAAAAAAAATACCCTCCCAACATGAAGAAAATTTTTATATTGCATCAGCTTAATTTTCTACAGAAATTCGCTAAAAACGTCGAATTATTCATTTTTACTACCATCTAAAGTGTCGATAAATGAGGAGTCATGGGGAAAATGATTTAGAGCTCTTAAAGCAAGTTTTTTAGAAAAACAAAATTTAAGCGTGTTATTGTTTTCTGTCACATCTTTTATTAAAGGAACTATTATTGTTTTGGCTATTCAACTCGCTTTTCTGAATTACCCGCTAGATCGTAGCGAAATTTTAATTCATGTCAAAAGTGGACAATGCATGCTCCTCCATAACTCCTCAAATGTTAGGGTTTATAAAAAAATAGATGAATAGATTAGTAACAGAGCGTTAGTAGTGATATCACAAAACACTCCTGCCGAGATGCTCAACTTGAGTAACTCTCCACACTTTTCCAGCACCACACCCCCCATGCCTTGACTCAGTCACGACCATGATCTTGATGTTGTTTGCTGCTGCTCATTTTAGTTCAGACACTGTTTGTTGTTGGCAATTTCTGTCATACTTGTATGTCACACACACATACTTTTTATTAAATTTTTTTAAATTTAATTTTAGAAAACTCCCTCAAATGTGAAGGGGACACACTATTAACCTGGGGAAAAAATAAGTAAATAAAATAAGTGGAGGGGGGAGGAGGAGGAGGTTTATCCAACACCAGCTCTATGGATGAGGGAAGTTGCAGAAGGAGGAGGAGGAAGAAAGAGTGGGATGAAAGGAAGTGCCCCTATAAAATGTGTACCAGTTAAGATGAAAGCCCCATAAGGACACGGGTGGCGATGAGAAGGAGCACTCCCACTGAGTTGCCCAACTCGAGTAACTCCGTGGCACTTTTCCCACACCGCACCCTGCGCCATGACACAGTTGTGTCCATGACATTGATGTTAATAGTCGCCACTCCTTTCAGCTCCGATATAGCTTGCCTTAGGCCATTTCTATCATATTTACTTATTTTAGCCTGTCAGTTCGGCTCGCATGGCCACACAACCACTGACAACCTGGACATCCAGGATTATTTCACACCCATCAGGCTTAACAGCAACGATATCCGGCTTCTTGTCCTGGTCACACGGCATGTGATATAGTCTCTCCCTTTCAACATCTGAACAGCTGGATGATACTGCACCTGCTATCTGCTTGGCAACCACATCATGATTAGTATGCGACCACCATGAATTCGGGCACACTGTTGCACCACATGATACAGGTTCTCATTTTTTCCTCGACAGGAGTTCGAACTCGCGTTGTCACAACTACGAGAAATTATTAATAATTTTCCGGAGTTGCAACGCTCTAACGACCAGAGCTAAGAGGCCAGGGTGATCAAACCTTTTCGACTGTTGAGAGTTATTTTCCTGGAGCGTAAACATTTCCCCGGAGTCAAATACCAGCCGTCTCGGCTGGTTTGGGGTCGGACGAATGACGAAGTGTAACTGCAGGCCGCTGGCTCAGCAGATGCTCGCTGGAACAAGTCAGCAGTCGAGCGAGGTCATTGTCACGGTGAGTTTTGACTCAAGTGAGTGAGGAAATGAAAGGCATAACAACAGGAAATGTGATGTTTACAGTCTTTTGGCTCGAGAGGGATTTAATTAATTATTGTTTCGTATGATTTCGGGTCCTATTTCGGCTGCGCCACTGTAACAGGCTAAAAAATATTTGATACCTCGACAGGAGTTCGAACTCGCGTCGTCACAACTACGAGAAATTATTATTAATTTCCCGGAGTTGCAACGCTCTAACGACCTGGACGTAAAGAGTCCACTGTCCCGCATCTACGCCTTGAACACCTCACTGAGATGGCAAATGTTGCCACCCGGAAATCGGCGGGCCCCAATGACCTCTGAAGCTAGAGATGGGCGTATTCATAAACATGAATACAAATATATTCACAGAAAACACATTCTGAGGAATACAAACACGATTATATGTGTATTTTATTTCACGTGTGGAAATACACCTGTATTCACACAACTGAATACGAATACACTGATATTCGTTTGTGAGAATGAATATACCTGTATTCACTCAAATGAGTAAGAATACAAGCGCATTTATATTCTCGTGAGTGAATACACTTGTTTTCACACAACTTAATACGTAACTTCTTGTATTCGTATTTGTGAGTATGAATACACCTGTATTCACACTCGCAAATATGAATACACATGCTTCGGGTAGCAGGCTTGCGACCCAACAGGACTTAGGACACTGACCTCACACTTTTCTGGGTTGACTACCAAAACACACCTGGCTAACTGCTCAGTAAAGGTGTTGAGTGCTGTCGTCAAGCCCTCACGGGTTTCTGCGAGTAGGATGACATAATCAGCCAAAGTGAATGCACCTACTTGCTCCCCAGGGGCGAGATTAACCCCCCCCCCCCCCGGCGTACTGGCTCAATGACTACGTCCCCTGATATCTCGCCTCCTGCCTCAAGGACCGTCTCGCCCTTGTGATACATTCAGGCAACATGAATGAGCTGGTGTCCTGAAACCTCGAAGGCAATCAATCAGGACAAAATGGCTTACAGTATTCTATCACAATGGGCACACTGGTGGGTATTCGAAGGGGTATTGAAAGAGGAGGATGGATAGGATGATGGGAATGGCGTTCGAGCTGTTGACCTGTCCGACATAGTTTCAAGGCAGCTCCTCGTTTAAGTAGTTTTTTCTGAGTTATTCGAGCTAAAACTATGATTTTTTTATATGTCGCCGAGCGGGAGTGTGTAGTTCATACTAGCATGTTCAGTTTATATGGTTTCACCTAATGTTGCGTGAGTATTGAATAATTGTGTTAGATTTCGTCGTTTTTGTGTTCGATTAAACGTGAATATTGGAGGAAAAGTATAGAAAAACTTGACTCGATCGTGTTTCCTAACTGCAGCCAACGGAATAGCGCACTCAGGCAAAGGGGAAAGGGGCAAGCTAAGACATGTGAAGACGGGCGACTGATCCCATTCAGATGGGATTCATTGCTTGGCATTGCTCGGAGCTCGTTGCTTAGTGTCACATGCAGTGGAGACCCCCAAATGGTCTTAGATATAATGGGATCAGTCGGTTCTATGTGGGCAACTACGTATGTCGGTCCGTCGCTTGGTATTGCTTCCAGTGGGGACCCATTGACACGAGCCTCCCCCCTTATCACCAGCAAGTCATTTTACCACCCTCTGTTCACCCAGAGGTTACTGGTGTTGCATGACCTTGACTTGGGTAGGGATATGAGAGAGCTTCAAAGTGATAAAAACACCGACACACACCTGCGTGTGCGCGCGCACAACACACGTGAAACAATGGTTTTTCAGAATTAACGAAAAATGTGAGTCGAAATATAAATTTAAGCGTAAAAAATTTGTTTTTCTTTTCTCGAGAGTGAAAAAAGCGCTTCTACTACCTGTAGGTAAGTACAGAAGTAAAATTGTGCTCAAAATCTGTTGAGGATTTCCTGAAACATAGATAAAACGTGAATTTTCAGGATATAGTGTTTTAATGCCCACTGAGAACCTTTCTTACTGAGAGTAGCCACTGCCCCCACTGGTGCTGAGTATGGTGCCAGATTTTCAACAGATCTTCGTTGATATCTGAGGTCGTGCTGCATGTTTAGAATGTTATCACGAACATATTTCATTACTATGTTTGCACAAACGTGAACTTTGTTGAGGGAGACTGAGAGAAGGATATGGTTTTCAGGAATCAAGTGGGTCAGCTCGTAGGATGCGTTCAGTTTCCATCACTATTGGGCTATTCGTAGTGCATACTTCAATGGCAACGATTAATAATTGTGAATAAGTGAAAAATATATTACTTTCAATAATAGTGTTTAACCATTTTTTTCACCTATGTGTTCATGTTACAATCAGTGAGAAACCAAACTTGTTTGGCATTTTTATTTTTTGTCATTGTAACCCAGTCCCTCTCACCAATGCAGCCTACCCTGTTCCACATCATAGCCCTCAATTAATTTTCCTTCCTCACAGAAATTCTGAAGAATTGAGATTTTTCTTGGATGAAGTCATTTTTGAGGTTAAAATAATGGAACCCAACGGTTAAAGATTCTTACTGTGTTCTTCATTTTCATTTCAGTCGAGAGAGAAAATGATACGTGGAGTACGAAGAGGTTGTGTCCGCCTGAAAGGAGCAGTGATCGGCATAGATGACGAAGACACAAGTACTTTCACAATAACTGTGGACTCTAAAACGTTCCACTTCCAAGCAAGAGATGGAGATGAGAGAGAAAAATGGATACGTTGTTTGGAAGACACAATCTTAAGACATGCATATGGATACAAAAGCCCTAGCTCGGTAAGAAGTAGTAAATATTTTTTTATACAGAATGTTCGAACCATTTTGGCATCACCTTCTTGAAATTGACTACCTATAGGTTTGATCAGACCAATAGTTTTTTAATAGTGACGGGTAGAACTCAGAATTCTGAAAAATGTTTTCAAGTAATGCTTGTAATAAAAAAACCTTCTTGGAAGTCAATGCTTCCGATATCATAGGTAGACTTGAGAAGCACAAACCATGCATAAAAATGAGGTCTGGCCCATTTATATTTTGCTTCCCTTCGATCAAAGGTAGGGGACCATTGTGTTCGTTCAAAAATTCTAAAAATTTGATTCCCTACAAAATCAAAATTTTGACTTGCTTTTTACGATTCACAGCTTGATGATCAATTTCGGTTCCATGTCTCTCTGCCTGTGGTAATTCCTTGTCTCGGCCATAACTATGCTAAGTTTTATTCCAACTTTGATTATATTTTCTGGGGCTTCACCTATAGATTTAATTTATTTAGGTCCAATAGTAGCGTGAATTTTGTATAATGTCGATTTCTCATGATCCATTGGTCTGATGTTCGTCAAAAAGAAAAGAAAAAACGCTGCAAATTATTTCGCAAAGGTTTATTATTTTTTCAATTGAGTATGACCGTAGTTTTAGTTGGCTTGCGTACGTCTTAAGGCTGTGCAGACTCCTCGGCGTGTCCTATTTCGAGTTGCCACAACCTATGCTTCTATAATTATATACGCATGTTTATATTTCTCGATTTGAGCTCCTATCTATTCAAATAGTTATTGCCTTAATAATATCATTATCTAAGTATGTAAGAGAAGTCGAGAGGATATGTTATTAAGTATGCCTAGGAAAAGCATTGGTATTAACACACAAATATGACCTAGAAAAAAACATATATTCATGCCTCGAAGGAACGCTGTACCCACCTCATGGTGCCGCGGTGTATTATATGGGTATAACACGTAAAAGTAATGAATATCCATTCTCCTACACCCCTCTGCTATGTCCCTGGTCACTCCAGCCACCACAAGGTGCCGCGGCGCCTCCTCACTCCACCCCCCGCTCACCCCCCTCACCACCCACCGTGACCCCCTGCCAAGCAACTAACACGTCTAACACTCAAAGCCTCGAAAAAGACACTTTTTCGCCCGTTTTTGGCCCATAGCATCTATGCGAGTAAAGCGATCGGGATGGTTAAACGTTAGGACCAACTAGACCCCAAATGGAGTCTATGTGCGAAAGAACGGGTTTTTTAAGTCAATTCTTAGGCCTTTTATGGCCCGGACGGCGGACAGCGAACGGACATTTCAAATTTGGATTCTACGCACCTTGAAACGTAAAGTGACAAAGTTCGAGGGGGGTTTATAAAAATTTTTTGCTACACGATCACATAGGCTTATTATTGGAAATAAACCAAAAAGAGGGTGAGGGGGGTTATTTTAGGTATGTGTTTCAGGATGGTGCCCTTTGAATTTTGCTACGGTTGGCTGGGTAATAACAATAACTATTGTGTGTGTGCAAACCTAAATTTGGTTGCGATAGACAAAACGAGACTAACGTTCCAATTTGTATGGCGTTTTCAGGGGTTGTGAGGGTTACTCCTAGGTGTTCCCCAGTAAACGTTATCACCGTTGGATCAATAGTAGCATGTGTCCTTTGACTTCAATTTCTCAAGATACATGCGTTCCTATTTCGTTTTAAACTCGGGAGGTAATGAAGTTCAAGTCTCAGGATGGTGTCCTATGAATTTCTTTGTGATTCGTCTTAGCAACCATTGTGCATGCGCAAACCTGAAATTAGTTGTTACATACGAAACACCGAGATTAATATACTGATTTCAATGAAATGGTCAGGAATCGTGCTGGTTAGCTCTCATGTTGGTCCCCATATACCTTAGATGGAGAATCCGTTGGATTTATGGTAGGGTGTGTGCATGTGCTAACATGAATTACTTATACCCCTTTTTCACATATTAGCATTCATGCACAATATAGTACCTATTGGTCTATTTTTCATTTAGTCATTTTGACTCTCAATTTGTTTATCAACAAATTCTGTACGTTCATGCTACAATAACTAAGAGGGAGCAACACTTGTTTTTTTTTTTTTTTTTTTTTAATGCTGTGACGCCTCCCTTTGTTTACCTGGGTGACCTTCTCACCCAAAATGAGAATTTCTAAAATGCGACAAGGAAATACAGAAGTGCTCAGCAAAATGATTTCCAAGTCCAACAGAACTGCAGCCAGAGCAAGTCTCATCCTGTCCATCCCCCTCCCAGCCTCTCATTAAACCATGCAGTTTTAAAATCCAGTGACTCAACTTATGGAGTAATTTGCTACGTATTGGATATGAGCTACCTGGTAGTCAAACAGCAAGTCACCAGGTATGTTGATGACATAGCTTCCGCACACACTGAGATGGGCATTGGCATCAGCACCCAAAACGAGCTGCATATTGTCATTGCGGCATTTTTCAAAAAGGTTGGCTACCATTTCTGGTGGAAATCCTCATGAAGTATCTTTATCTCTCGGAAAATAAGCTGAGGAAGTGACTGTGCCCTGTGGGAATGATTTCACTTTGACTTAACCCTTGAAGCAGAACTCGGACATGGCTATTGAATTGATGTCATACTTGACAAATATGCAGGAGCATTATCAGTACTGTTGCACTTGTATATAACTTACCTTCTGTATTTCAGAGGGCAGTGATACTAAAGGAGCCCTCAGAAGACCCAGGGTTATTGGTTGGGGTGACATCATATTTGCCTGGCGTGAGCAGCTGGCATAAATTTTCTGTTGCCACCTTTTTGTGCTGCAGGTTAATCTGAAGACTCTGTTTCTCTTGCGGGTATAATATGGGTACCTGAGTTGAGACCTATCATAAATGGCTTTCCTCATCTGGGCCTCAGAGAGTTTGTGGCCAGGTTGCCTAGTGAATGGTTTGAGGTTGAGGTGTTTGGAGAAGTTTCGAATTTCATGATGGGAGGGGGTAATAGAGAAAAATCGTGATATGTTTACTATATTCATCTGATTTCTGCTACAGTTTTTAATTATTATTTGTTCGATCCAGTGATGCAACCATGGAAGTTTCAAATTTACTGTCAGTGGAGGGGTAAATGGTAGGGGGGAAGGGTAATTCCGAGAAATCATATATAGATTAAGGGAAGGGGTGGACCTATCAGAGTGTTCGGGATGAGACCCACCTCCTCCCCGCCTCTGCGCTTTAAACTAAGGGTCAGAGAGGAAACCTTGTGTTTATACCAAACAATATATATATATATATATATATATATATATATATATATATATATATATATATATATATATATATATTTATATATATATATATATATATATATATATATATATATATATATATATATATACGAAAGTGTTTTCATCCGGATGAAAACGCTTGCGTGTAATATTATTTTGAGGTGTTAAAGATGGTCGGAAAATATAGGAAACAAATGAATATTCTCATTTCGTAAGTTATATTTATGTTTTCTATATTTTCCTACCATCTGTAACACCTCAAAATAATATATATTACAACCCATTCATAGGAATGTCCTAGTAACGTATGCATTAGGTACTTACCAAAGTGTATATTGTATAATCATCTGTTTTTCCGGTTTTTAGTTGAGACTGGACATGATGAAAGCTTCACCCACTATGCAAGATTTTGACAAGAAACTCTCTGAAGCTGACGCCTACTTACAACTCCTCATTGACCAAACTAAGGTAATGAATCAACTCTAATTTCCTCTTTATAAATAATGAGTAGTATTTCAATTTTATCATCGTCTTACATCGTTATAAAAAATACTAAAAGTTGGCTTTTTGGCAAAATCTTTACCGTCACAATCTCCCTCACAAATATATTTGTGGGGTAAATGTAGCTAAGTATGTGGGCTTGGAAAACATGTATATTTTAACTATTTTTACAGTACTCAATTAATTATAATTGTACTTTTTAATTTCTATAAGGCTGTGGAATCCAAAGCGGACCTTTTTACTGATCCTGATGACAAACATAGATGTAACGTAATCTGCACCCATGCTAATGTAAGTATGTTTATTCAAAATATTTTATTATTTAGTTATGTATGTTGAGAAAACAATTCGTATATAACAAGAAAAACAGTTATTCAAAAATTAATTTTGCTGTTATTCAAGTATATGAGTTGTTGGATAACCCTGGGGAACAATGACTTTGATTTACAGAAAAAAGTCAATTCGATCTAATGCAGTGCACTTTTTAAAATTCTCAGTTAAAGATAATTTTTTCTGAGATTGAGCGTCCGTCAAAATCTAATGGTGTAAGAATTAAAAATCTGAAGTAAAAATTGAAGCCTAAACTAAAGGGAAGGAACCAAAACAGTATGAAGTTTAAACAAACACAAAAACCAACGGAGAAAAGATAACCAAAAACGTTGTAGCTTATCAAATATGTGTAAATTCGATATTTGATAAGATTCAGTTTACTAAACTCAAGATTTGAAACTCAGGCCACGTATGATTGCCTTGAATATAGAATTACTGTAAAGAAAGGATTCATGTAGTTCACTCAGCTGCTCCTTGATATTCTGAGTAGTGTACAGATCCTTTGACCAATAGTTGGTTCATAACTTATGAAATTTAATACTATTATGTATCGAGCAATAAATAACATTTGTATTATTCATATTTAGTGCTAAGAAGACCATAGAAGTAGGGTTTGTAATAAAGTTAACCTCAACTGCTCTCCCGGCCCTACATCAGCATACTTGGTGTGTTGTACAAAAAACATTTACAAATATTTTTTAGACAAGCTTTTCTTTCGAGTGTGAAGCTGTTGGGTAGCATAATATATCACTTTCATTTTTATTGATTAACTTGTCGTTAATTTCACACGTGTTCAAATTTTTTGTTTTCAGAATATGCTGGAGCAAATGAAACACACTATAGTCCTGCTTCAGATTGCCAAAGTGAGTGTTTAGAGTAATATCAAAGTCATTCTTGTTGTTTATTGGTGTTGTGGCATAGGGTTTCGTCTTGAAACTATGTACAGGGTGCGGCAGTGAGAACGGACGGTTTTAAAAAAATCATAAAATAGTTAATTTTTACTCAAAAACAAATTTATTGATGCAATCAGGTTCGCAAGGAAATAGCATTTGAGACAGTCAAGTGTGAAAAATCACATCAGGTGTGTGGGGCAAATGTCGGATCTTGGACCGTTCAAACACCAAACCTCACGTTGATGCAGTGCTGGAGGATTTTTGCTTTTACCAAACTATGTTCTTGGGCGTTCTCTCCAACAGACACGGCCTAGCTCTCTCAACTTGGGCGACTTCCACGAAATAAGAAAGTTAAATTTAACAATCTTGAATTATAATTTGATTTAAACAATTCTGCGTCCTTCAATTCGTCCAGCAATTTCGGGGCTTGTTCTTGTATACTCTAGCCTTGAGGTGTCCCCATAAGAAAAAATCGCATATGGATAAATCTGGGGACCGAGGAGGGCTAGCAATGAACATCACCGAACCTGGAAATAAGGCGACCAGGGAAGAGGGGAATAACGTCCATTGATGCTCTGGCTGTGTGGGCGGTCGCCCCATCCTGCTGGAACCACACACGTCAGGTTGGAACACGTCACCTTCGTAATTCAGGTAAAAAGAAGTTGCTGATCATTTCGACGTAGCAGTATGTTGGAGAGATTATACGTAAACTTCCAAGAACGCCTCTAGCACTGCACCAACGATTTCGGCCACCACATGCCTGATGTGATTTTTCACACTTGACTGTCTCAAATGCTATTTCCTTGCGAACCTGATTGCATCAATAAATTTGTTTTTGAGTAAAAATTAACTATTTTATGATTTTTTTAAAACCGTCCGTCCTCACTGCCGCACCCTGTATATAGAAGAGTAGTGAACAACTCACAAAACTGTTTTGTCAGTGTAACTCTAGTTGCACCTAGCATCTTATTACTTTTATATGAGTTTATAGCGTAGTCTTCAAACACTGGATTAAACGATATTGTTTACACAGGACGTATTTGAAGTGCCCCCAACCATGAACCTCTACCAAACCACTGATCCCATCCATAACCAGGAACCCAGCACAAGCAAATCACCTCAAGATTATCCATACTTTTCCTTTTTCTGTCCAGACCCAATTGAGGCTGCACGAACAGGACTACTACAGGTAACTGAAAAATGGGCAATTATAATGAATGAATGAACGAAAAAAGGTTTTTATTGTCACAATATAATGTATACTATAGAGTTATGAGCTGGGTTGTTTGATTTAAATCACGATTTAAGTCAGCTAATTAAAATCGTGATTTGAATTGAAAGCTTGGAAAAAAAAAAAAATTTGAAATTTGGGAGCAGTGTGTAGTTTCCTCATATATGATATGCTTGACATCTGACCTGAATTGCTTCTCCAACTTTTTAGGAGGGAAATGAAGATAAAATTGAACGAAGAAACAAATAATAAATTTGAAGAGGCTCGGCTCACATGTATTTCTGTGAAATAGGTACCTATATAAATCTTGGGGTGGCAACGAATTTCACGAATTTCCGATTGAGTTTAATTGAGCCTTACTAGTTGAAGGAAATTTCTCGGAGCTTAACTTGCCAGAGGTCAAATCTGGGTTTATATTTTTTTAGGTAGTGACTAGCTTCCCATCGATTTTTAGTTTTCAAAACTTCCGCTGTTGTGGCGCTTCAGTAAGTGCGCTATTCGTCCAACTAATCTGAATTTTCACTTAGGGATTGACTACTTGATGTTATGTATTTTTGAGATGCGAGCTTGCGAGCATCCAGACCACTAAACTACACAAATCATTCTGATCTATTTGTCCCAATAATCTATATTTTAGCAGCGGACATAGATTAATAAAAATTGAGGCGCCGCTGTAGCGGAAGTTTTGAAAACTACGAGGGTTGTCCAGAAAATCGTCCAGTTTTTTTTTTTTTAAATCAAGTTTTTATTGAAAAAATTTGAAACTTACAGGTATTGTAGTTGAACATATGTACTATTTTTCCACGTAATCCCCGGCGACGTCAATACATTTGGTATATCGCGAAATGAGCTTCGAAATTCCTTCCTCATAAAAGCTTGCCGCTACCTCCTTAATCCACTTCGTGACAGCTTCTTTCACTTCCTCGTCACTTGTGAAACGTTCTCCCGCCAATTCCGCCTTCGTTTTGGTAAACAGGTGATAGTCTGAAGGGGCCAAGTCGGGACTGTATGGTGGATGGGTCAGAACATCCCAACCAAACTCATTCGTTGTTCCTTGTGTTGGGGCGTCAGCTCTCTAGGGACTCACCGAGCACAAACTTTCCGAAAGTCAAGTTTTTCCGAGACAATCTCATGGATGAGGGATCGTGAGATGTCTGGGAAACTCAGGTGGAGTTCATCCAGGGTTGAACGACGATCTTTGCGAACTGCATTGTCGATTTCTGCGACAATTTCGTCCGTCACAACTGAGGGTCTGCCTCTCCCACTTTCATCCTCAAGTGAATGTCTTCCCGCCTTAAATTCACGTACCTATCTCCTCACCATTGATTCGGTCACTACACCTTCTCCATAAACAGAAATGAGCTGTTCGTGAATTTGAACTGATTTGAAACCCTGTGCATAAAAAAATTGAATCACTCCGCGCACAACAACTCGAGAGGGAACGGGGATCGAGGTGGCGGGACTCGATGTGGAGGGCTCCATTTCAACTACCTGCCCTGACGTTGGTAACTGACCGACTGAGGTCACCCACCTCTCATTCTATTCCCCCACATCTCCTCTTTCGAGCGGTTTTACCAGATTTGGCAAAAGCCACTCCTACCACCCTACAGATCAAAACGGAACTTATTTTCTGGACCATCCCTCACCCTTATATGAGACAGTCAACATACCTAATACAGGTCGGACTTTTGGCGTGGGAATGAGAGACGAAACGACGCCAGTACGCCCTAGTGGAGGTTCGGAGAAGGTGGATCAGCTGTTTTGTGTGTGCGTCCCACCCTCCCACCATTATATGAGACAGTCAACATACCTAATACAGGTCGGACTTTTGGCGTGGGAATGAGAGACGAAACGACGCCAGTACGCCCTAGTGGAGGTTCGGAGAAGGTGGATCAGCTGTTTTGTGTGTGTGCCGCGTAAAAATCGTTGGGGAGCCAGTCACTGCCATATTTTTATTTTTCTCCACATTACGCTGAACAAAATCGGTTTTTGTTATATTTTTTTCTATTATTGTCCAATCAAAGTTTGAAAAAAGCGGGCCCTAAAATTGCAAATTTTCTGGAGGTTTCAGCAGATTTTCAGCTGACTTGCCAAACTGCAGTTTTTTGCGATTATAAATACAATGAAAAATGTAGAAAATTCAAATTTTGATGATTATTGGGTAAAGAGAGATAGTTTTGGGACCTACAAAAATATCACAAAAAAGTCATTTTTTGACCCAGTCTTCGTTTTTTCGTTCTCATAAATCGTTTTTCGGTTATATGATAGAATTGAAATTTAATTGAAATTTATCTTATGCATTTCAACGCTGAAGATTGCAAATTCTATAACTCCAAGTTTTAGAGTACTTAAGACTTTTATTTATTCCCAATGACAAAATCTGTTGAAAACCAGCAAAATTTATGGGACTGGAAGGGTCAAATGGCTCCAGTGCTCTAATTGTGGCATAGTATGAAATGAAGTTTTAGTAGACTGAACTCGAAAGTGAACATAATAATAGGCTGGGGTAGTCATAGGTCCTCCCCTTCTATATCCCTGTCACCTTCAGATTCACTTCAAGAGATCCTATTTTCCATCATCCTGCAATCTTCTTGAGCTGTACCAAATGGGAATAAAGGAAAATTACTAGTATCTATTATTGTTATAAAAAATAAATTCAATTTGAAGGTATTTTGAAGTTTGGAATATAGGCATTTATGTGGTGGAATGAATAGTGCGAGAGAGTTCAAATTGCAAGATGGAAGGTATCTTAGGTAGCACCCTATACCAAGTACCTGGGTTGGGTCTCTATTATTTACAAACTACAAAATTATACTGGCATGATAAACAAACATACTCAATAATAATAAATATATATAATAACTGTTAGAATGTAGTGTAATGGCCCAAAAATGTTTGATACCTCGACAGGAGTTCGAACTCGCGTCGTTACAACTACAGGAAATTTCCTGAAGTTGCAACACTCCAACAATCAGAGCTATTGATACCTCGACAGGTGATCAAACTCGTTTTGTTACAACTACAGTTAAATTTCCTGGAGTTGCGTAACATTCCCCGGAGTCAAATACCAGCCCTCTTGGCTGGTTTGGGACAAATGACAAAGTGAAACTGCAGGCCGCTGGCCTAGCAGATGCTTGCTGGAACAAGTCAGCAGTCGAGCGAGGTCATTGTCACGGTGTGTTTTGACTTAAGTGAGTGAGGAAGTGAAAGGTGCTAATGACTGGAAATGTGATATTTACAGTCTTTTGGCTCAGGAGGGATTTAATTAGTTATTGTTTCGTATGATTTCGGGTCCTACTGACTGCGCCACTGTAACGGCCCAAAAATATTTGATACCTCGACAGGAGTTCGAACTCGCGTTGTTACAACTACGGGAAATTTCCCGAAGTTGCAACACTCCAACGATCAGAGCTATGAGGCCAGGGTGATCAAACCTCTTCGACTGTGAGAGTTATTTTCCTGGAGGGTAACATTTCCCCTGAGTCAAATACCAGCCCTCTCGGCTGGTTTGGGGTCGGACGAATGACGAAGTGAAACTGCAGGCCGCTGGCTCAGCAGATGCTCGCTGGAACAAGTCAGCAGTCGAGCGAGGTCATTGTCACGGTGTGTTTTGACTTAAGTGAGTGAGGAAGTGAAAGGTGCTAATGACAGGAATGTGATTTTTACAGTCTTTTGGCTCGGGAGGGATTTAATTAATTATTGTTTCGTATGATTTCGGGTCCTACCGATTGCGCCACTGTAATGGCCCAAAAATATTTGATACCTCGACAGGAGTTCGAACTCGCGTCGTTACAACTACAGGAAATTTCCTGAAGTTGCAACACTCCAACAATCAGAGCTATGAGGCCAGGGTGATCATACCTTTCGGACTGTGAGAGTTATTTTCCTGGAGCGTAACATTTCCCCGGAGTCGAATACCAGCCCTCTCGGCTGGTTCGGGGGCCGGACAAATGACGAAGTGAAACTGCAGGCTGCTGGCTCAGTAGATGCCCACTGAAACAAGTCAGCAGTCGAGCGAGGTCATTGTCACGGTGTGTTTTGACTCAGGTGAGTGAGGATGTGAAAGGTGCTATCTAACGACAGGAAATATGATGTTTACAGTCTTTTGGCTCGAGAGGGATTTAATTGATTGATGATTTCGGGTCCTACCGACTGCGCCACTGTAACAGCCCAAAAATATTTGATTCCTCGACAGGAGTTCGAACTCGCGTTGTTACAACTATGGGAAATTTCCCGAAGTTGCAACACTCCAACGATCAGAGCTATGAGGCCAGGGTGATCAAACCTCTTCGACTGTGAGTGTTATTTCCTGGAGGGTAACGTTAGTAACTAAGAAGTTTGAAACGAAAATATTCTCATGTGCCCAAATGGCCATAAATTCAACAGGTACTATGGTGTCTGGTGGCATGATGACAAAAAAGGATAATAATATTATGTCTATAAGGTCACCGATTTCGGTACTGAACTGACCCACAGTGTAAACATGCCCCCTCATTTGCTCCGTTAAGTATTTCATACAATAATTTTAAGGTACAGAGTGCCACAAGTGCATGAATTTCAGTTTAAAAAATGGTAGCAGTTTTTCAAAAAGTGCGGCCCCTCATGCAGCCTCTCATTCTTGGTTTCCTTGACTTTCTATCAAGTGGGAGGTTTTTGTAACTTAATGATCATGGGAAAAGTCCAGTTATATGAAGAACAGGGTGTCTTCTGAATTTCAAACTATCATACTCCGATCTCCTGCTTGACAAGTGGGAGTTTTGTCTGATTATCGATTTATTTCTTTTACGAATTTTTACTTACAGTAATGAAAAATGTAACTTTTGATTCACAAATTGAAGATAATGAAATATATATTTTGACTCATGACCTCTTTTTCGTATGAACTGTTTAATTCGTAGTAACATTAGTTTCCACATTAGTTCATGTGTGGAATAATGCTATGTTTAGAATCGTTAGGCGAATAATGAATGAATCCACTGTAATTTATTAAGGGGACCCTGTAGCAAAAAAATTTGAGAAAAATCGATTTTTTTTTCATAAAACGATGTATTAACGTCTAGGGAACAGTTAAATTCAATAACATAGTCAAATTTATGCTTACAAATGCGTAAATTTTTTGTTTAAGTACAGGCCGGCAGCATAGGCTGGCTAGATGGTTGCTCTGTCGTCTTTATTCTTGAATAACGGTTTACTGGTCCTTTATTTTTTTTGAAAATTCGTGTAGAACCACCCATTTTCAATAATTAATCAAAATAAAAAAAAAAAAACGTAAAAACGAAATTGGGCCACTAAAAATCACAAAGAAACCATAAGATGTAAGATGTATGATAAGAGTCGAATGATAAGAGTCTCTTCATCAATTTCTTCTTTGTCTTTATTTGACTGGGCTACAACCATGGGTATTATGTTTATATTATCCATGGATGACATAGTTAGGCTATCATGATACAACACTTCATTTCAGATAGGTCTAGGGAAAGCAAAAACAGCTTCTATTTGCATAATGCGTTGCGACGTCATGAAAAGATGGATGCTGTTGGTTTTTCTGCTCTCCTGTAAAGTAATGTTTTTTCATGTTCACGGGCGTTTTTCTTCGGAACGGTTGACCCTATTCGGTTGATTTTTGTTTTGTTTTGAAGAAGAGATCTGGGCCAAGATATTAACGTAGCGGTTTTACAAAATGTTGATTTCAACTGCCGCTAGATGTTTCTGAAGTAAAAAAAAATATATGACATTTATTCCATGATACCTACGAATTCGTGTTTTTGAGATACCTGGAAACCCCTATGTTAATTGAAAATTGAGAATGTAAGGAACAAAAAGAAAAAAAAGCACTGAAATTGGTTGCAGGGGGGCTGAGGAAAACGCCTGTAAAAAGAGGTCTATTAATGGCGGGAGGGTGGTGGGTGCCGGGTCTCCTTAAAGGAAGGCAAAGTGAACAAATTTATAAAAATCAGCCTGAAATTTTCAATATCAATATAGATGCATTTTTTTGTTTTGATTTTAGAATACTGCACATCCAGTGAATGGAACTTATCAACCCGTTGGTGAATCAGAGCCTGCAAAAGCCCTGGAAGGTAACTCCTATTTAATACTTGACATGTAAATGTGTGAAGCATTGTTTTGCATAGCTACTCGTTATGTTTGCTTGCTTGATTGTAATTTAAGAAACTTGCCTCTACACTTCATTGATTGTTTCAGGGCCTTCCGTTGCACCATATATGCCTTATTCTGTGGATCCTAGCGTTGAGCTCGGTTCTGGTGAGTTTTTAATGATGTGGTTATAATTAGATGAAGTTTTTGCTCGTAATTTTTGCTATTTTTGGTTACTGATGTGATTGAGCCAGGATCAATATAAATTCATTTCCAGACTTCGCTTGGTCAGCACACTTTGTTTGAAACTTCAACTAACTCAAACTTAGTTGTGAGGTTATTAAGATTTAGAATTTCACTGATTTATGTGAGTAGTGAATGAGTGAGAAAACATTGTGTTCGAAATATGCGGCAGTATTTGAGTTTCAATTCTGTGGATCTGAATATTAAACAGGTGTGTACACCTGTTAGGAAAAAATTATGTGTTCAAAGTCAAACAAATATGCGATCGCCTTTCAATGGTAGATATATTTGTGTACTCCGAAGTAAAGTTTTGTATTTCTGAACAGATTGGTTTTGTGTATTTTGTGTCTGCCGGTATCCACAAATCCTTGCAGCGTGCGCAAATCCCTCAATTATTATATCAATCCACCGATTTTGATGACATCTCCATGATTAGCACGGGTAATGTCCCCGAAAGTTCCATCAGGTTTAATTTCATTCAAATTCACACGAATCCTTCAAGTGTATATGATTTTTACTACTGCCATTTAGTTTCCATGAATATTCTAGGAATCATCCGAGTTGTTCTGTGATATGTTTTCCTGTTAAATGTTTATCGAGCGTGAAATTCTACCAGTACATTTGCTCTCACTTGTTTAGTTAATTCTGATTGTTAGTGATATGGCTGTTGGTAGTACTCAGCGAATCTCTACGTTTTGATCGATTCTATCCATTGCATATTCTTGAATAGTTTCTCCAGTGCACAATTTTCAAACATTTTCCTCTCGAATTAGGATGTTGGTTGGAGCAGACTTATGTGCCACACGCATTTAGTAGACAACTTATGTATGAAATCCGAATGTGATTTATCGGAATCTCTCTTCACGTGGTGGTTAATCATTTTCGACACTTACACACTGTATTGGGCGTTGGCATGATCAAGGGCAAACAAGAAACTAGTGTGTAGTGCCACAGGCACCTAGTCACATTTTATGATCCTCAGAATTCTGATTAATCTTCCTATTACAGCATTTATAAAAGTATTAAGAAATACTAAAATTATAAAATTTATGTGACTTCCCCAGATACTGATTGAATTTTGTCTTTGAAGTTGTGGAAACCTAATATCAGTTGTATTACAGATTTAAAAAAAATCTATATGAAACTATGTTGCTCTCAGACAGAAAATTTCCAATCCAATTAAAGACCACAGCCAAGAACTCAAACAGCAGGTCAATTTCGGTACATACTAATTAAAGGTACTGTAGAGAGAACTTAGTGTATGTAGGAAATCGTGAAAAATAGCATCCCTCCTTTGTGGTTTCTATTTTTTGTTTTCTTATTCAGTATGAGCCGAGCTCTCGAACCGTCCAGGACCCAATACACCCTTCCCAGTAATTTTTTACAAGTTTTTTCCCTCAAAAATCCGTTTTTGCAATTCAGGTTGGTGAGATGAACGAGATTTTGAGTCCAGCACTGAAAGTGTTGATATGCAGTGTGTGTGCGCGCCAAAGGAATTACAGGCCAAGGGCTGGGAAGGGTAAAACTGAAATTAAAGTATAGAACTCACTTTATTTAAATCTGAAATTTATGCCAAAGTTTGAGCGAGAAAATCTAATTCCACAGAATCTTGAAAAGTTTGTATTACAGACACTTTAATGCTCCCTCGAACGGTATCCTCCATTTTACAGTGATAGGAGTATAATATATGAAATTCAAAAACGAACAGATATTGCAACCTATATACAAATAGGGGGTTTGAAAGTTCTCTTAGTCTTTTTGTTGGAATTTCGAGTTGCTAAACCGATTCCTGGGTATTGTGCTATGAATATTTATACCCTGTAAATGCCTACTTTCTGCTCTACCTTCAGATCTATTTTGAATCTATGTGTCCAAAACTGTGATGGACGTTGGATGTGTTACAGGGCCTCATCCTAGTATTCCCTTGCCTACTGTGGTACCTGAAACATCCTACTCAAGCTCCGAAGAAGAAGATTTCTATGATGCTAATGAGGAAGCAACACCAGGAGGAAGTTTTGGCGCAGAAGAAATAAGGTAAGTCATTAAAAATCATTTGGTGTCCCCAAAGTAATTGCATTGCATTGTTTTTTACATTTGATGTTCAGTAAAGTTTAGTTTCACAGGTCTGAAGTTACATACTACATCAGCTGAAGAATCTCTTCTCTGTTACTAAAGAAGAGTGGTTAGGTTTACTCGAAAGTGTCAGGTTTTTCCAAAATTGAAAAAGGTGTGTTCATATATTGTTTTGAGGGTGAAATTACGAATTGTGATGTTGGGTGTTTTGGGCCTTGTCATTTTCATTGTAGATTTTTGCTATGAGGAGTTGTAACCAAACGAAAGAAAAAGTTCTGGGACAGTTCTGATGTTTCAAAGAATTGCGGGGTTAGATGCTGCTGGTCAGACAGCCGATGAAACCAGGACAGTTGCTGCCCCATGCTCTCTGTGGAAAGTGCATGAAGGTTGCGGATCTGAAACAGTTTGAACAGCCATGTGGGAAGGGGGAAGTGGGAAAGGGGAGGGGGTCTAGTTTTCAAGCTACCTAGAATTCTCAAAGATTGGCGGACCCTCGGCATTTTCGTTAAAATTTGGCATAGGTACCTGTAATTCTTATCACATTATTGTCTCACCTTGCTGCTCATACTCGTCATGTCTACTTCAGTACCTGATGACATTATCATCGATCTGCAGGGTAAGCCATTTCAAGCTCGCAGGTATGGTGATATATATTACTATATGACTTACCTACATTCTTCATTATTTCTATAGCTGTCTGCCATTAACCTATCTTTTTTATACAACTTTTCGTGAGGTTAATCATTGGTATGGAAATATTCTTGCGGTGAGTGTGGGAAAAAGTCACGCCTCGCCCTTAGCCAAAGTATCAAACTTTCCAAGGTGCTTTGTTTTTCATTATCTGTGTTGCAGCTTTTAGTACTTTTAGGGATTTGAATCATCTGAAATGTTTAGTGATATTTGGTTTTCAAAGAGGAATTCCCCATTACTATAGTTTTGTATGAATTTGCACGAGGCTGGTCTTTTAAAGCAAGTGTTGTTTTGTTATTAATTACTAACAATTAATCTTAGGGAACGTAGAATACAATTATAGTAGGTCGAGGAAAAGACTGTTTACTTATGCAGCTGACATGTTTACACTCAGCGCGCGGTAATTTTTTAAGAAAATGTTTGAAAAAACCCGCGTAACCGCCGATTTTGAAATAAAAATGGAATTTTCGCTCTCTTACGTTGGCCATCCTGCGCCCTCCCTGTGCCTCGCCATGTTGGCTGCTTGTTGGCTCCCCCCCCCCCCCCCTTTCTTGTCCTGGGAGTCAAATAGAGAACTCGACGCAGGAGTAAATTGCTTGGGGAGAGCGACCACAGTCTAGTAATGTGGGAAGTAAGTAATACTGTGATAGGTATCTGTACATGTAGAGATCGTAACATTCATGATAAGAAATCTCCCCCGTAAAAATGTACCGTATGGGCCACAAAGTGGACTCCAAAAATTATATATGTCCATGAAAAAGACAGAAATAGATGTTACATCTTAACTGTAAGGAACGGTAATAGCATGGTATAGAAGCATATAAAACATAGTAAGTGGTCGTAGCATGGCATGGAACCCAATATGTGTCCAGAATAGATGGCCTCTAGGTGGGGGAATAGATGGGGGAAGGTGGGGTTCGACACAAGTAAACAAACATAAGCAAATGCTACGTATAAAGTGTAGAAATTGGTAATAGTGTGACATAGAACATATAAACTGTAATCAATGGTCACAGTATGATATGGAACCCGCAATGGGTCCAGCATAGATATCGTTTGGGGAACGTGAAACTGAATCCCCATTGGAAAGGAAAAATATGCGGTGGCTAGACGTAAGATGGAATCACCATCTACAAAACAGCTTGACCTTGCTAACAATAAAATAGTGTAGGTTCACAATCAGGACCCAAAGACATATGGAATGTGGTAAAATAAATTGGATTATACCATACGCTTGGCAGTCCGATGACTCCTCCGGAGAACTTGGGCCTTCCTACAAAATGGCGGAGGCCATCCCCCCCCCCCCCCCCCGAGGGAGAGGGGTCTATTATAGACATTTGCAAACGTTGAGGAGCTCGACGTCCACCTAGCCAATCAAAAAATGGCTTGCAAGGAGACTCCTTTCCTTGCCGCCGCTGATACTGCCGCATCGCTAGTAGAATATGCAAAGAATTTATGCATGTCGAATCCTGCTGCTCTGAGAGTCGAGGATACCCAACAACTCAGTGTGGCCCGTGCTCCTGGATGGAATGGAGGGCGAGTGGTTAGTAGTAGATGGTCATTGTGCTGCTTCTGTGACTTAGCGTCCAAATATTGCCGTAGGGCTGTAGGAATGCACCAATACATCAATCTCAATGGGCGATCTATGTATTGCCATGATTGTCTGAGGGCGCTGTCCTAATCAAGAGGAGCAGAGTAGCCAATTTTGCTGTTAGGAATGGTTATCAACTGTCGGAAGAGGCAGTAAAATATTGTAGAAAGATTTTGGGGTCCCAGGTGTCATCGTATTTCGCAGCTGGTGGTCACTGCCGAAAAACTGCTTTTACATAGCATTTTATTAGAGGGTTAGCCCCAATATCCGATCCTGAGAGTAGAGAGAGGGCGGATGTATGGACATTGAAGGAACTGAACAAATGGTTCGAGGAAGTCAAAAGTTGTTCAAAAAATTGTAATGTTTTTGGGACCATAACTTGAGTGGGGTCCCAGCCCTGGGCAATGCAAAACTGGATCCACAGGGTATAGGAGGAATTATCCTTAGGAGGATATAGGGGTAGTAGGAGCTAAAGAGCTACATAATGTGAATCTAAGAGGTATTCCTTTTTTTCCATGCCTCCCTGATAATATTAATACCATCAATGATTGGTGCTGGAGGGATTGTAGGTTGTCCTTTCTGGAATGATCAATAATGGGGTTGTTAGAAGGAAGGGCCGATCTGTAATAATTCTGAGTCTACCAATCCATAAAGACTGAATACTATAGTTGGGCTGGCCAGAAGGGGGCGACCATGATACCCCTAGCCCTTTCCATCTTTATTTTCCTAAGTACTCTTGGAACTAAGAGGGGAGGTGGAAAAGCGTAGAAAAATTCGCCCTGCTAAGGGTGAATAAACACATCCACCCCCTCCGAGTCATCTTCTGGCCAAAAAGGGAAAAATTTAGTGCATTTATGAAGGGATGCTAAGGTGAAGAGATCGATAGATGGAGTTGTTAACTTGCTCACTATGCATTGGTATAACTCAGTATTGAGTTCCCATTCTGATGACCACGGATCCAACCTGGATAGTCCGTCGCCAAACTGTTATCCTTTGATACCACATATCTGGCATGGATCCACAATTTTCTATGTTCGCAAAATTTCCAAATTCGTCTAGCTATTTCATGTAAATGGGGGAAGGAGACCGAAGCCATTTTGTTAATTAGGGAAACCGCTGTCATATTGTCTACACTGAGTAGAATGCTCTTCAATGTCCATCTATCTGCAAAATGTGACAATACCTGCCAGACTGCCTCTAATTCCTTGATATTAATATTGTCAGTCCCTATGTTCGGGTCCCCACCATCCGCTGATCATATGGGGAGAACAGAACCCTCCCTATCCTGAGGATGAGCTATCAATCCAAATTGTATAGTCATACCGGTCACACGGAATAGGTAAGGGACCCTTGTCTACTGCTATACCCCACCAATGAAGTTCTGGTCTAGCCTGGCTAGATAATGAGCAATGGGCATGAAATCTACCTCCGGTACACCTTAATGCGTTCACTTTAATTTTCTCTAAGTTGCGTAAGTGAAAAGTGCCGTAGGGTACTGCAGGTGAACAGGATACTAAGAAACCTATTGTTTTGACCAATTTATGTATGGATAGTCTGCCAGACCCCAAGGTATCCCTTACCAATTTTTTAACTTTTAAAATCTTGTCTGTGGGGAGTCCTACTGACATCTGGAGTGAATTAAATTCAAATCCTAGAAATGTGAATGAGGACGCAGGAAACATTTGGCTTTTATTTTCGTGAATTATACAAACCTAGGTCCGAAAGTAATGAGGCTGCGGTCAGCAATGGTCTTAAACAACCCTCTATTGAAATAGATAAAAACGATCTGTCATCTAAATAACTGATTCCTGTGACATGTTGTTCTAATGTAGCCATGAGTGGGTGGAGCAATTTGTGAAATACAAAAGAAGCTGAAAAGCAAGCCCCATGGGAAGAGCAGTAAAAACAAAGAATTTATCGTTCATAGCGAAGGCTAGGTACTTTCTGTGCTCAGGTGCGATTCTAATCATGAAATGTGCATCTTTAAGATCAAGACTTGCCCCAAAGTCTCCCTTCAATAGAAGAGTAAAAACAGAATGATAATCGTCCATTTTAAAACGAGACAAAATCAAGAATTAATTTAGTGTATGTAAGTTGTTACAAGGCGATCCCCCCCTGTTTTCTTGGGACATTAATGACGTTAATAGCCTCAGCTATGGCTCGAGGACGAGGATGATGATGATGCCGATGAGGATTTACGTCTAGCTTTCCTTAATCCCCGTTTTGGTCTCTCATACGATTTTTTGTATGAATTCTAACCGTTGTGTTGCGAATGAGACCTCCTCAAACTTTTTCGAAGCCTGTGACACCTTTCCTGTCCCAAGTCGGAGGACTCGCTTGGGTTTGGGCAAGGCCTAACATCGGGGTTGGGATGACGCGTTCGTCCATCTGTGTGCATTTTTCTTGGATTTCTTTCGCAGGAGAGAAGAAGAATGAGGCATCATCAAGTCTTGATCGCGCGTAGGAGACAGACTTGAATAAAAATCAGCCAACTTACTTGTGGACCCAACGCCGACGCCATGCGGTGTTCCCGACTGTGCCTGTGACTTGGAGCTTTTGTGCTTCGAATCCATCAGATACGCACTCAATACCGGAACTGATAACCAAAAAACTTATTGGAAAATAAAAAACGAAACAAAAAATCACAATTTTCGGTAAGAAAATATAAGGAAAAACACAAAATAAAGAAAGTGAAGGTGAGAGCGAGATGCATCTGTGTGCTGTGAAACAAAGAGTTAGGAACAAGCTGCCAACATGGCGGGGCATGGGAAGTGGTAGGATGGCTAACGTAAGAGAGCGAAAATTCCATTTTTATTTCAAAATCCTCGCTTTCACGGGTTTTTTCAAACATATTCTTTAAAAATTACCGCGCGCTGAGTGTAAACATGACAGCTGCATAAGTAAACAGTCTTCTACGAAGATCGCACTATAATCAATCAATTATTATACTCAGTGTTCAGACTTGTAATAGCTGTTCCATCCCTCTGTCATTCCTGAGTTCTGATAGGTACTGTTCACAGTGACAAGTAGTTCTTCAGACATGCAGTCAACTTAGCATAACAAAAAGGATATTATAAAACGAATCATTGTTTTGTCTGCCTTATAGTGGGACTTAGGCGCCTCGTGGTGCAATGGAGGCCTAAAGCCACATTCATAGATGGAGAGGGGTGTGAAAGTACCATAAGAGATACAACTCGTACTAATAGCATAAATGCTACGTTCGGAGAAGATAGGTTTTCCAGTTCTAGGATCACCCATCCATCGCCGAACACGGGCTTTCGAAAACACTGGAAGAAGCGCCTGACGCCCGTTGGGAACCAACGGAGCGACGGCAGCGCATTCCCTTGGATCTCGCGGGAGATGCCAACTTTCCAGGATCATTAGGGGTGTCTGCATGGTTTGATGCAAATGTTGCCGATTTCTTCAACTTCAAGCCGACTGATTTATTGAACTTTGATTTCTGCTTTTACATGAGTATCACCGGAACTGTTTTCATTGCTATTGAATTTAATTTTAATTTATTCTGTAATCCATGAGTATTGTTTTGGTTAAGTACATGTAGATTTCCAACCTCGAGGTCTCAACTAGGTAGTATTAGAGTTAGGTTTACTCAAGTTTTTCTCTACAATATCAATGAAAAAACTCCTAGTTATTCAAAATTGCGAGTTTATTCGTTGTTACAAAACAATGAGTTACATATAGTGTTAAACTCAACTAAGGAGTGACTTTGGATGTTGAAGCGTGGCACTGCATGTCCTCAGCATACTTTTCATAAGATGGTGCGTAACCACTGAGTGCCAATCGCAAGCATGATGACATATGATCGTCAGTTAGTCGATTGCGATATTTTGACTTAATTATCTTCATTTCAGAAAATGCAGACTCGCACAAGTAAGTTGACCCAAACATTGCCGTCAGTTGAAGGGCGATTTGCCTTAGATTCGGATATTTATCTTCAGATATAAAACACCAGAAATTTGTATCAGATGCTGTAGCTTTGAGATACATCTCATATAATCTGCACCAACTCATTTTCAACAGAACATGCGTTCATATTAAACTGACTTGCTACTTCAGTAGCTAATTCCTCAATGTTTTTACGTGAAAAAGGATAACTCATTCTTCTCGCGATCTAGTCAAAAAGCACTCGCGATCGACTGGTCGATCGCGATCGACCGTTTGAGCACCCCTGTGTTAGAGTATAGAATAGTGGTATAGAATATGGATTTTGGCAGATGTGATCAACATCCAATTTGAGCAGGTGAGTTGTCATCACCATTAGCTGCTACTGGTTTTCTTAGATATGCAAGCTCAGTAGAGTATAGAAATCTTGAAGAAGGGAACATTGTTTCACAACATGGCATTGAGATTAGCTTTACATAGTTTGCCGGCTTCATTATATAATATTCTTTAATTTCTTTTATCAGAAGTGGGATAGAAATCTCAAACTACTCATCGATAATAGTTTTTATAATGGTATTATGACCGTTACTATACGATCTGGCTAATGCATTCAATTTAGTATCTCATGGCACTCTTATTTCAAAGCTCGAACACTATAGTTTCATGGACTCAGCATTGGCGTTCTGTGAGCCGTTTTCGAAGGGGTGATATTGCAGAGTTTTTTATAACGGGCAACATTCTCATGACTTGTGGAGTTTTGCAGGGATTTTGCTTGGGCCTACATTCTTCATTTTATATGTGAATGATCTCTTGCTTCAGTTCAATAAGGATGTTAAGGATATATGCCATTGGTAGGATGACATGACTCTATGCACCTCTGGAGACGATGCTTTTTATTGGGATTGGGGAAAATTCTTTATGAACAAAGAGGAGTGACTGTGCTCCTCAACAGTGTTGGAGCCTCCCTTTTGGGCATACCAACTAAAAACCACCACTCCCTTTTCTTATAGTGAACTACCCCGGAACCACTTATTCAGTATTACTTGAGGTAGTTCCCTTTTAGAGGAGACGATGCTCTGGTGCTCTCGGAAAAGTTGTCATCAGCTGATGACTTGATTCAGAAATGGTGCCACGCTTAATCGCTAATTGTGAATGTGGATAAGACCCAGAGCCTCAGCTTCAGCCTGGGTGGCAGTTCGGGATATTCAGTTATCTGTCTGGGGGTCTGCCTTGACAGTAGAATGTATTTTAATGAGCACATCAACCAGCTGTTCTTACAGTTGGCCTGGCCTCTTGCAATGTGATGTGCTTCGTCTTTCCAAGTCTATTTCATGACCCGTACATCTTTCTTATTTTTTTCTTTCTTTATGAGCTTTATTTTGCTTGGCTTTATGGGCCTCTTATGCTATTTCACTTTAGGGTGGAACTGATCGCAGTAGTGCAATCTTTCGACTACAAAAAGCCGCTATCCTCATAATTTTTGTCCTCGGATTTACCGAATCTAGTTGTGGATATTTCAGGAGACTCCGCTGCCTCACAATCCCTGCTGTATTTATACTCCACAAACTGATCCATATAAACAAGAATATAACTAATTTAGATCGTGGCACTGACTTCCATGAGTACGACACACGCCGTCGTAATGAAGCACGCTCTCCAGCATGGAACTCGCTTTTCAATAAAATTCTAAGATCAACTTCAATATCTCAGTTCTCTATGCGGGGAAAAAAAAAAAAAATTCAATTGACTATGAACCTATATAGTGTTGAGGACTTTTTCAATATCTCCGTTTTTTAGTGGCTTATCGTACATGTCTATTTATTCTATTTGTCTGTTAATCTATTAACTTTATCTACTCATTTGTTGTTTTTCTACTTCTTTACTTACTTATAGAGTTATTTGCTGTACGTTTTTAATCTTAATTGATTAATATTGACGATTATGCTTTGGCCACTACAATAGAAAACTGATTGATTAATTTGCTGGGCATACACGAGCGGATTTTTTCGGCGGATCACGGAATTTTTCCAAAGGATTTCTGAAATCCGTCAGTTCAAATCGCTCGTTAGTGGGAAAGAACCGACCGACCGAAATCTGCCAAGATGGTGCACGAAAAATTCTGCTGATCTCATCCTTACGTGTATGGGGAAATCCGACAATGGATGTGATCGGCCGATCTGGTTCGTCAACTCGGTCTGCAGCAGCAACATACACGAGCGACTCTGCAGTGGGATCGACATGTGACATGTTGAAAGTTTTTTCAAGAAAACCATGTTTTCGATTTAAAACCCCACATCTTCCCTCAAGGTGTGGGGCACAGGTTTCGCAGACATGGGGCAGAATTTCGTAGCGTGAACTATTGTCCCAATTATAAAACAAAGAATGGAAAACTCAAAGAAAAGGAAATATCGATTGAATTTGAAGTAAAAAAAATATAGTTAAATAAAATACAATTTCAATGACAGGTGGTTTCGTTCGATTCTTTGGGATTATATCAACCAATGGCAGTAAATACATTAGTCTTACCTTGAGAGATTTGAGATCTCGATTTTTTAAAAATATTTCAGCCCTACAATTCTACTAATTATGGTTGATTGAAACGTGTCGTGGTGTTAGGACCAACTATACTCCATGTGTGATATTTGACCCATGTTTCATATACTTTTGTGCAATAGTTTTGGAGAACTACTCTGGGTGGTGGATTGCCGATTTTTTTTTCCAAGTTCATTTTTCAGGTTCTACGCAACTTGAAACGTAAACCAACTTAATTCGGGGGAGGGGGGGTTGAAAAATAATTTTTTAAAATTAAGTTAATCTAATTAATTAATAATTAAGTTAAAATTGAATTTTTAATTTAATTAATTTTTTAAATTAGTTAAACCTAGTTTTGGCGAATTTCGGGTATTTTTGGTAACAATATTGTTTTTCTGCAAAATAATAATTAGGTAGGTACCTACTCTGGGTGTACGGCCGTGCTGCCTTGTGGCGGCAAGAGGATTCTTTGGAAGGGTTCGGGAACTCTCGGAACTTCTCGGCTAGTCGCGATGCGCCCAGACGCTCCTCGAAAACTACGACTCGTTTCGGAAAGGCTTTTCTCGTATATACGAGAAAATGAATACGTGAAGTACAAAAACATTCTATTATAGTACCTCTTGGGAAACGAACGGATGAATATACAGCAACCCAGGTAGTCTCATTCAATTCATTGAAATCAGCCAAATTAAATCAAATTGAAATCAGCCTAACACCCCCCCACAGCAACCGTTGGGTGGGCAGTAGTATAGCTTCCTCACATATTGTAACATGGACGTATTGAATTAGTTAGGAACAACGTACGAGTAGAAATGATTGAATGCCAAATAGTTCAGTAATATATGTGTATATATGGTATCATACAAAATATGGCTACAAATGATGTTTGCGCATGCGCATACCGTAACATCAAACCAACGGCATTTGCCGTCTAAAGTATATGTAAGGCTAAAAGATGGAATATGTAAGATGGAATTGGTAGGAGATTGTCTGGAGGTTAACTCGCACAATCCTTGTACAAAACAATATTATTTTTGCGCATTTGCAATGCTTATTACTCAACCAAACCCTACCAAATACAATCCTGGACATAGACCCAACAACCACAGTTTAAACGAAATCTGTCTGGGGTAATGAGAAATCGACGTAATAAGAAATTCACGTTTGACACATGCGCACAGACTAGGCTGTAGGCAACGGTAAAGCAATTTATGGGACATCCTTTCGGAGCTACTCCACACATTCCCTGGAAATTTCATAAAAATCGGTCCATCTCGGCGTTTTGCCAGTGTCAATTAATTTTAGCGTTGCGCATGCACAATAATTATTTCTCAACCATCACGATATAATTCATGGGATATCTTTCTGTAATGTACTTTCTGTAATATTCAACTGCACGCTGAGTTTGAACAAAATCTAACTAATAAATGATGAGAAATGAACGTTACCTATATGAAATTCACATTTGCGCATGCGCACAGAATACTATTTATCCGACGGCAATGAAAGTTGTAGAGGACTGTCTAGAAGCTAACCTGCAAGATCCCTGGAGCTTTCTTAACAATCGGTCCCTCAGTCTCGAAGTAATGCCTGTGACAATTAATTTTAGCTTTGCGCATGCGCAATATTTAATTACTTAACCAATCGCGATATAATTCATGGAGCGTCTTCCTGTAATATATACTCAACTACCCGCCGATTTTGATCAAAATCGAACTAATAGATGATGAGAAATAGACCTGAGAAATTCACGTTCGCGCAAGGGCACAGACTAATATATAAATCTGACGGCAATGGAAGTTATAGCGGACCTTCTAGGAGCTAACCCGCATAATCCCTGATATTTTCATAAAAATCGGCCAATTAGGCTCGGTGTTATGCCTGTGTCAAATATTTTAGTTTTGCGCATGCGCAATAGTATTATCGCGATATAATTTATAGGGTTTTTTCTTGTAACGATTACCCCCCCCCCCCCATTAGTTTGAACGAAATCAAACAAATAGATGATAAAAAATCGACGTTATTCGAAATTCACATTTGCGCACGCGCACAGGCCACGATTGATCCGACAAAAATGAAAGTTATAGGAGACCATCTAGGCGCTAACCTGCACAATTCCTGAAAGTTTCATCAGAATCGGACTGAAACTCGGTATAAATTTGGGCGTTACAAGGATTTATCACAGACAGACAGACACGGGCCCAAAATTGATCAGCAAGCTCTGAAACGAAAAAAGCAAGTGTGCATTTTGATTCTGGAAGACATTATTTTTTTGGACTTCTCGCACGAACACAGCTTCTTAATACCTTTTAATTACCTTAATACCTTTTAATTACCTTAATACCTTTTGTGGAAAAAAAAAAAAAAAAAAAAAAAAAAAAAAAAAGATGCTGAGAAGCAGCATGAGTTTTGTGCTAGATAAGATAAACTTCGGTTCAGTACGTAGTTTCGGAGAAAACATTGGAAGGAGTACGGCGGATGGCTACGGCGCAGTATTCCAACTAATGTTTCAAGTGGAAAAAGTTCCAGTCGTGCAGCATGATCGTATGAGCGAATTTTCGTAAAATATCGTATTGTATACTGTTGAAATGTGAGCTTTTAGAGTGCAAAGAAATATTAACTATCAATTTTATGGCAAAAAACGTATTCTAAATAATAATCTGATATTCAAAAAGAGTTTGCAGTTGCTTCTTTTTTGTGTGCAGTTTTTATCGATTTTTAAGGAAAATTTTATTGAAATTCAGGTACACTTTAAGCATAATTTTGTACATGAATTTTTAAATTTTTATTTTATAGTTAATAACATTTATTTGAGCAATACTTTGCAAAAAATTATAAATTAAATAATTTTTAGTGATTTTTTTTTTTTTTTTTTTAAGCTCATTTTTTGAAATTTGACCAATTTAATGTACTAAAAAAGTGCTGGCGAACAAACTCATCCTTTCATTTGGAAGGCTTGATTTTTTTGGCGCAAGTACGGAATTGGAATTTTTATCTCAATCCCAAGGAGAGTTATTGTCTGGAAAGACACACACATACTTTTTTTCTACAATTTATCTCCTCACAGAGTGATCAAATTTCAAAACGATGTACCTACCTAACATAATACACTACGATAATTTACGAAAATTCGCTCATACGATTATGCTGCACGACTGATTTTTTTTTTCTCTTCTGTGTATTGTCGGTGTTCGACGGTAATGTTGAATGAGTGGGTTGACTGGCTGTCAAGTACTTGTGGTTGTACTGTGTAAATTACTGGTAGATACGAAGATTGTATTATCAAAATGTCAACTACTAAATCTTGTAATAGTAATGGAATACCGAGGTTTTAAACGATTTTTCCATTGAAATTAATTTTTTCCCTTATAAAAGATAATGCTTTTCTAATTCATATCGCCCTTGAGTGGCAGTAATGTAAGTAGGAAAAGTAGTTAGTTTTAATATCACGATCGGGTAGGTACACAAGTTACAATAGACCCACACCTGTCTGAAAATTAAAAACGCTGCAAATTATTTCACGAAGGTTTATTATTTTTTCAATTGAGTTTGATCGTAGTTTTAGTTGGAAAAAAAAAAAAAACCTATGAATTATATCGCGGTTGGTGGAGTAATAACTATTGCGCATGCACAAAACTAAAATTGATTTACGCAGACACACCTCCGAGATCGATGGACCTGCTTTTATGAAATTTATTAGTGTAATTTATTTTATGAGATTAGTTCCTCGATGGTCCCGTATAAATTTCATTCCCGTTGGATTAACAATAGTCTGCGCATGCGCAAACGTGAATTTCTTATAACATTGATTTCTCATGATCTACCATTCCGATTTTGTTTAAACTCGGGTGGGGGGGGGGGTCCAAGATGATGGCCTTTGTGTTACATTGCATTGTTGTACTAGGCATTGCGTATGCGAAAAACTAATATTGGTTGACACTCTGAGGATAATGCTACGATTTTCGATGAAAATTTCATTTATGAAGCGGGTTAACTTCCAGGCAACATGCGCATGCGCAAATACAAATTAAAACCCTATTTTGCATTCTAGCATCTATACTAGGGCTGCCATCCGTCCCGATTTATCGGGACATGTCCCGATTTTCGAGGTGTCCCAGGCGTCCCGTCATGATTTTTGAAGCGTCCCGATTTTTTTTTTCTGTCCCGACTTCGTCCCGATTTTTAAAGTAGTTGAATCTCCGGAGTTTTTTAACTACATGTCCTTCGCTCAGTTGGCGGCAAAGAAAAATACGCAGACTGATTTTTGTGTGATATATTTCGTTTTTCAGTACCTATGTGATATTTCGTTTTTTTTTTTTTGTTTTCAATAATGATGTTTCTCCAACTTTTCAATACCTATTGTATTTTTTTCCAAAAATAAAACTTAGTCATTGTATTTTGTCTGTGACTTGAAGTATATCTTGTCCCGATTTTCGTCCCGATTTTCTACTTTCGGCTGTCCCGATATGTCCCGACTTTTAGCTTGCTGTCCCTACTTACGTTGAAAAGGTATGGCAGCCCTAATCTATACACATGTATAAGATACTGACTGTCCTGTCTGGCATCCTATCATTTCGACTCTAGAGTTCCTCAACTAATTCTATACGTCCATGTTCCAATAAGTGAGGAAGCTATTCTGCCCACCCAACTTGGCAGACGTTTGTGGCAGTACCCGTAATTTCCGAGAGAGCGCGTCTACCTTTCGCTCAGCGTTGGGTTGAACGCCGCTTATTTTCGCGTCCTCGAGCTGCCGCAATTGGGGATCACCTCCCCCGTTCGATCGGGAAAGGCTGCATTCTCCCTTCAGCCTCCCTCTCAAATATCAGCTTCCTGCGTCGAATTGGAGACAAAATGGCTTTGGAGTTCACTGCGCTGATCAGCGACCTCTCATCAGCGGCCCCTGATGCGTCTTTATCCTCGCCATGTTACAGATTGCATCCATATTGACGAAGTTTCATCAAAATCGGATGTCGTGAAGTGGCATTTATATCGATTTTAACAGGACATACATACATACTTACATCAACGGACGGGGTCAACACGATAGAGTTTTTGGTGACTTCAACTTAACGTCACCCGTTACCATAGTCTTGAGGGAGCTAACGAAGATGCTAACACAAATGGGACCGGGAGAACTTATTTTCCCCCAGCTGTCTTGTTATCTACTGCTGGTTGACTAATCAATTTCATCATTTTGATATGAAACGCCGATTTTCAATCCTGAATTCGAATTTCTTGTTAGTTTCAATACAAATACGGGCTAATTTCTCATTTTTAGTTTTCAATTCGTAAACAGGGGATGGATAGTAAGCCTCAAGTGTGAAACACCGAGGTTTAGTTGCACTTATAGGTCATTAGTCGTTACGAACTTCATCTTTTTGGGTTTTCCGTTGGGCAAATTATCAACAAGTATGAAAAAGTATTTATCTCTATGACAATGAAACAGGATTTTACCTGACAAAATCATCAGTGAAGGCAGCACTTCACGCAATGTTCACGAGAAAATAGCTGAGATCAGGCAAACTACGAACAATACTGCGAAGAAGTGGTGTCTTAAAACATTTTTTCAAAATACCTACCCAATACTTTGAGCTGTCCAAAAATTTTTAGATTTTTTTCTGTTAATTTTTTCTTAAAACAGTGGTGTCTTAAAACTGTCTGGTTGACGGCAGGGTTGCCAGGGGCCTATTTCATAAAACAAGTTACAAGTGTACAAGTTAACAAGTGCAGGTACTTGTAATGCACGGTAAACTAGAACAAGTGTTTCACCAAAACAAAGAGTACAATTTTAGAAAAGTTACGGTTGTGGAAGCCAAGTTTACAAGTGTAGCAGAAAAGAAACGCTGCAAATTATTTCACAAATATTTATTTTTTTACAATTGAGTACGTCATAAGGCCCGTCCAGACTCCTCGGCGTGTCCTATTTCGAGTTGCCACAACCTATACTTCTATAATTATATACGCATGTTTATATTTCTCGATTTGAGCTCCTATCTATTCAAATAGTTATTGCCTTAATAATATCATTATCTAAGTACGTACGAAAAGTCGAGAGGATATGTTATTAAATATACGTAGGAAAAGCATTGGTATTAACACACAAATATGACCTAGGAAAAAACATATATTCATGCCTCGAAGGAACGCTGTACCCACCTCATGGTGCCGCAGTGTATTATATGGGTTTAACACGTAAAAGTAATAAATATCCATTCTCCTACACCCCTCTGCTACGCCCCTGGTCACCCCAGACACCACAAGGTGCCGCGGCGCCTCCTCACACTCCAACACCCGCTCACCCCCCTCACCACCCACCGTGACCCCCTGCCAAGCGTGCCAGGCGTACGTCTAACACGTCTAACACTCAAAGCCTCGAAAAAGACACTTTTTCGCCCGTTTTTGGCCCATAGCATCTATGCGAGTAAAGCGATCGGGATGGTTAAACGTTAGGACCAACTAGACCCCAAATGGAGTCTATGTGCGAAAGAACGGGTTTTTTAAGTCAATTCTTAGGCCTTTTATGGCCCGGACGGCGAACGGCGGACGGACATTTCAAATTTGGATTCTACGCACCTTGAAACGTAAAGTGGCAAAGTTTGAGGAGGGGTTACAAAAATTTTTTGCTTAACGATCACATAGGCTTAGTATTGGAAATTATAATAAACCAAAAATGGACAACGTCAAGTCGGATGCCGAAATTGAAGTTTTGTCAGCGAATCATAATATAAAAACTGTGTTAAGTACACGATAGGATGTTTATCGTACATGACAAGGTGTAATGATTGGAAGACAGAGAAATTATAAATTGAAAAGTGGAAAAAGTGTGTATTTGGTTTCAACTTATTCTGATGGCTGGCATAATTGGATTTTTTTCCTTCATTCAGCGGAAATGATTAATCAATTCATCAAGTCTTAATGCTGCTGGATTAGGAATGTCATGTGTAACTTCGAAATTATCTTCACTTTGTTCTTCAATGATGGGGAGATCCTCAATACCCGATCAGGAAAAATTGCACAGAGTCACGCACCATCTTAATCTTTCAAGGGTCTCGGAAGACATCCTAAATCTCTCGTTAAACTCAAAAATACCTACGAAATGAGCGTTTATTCGTGGCCGAAAAAATCTTTGGCGTCTTCTACGCTGAATGCTTCTTTCTTGTCTCTGTTCTTCAGCAGAAAAAATAACATGGATCTATGATCATAACAAAAACTATTGCGGCATTAGCAGAAGGAAAATGTTGGTTATTATAGTGACATACCTTGAAAACGTTTTCAAGGTATTTCACTATAATAATCAACATTTTCCTTCTGGTAATGCCGCAATAGTTTTGTTATGATCATAGATCCATGTTATTTTTAACATATATTGCCTCAATAGTATATCAATATTTTTATGTAGATTGCTAAGATTTATAGCACTTATGTTTGCAGTTGTTTCAATCAGTGGTATTATTCTTTTAGCCCTGAAGAGGTTCTACAAATAGAACGAAACGTTAGCATGAAAATCTGAGTATTTTTTCCCCAAGACCGACTCTCAAGAACCCTACACCGAATTTAATCTATATATATGGTGTATTCCCAGAAACCCCCTTTAAAATACGGCTTAAACAATTCGCTCCTTCTTGCCAAAAGACAGGTCGAGTTCGTTGGCCAGCCCGATCGCCAAATTCAAAATTGCAATTTACAGTGTCTCAACAAATTCTAAAAAATCAGTTTTTGACAATAGGGCATGTGGGGTGTCACAGTAGAAGTATTTTCCAACTATGACCACCCTCAGATCTCTTAGATTCACAAATAAGTGAGAAAAATAGATTTTTAGGTGAAAAATGCCTATAATATTGGCCAAATTTATTTACGATCTCGTTACTGAGAGCCAAATACATATCGATGTCACAATGTATCTGCGTGTTATTCTTTGAACAGTTTAACCACCACTCTTGATAATTATTTTTTACAGTCGGATAACTCACCTATGAAATAATATGTAGTATGATAAAGTAGACTGTTAAAGTTCGATTGTTTAGGAGTTAGAATATACACAAGAACGCTGCGAATTATTACACAAAGTTTTCAGGCCACTTGAAAAAAATCAGGTACCTAAATAATTCGAGAGTTTTGTTTATAAACTTTTTTTTTTAATCTAAGTCTGTTTAAAAACATAAAATTATAAACTTTCAGCCGTCTGTTAGCAAGTTTGTTGAAAATGAAATAAACTTTTAGCTGTTTTTAGCCATTTTCAGTGATTTTTTTTAGCACATTTTTGAAATTTTACCAATTTAATGCGGTCAAAAGTTGCTGACCAACAAACTCATCCTTTCATTTGGAAAGCTCGATTTTTCGTAGCAGGAACGGAATTTTCAATATACAAATTAAATTATTGTATTTCATTAAAAAAATTCCCTGACATTTGGTGGTTTTTGCAAAAATTCCCTCGTATTTCCCGACGTAAAGAATTATCTGACAATTACTGGTTTTCCCTGACTCTTCCAGCTGGGTGCGACCCTGGTTGACGTTACAATTAGCGAATTTTCTTAGAAAATAAAGCTATTGCGATGGCTCCAAAAATTTTAAAATAAAAATTTTCAAAAATTTTCTTCATCGAAATCTGTTTTGAGGCATTCTGAAATCAGTACTGGATTTTAACGCTTTTATATATATATATATATATATATATATATATATATATATATATATATATATATCTAATATATAAAATTCTCGTGTCACAGTTTTCGTTGCCATACTCCTCCGAAACGGCTTGACCGATTTTGATGAAATTTTTTTTGCTTATCCGGTATCTATGAGAATCGGCCAACATCTATTTTTCATCCCCCTAAATGTTAGGGGTAGTCCACCCCTAAATTTTTATTTTTTTATTTTTTAGACAAAATTTTTAATTTCTATTTTAAGTAATTAACGTCTGCCAAGTTGAGCGGGCAGTATAACTTCCTCAATCGAGCGAAGCGAGCAGACTCCCCCACAGAAGTTAAACCTACCCTTAGAGATCTACCGTTTGCGAGCAACATCCCCTACATGTTTCAATTGTAATACATTCCATGTATACAGCCACACTTTGCGAGCGAAGCGAGCAACATTCCCTACATGCCACACTTTGCGAGCGAAGCGAGCAATTTAATGGGGGGCCCGGGGGGCTTGCCCCCCGGCTGGACGTGGAGGCGAGCGGAGCGAGCCGGAGCTGCTAGTATATATATATATATGTATGTGTCATTCCAGACGATAACTCTCGATAGAATTGAGATAAAAACTTCGTTCTTTCGCCAAAAAATCAAGCATTTCAAAAGAAAGGATTAGTTCGTTGGACAACAATTTTTGAGCACATTAAATTGGTCAAATTTCGAAAAATGTACCCAAAAAATCACTATAAATGGCTAAAAACGGCCAAAAATCGTTGAATTTCTATTTTTTTGCAGAATATTAGTCAAAATTAAATTTTCAACGATTAACTTGGACATTAAAAATGTTTGCTCAAAATTATGATGAAAAACGTATTTAAATGTCATTAAAATTTGCTAAAAGATCAATAAAAACTGCAAAAAGAAATCAAAAGTTCCAGTCATGTAGCATGTTTGTATGAGCGAATTTTCGTAAACGATCGTATTACATTTATGTTAAATTCTGTTGAAACTTGAGCATTTCGGGGACATAAAAATTTTGTTATACATTTTATAGCAAACTAACTTTTTTCAGTAATATTCCAATGAACAAACAATTTTGTGGATTTTTACAATTTTTTCAAGCGTTCCTGTAGATTTTTAGCTTATTTTGATGAAATTTAAGTACATTTTTCAGTACAATTTTGAGCTTAAATTTTTAAATGTCCTAGTTCATGTTCGATTAATTTTTTTCGAGTAGCATTCTGCTAAAAAATAGAAATTTGTAAATTCTTAGCGGTTTTTTGCCTTTTTTAGTGATTTTTTAAGTACATTTTTTGAAATTTGACCAATTTAATGTGCTCAAAAAGTGTTGTCCAACGAACTCATCCTTTCTTTTGAAATGCTTGATTTTTTGGCGAAAGAACGAAGTTTTTATCTCAATTCTATCGAGAGTTATCGTCTGGAATGACACATACATATATATACTTACTAGCCGCTCCGGCTCGCTACGCTCGCCTCCACGTCCAGCCGGGGGGCAAGCCCCCCGGACCCCCCATTAAATTGCTCGCTTCGCTCGCAAAGTGTGGCATGTAGGGAATATTGCTCGCTTCGCTCGCAAAGTGTGGCTGTATACATGCGATGTATTACAATTGAAACGTGTAGGGGATGTTGCTCGCTTCGCTCGCAAACGGTAGATCTCTAAGGGTAGTTTTAACTTCTGTAGGGGATGTTGCTCGCTCCGCTTGCTTGAGGAAGTTATACTGCCCACCCAACTTGGCAGACGTTTTTTTCTGTTGGAAATTCTTACAAACAAATTAAATCTTATAAAACTACGTGGAACCACGAAAAGTTTATTAGGGGATGTTGCTCGCTTCGCTCGCAAGGTATCCCTGTATATCCTTGAGGAAGTTATACTGCCCACCCAACTTGGCAGACGTTTTTTTTCAGTTGGGAATTCTTACAAACAAATTAAATCTTATAAAACTACGTGGAACCACGAAAAGTTTATTCGGGGATGTTGCTCGCTTCGCTCGCAAGGTATACCTGTATAATATGTGTAGGACAAAGTCCGTATTTATTCTGTTGAAATGGCCCTCGCTTCGCTCGCAAGGTAGGTATAGCTGTATACCTGTGTACCTGCTCGCAACCTGAGTCATCACCCTTCTTGACGTCTTCGTAGAGCCTTCTCGCGAACACGGCAAAATTAATTTCTGATGTTAAACGCTTCTCCTCGCTTCCGCTCGCGATTTGACCAACTTAACGTCACTTTTTTCGATATCCGATTTCGGATTCAGATTCGGCGGACCCAAAGCTGTATTTCGCCCGCGAAAACCGTTCCGAAAAACGTACCTTTATGGGGTATATTTTAATCGGAAAAAACGTAGTTTTTGTCGGACTTTTCGAGAAAACACGGTCCGTACTTCCGCATTTTTTTGACGGATTTCCCGATACTTTTTTCGCGATACGATCGCGCCGTCGTCTTCCTCGTAGGAAAACCTACGAAACCGGTATTTTTCCGGAGTTTTCGACGGCCGTTTAGAGGGGTAGGGGAAGCGGGGAAGTCCAAAAAGCGCACATTAATTCTTACTTCGACCCCCCTCCCGCCCTAAGGCCCATGGTTCGGGTGGGATTAGAAAATTTTAAATTCGCTTATACACCCCCCAAAAAGAAGATCCCAAAAATCCCAAGAAGATCCCCCCACTCGTAGATCCGGCCCACTCAGCCGTTTGGCCGTGCATAAACACGACAGACAGACAAACAAACAGACAAACAGACGGAGTTTCATTCTTATAAATTATATATATATATATATATATATATATATATATATATATATATATATATATATATATATATATATATATATATATATATATATATATATATATATATATATATATATATATACATATATACATATATATACATATATACACATATAAAAAAGCGTTAAAATCCAGGAATCATTTCAGAATGCCTCAAAACAGATTTCGATGAAGAAAATGTTTGAAAATTTTTATTTTAAAATTTTTGGAGCCATTGCAATAGCTTTATTTTCTAAGAAAATTCGCTAAAACTGCAAAAAAAAACCCTTTTAAATATGTGGAATTTTATTTAGAATAAGTTTTTTGCCATAAAATTGGTTTCTAACCATTTCTGTCAACTAAAATGGCTCCAATTTCAATGCAATTTATCATACTATAGTACGATAGATAGTTTATGAAAATTCGCTCATACGATCATGCTGCGATCATGGAACTTTTTTCTATGAAATCAAGAGTTTTTGTGAAAAATTACCCTCTGAAATAATTTGAGTTTGAGGCCGGTTTCTACGTATTTTTTCACGCTGAATCGAATGGCTATACTTGCAGATATCCCCAACTCCGTTATTACAGAGTTTTAACCTTTAAAACGAATTTTTTAGTTCAATAGTGTTATGCTAAATTTTTTAATGGTAAAACTAGTTGGTTAAAGTGTAAAACTCTCTTATAACGGAGTTGGAGAGATCTGCAAGTGTTGCCATTTGATTCAGCTTGAAAAAATACGTAGAATCCGTCCCCAAACTCAAATTATGTTAGAGGGTCATTTTTCACGAAAACCCTTAATTTCATACAAAAAACCATGTTTTTCAGCATACAAACATACTTTTCTCCTATAACTTACAAAGTAAAATAAAAATCGATTATACCGTTGGAAAGGGAGATTTGGAAAAAGTTTTTCCTGTAGCGTGGGAATTACGTGTGCCGTCCAGCGATCTGAAAACAAAAGATTTTCTAGTTTCGACAATTTTTTCGCTTTTTAACATACTATGGTACGATAGATAGTTTATGAAAATTTGCTCATGGGGTCATGCTGCATGACTGGTACTTTTTTGTGGTTGCGACGGGTTTCTGGGGATTCAAAAGAGGGCGGGAAGTCGGGAGCGGAAGCGTGACGGCAGACGCGCTTCCGCCTCCGGGAGTTGTAACGTCGCCGTCGCTCATGTTGTGGTCGTCAGCTGATCGATCCGGCCCCCGGGTGACGTCACGGGCGGTGCGGCCTCACGCCACGGCCGCCCCCCTCCCCGATCGTTACCTCCTTCCCCGCCGCTCTCCCGCTTCTCATCTCCGACGGAAGGCTTCGCTCCCCTCCACCGAGCCGCCCCCGCCGCCCCCCCCGCCGGTTTCGTCTCCCTAGTCCGCCAGTCGTCTTTGTGCCGGTCGCTCCGGGCCTCTTCCGTCTTGCCTTCCGCTGCTTCTCTCTGCTTATCACTTCTCTCCTTCTCGCACTTCGTGTTACCATGAAACTTCCCGTGTAACCCAATCAGTGACCACCGGCCGATCATGCTCAGGATCATCTCTAGTAAGTGGACGAGCTTCAGCAGACGAGATTCCGAAACTATAAGGTAGGTTACCTGCCCGTTCTCTACCTATCTATAGAATAAAAACAAACCAGAATCCATTGTTTACTAAATGAAAGACTCTGCTAACGATCTATTCGATACTATAATAACAGAATTGACCAACACTGTCCTTGCACAGATCTCTATTTCAAACATACTATCAGTGACACCATTAAAAGAAGCATGTGTACACTCGGACCATTGCATATTAATATGTACAATTCAAACAAACGAAAATTCATTGTTTACTACGAGTTATACTTTTGTAAAGATCTTCTTGTTATTGGCATCCCGTGATCTGACAAGCATTGTCATTAGTCAGGTCATTACTTCAAACTTACAATAGAAGACTGCTTCAGAAAAAGCAGGACATACTGACCATTTTGTCCCAAAATCCATTGTTTACTATGATTGAGACTGAGGTAATGATCTATTCGTCATAGTCTGGCAATAGCTAATGACATAGCTAATCACTACCTATAAGTAACATTGTCAAAAGGAGGATATACGTACTGACCATTGGGTACCTATCTTCACAAACCTAATAACCAAAATTCATTGTTTACTACATGTAGGGCTGTGGTAACAATCTAACTGGCATCCTGTGATCTGACAATTATTTTCAATAGTCAGATCACTATTTCAAAGTTACTACCTATTTAAAGACTGGTTCAAAGAATGCAGGACATACTGGCCATCGGGTACCGAAATCCATTGGATTCTTCGATTGAGACTGAGTTAATGATCTATTCCCCATAGGCATCTTGCGATCTGACAGTAGCTAAAGACTGTCATAGCTAATCACTACTTCTAACTCACAATCTATAAGCGACATTGTCAAAAGGAATATATACGTACTGACCATTGGGTACCTATCTTCACAAACCTAATAACCAAAATTCATTGTTTACTACATGTAGGGCTGTGGTAACAATCTAACTGTTATTGGCATCCTGTGATCTGACAAAACATTTTCATTAGTCAGATCATTACTTCAAAGTTACTACCTATTTAAAGACTGCTTCCAAGAAAGCTGGACATACTGTCCATTGGGTACCGAAATCCATTGGTTATTACTGTTGAGACTGAGTTAATGATCTGTTCCCCATAGGGATCTTGCGATCTGACAGTAGTTAATGATTGTTATAGCTAATCACTACTTCAAACTCACAATCTATAAGCGACATCGTCAAAAGGAGCATATATACGTACTGACCACTGGGTACCTATCTTTTTATTCTGATAATAAAAATTCATTTTTTTACTACAAATTAGACTGTGTTAACGATCTGCTTGTTATTGGCATCCTGTGATCTGTCAATTATTGTCATTTGTCAGATAATTTCTTCAACCTCAAATTACAAGACTGCTTCAAAAAAAGCAGGACATACAATTGTGTCCAGAAACCTATTGTTTACTTCTAGTATTACTGAGGTAATGATCTATTTGTCATAGGAATCCTGTGATCTGATAAACGCTGCCATTACTCAGATCACTACTTCAGACCCACTTCCAATAAGTGACATAATCATAAGAAACAGGTACAATCGGACCAGTTTTATAATCGGTACAAATCCAACTAACCAAAGTAGAAATACTTCAACTATCTATTCGTCATAGGCATCCTGCGATGTAACAAACTCTATCATTACTGAGATCACTATGTAGGTACCTACATCAAATAAACTTCCAATAAGTTGCAGCGTCTAAGAATGCAGGTACATGCTTACCATACCACCATCATGTACCTACATATACAATCAGAATCATTTGCTTATTACGAGATCAACTCTGGTAACAGTCTACTCGTTATAATCATTCCGTGATCTGACTCAATGTCCTGGCACAGATCTCTATTTCAAATATACTACCAGTGACACCATTGGAAGAAGCATGTGTACACTCGGACCATTGTGTACTTATCTGTTCAAGTCAAACGAACAAGAATTAATGATTTACTACAAGTTTTACTCTTGTAATGATCTTGTTATTGACATTCCGTGATCTGACAAACATTTTTATTAGTCAGATCATTACTTCAATTCAAACATGCTGTTTGAAGACTGCTTCAAAGAGAGTTGGACATACTGGCCATTGGGTAACGAAATCCATTGGTTACTACGATTGAGACTGAGTTAATGATCTATTCGTCAAAGGCATCTTGCGATCTGACAATAGCTAATGACTGCCATAGCTAATCACTACTTCAAACTCACCCCCTATGAGTTACATCGTCAAAAGACCATTGGGTACCTATTGTTAGAATCCTAATAATTAGAGTACATTGTTTACAACGTGTAAGACTGTAATAACGATCTACTGTTATTGGCATCCTGCGGTGTAACAAACTCTGCTATTACTCAGATCACTATGTAGGTACCTACATCAAACAGACTTCCAATAAGTACAGCGTCAGAGGATGCAGGTACATGCTTACCATACCACCATCATGTACCTACATATACAATCCGTATAACCAGAATCATTTGCTTACTACGAGATCAACTCTGGTAACAATCTACTCGTTATAATCATTCCGTAATCCCGATTCAATGTCCTGGCACAGATCTCTATTTCAAATATACTACCAGTGACCTCATTGGAAGAAGCATGTGTTCACTCGGACCATTGTGTACTTATCTGTTCAAGTCAAACGAACAAGAATTAATTATTTACTACAAGTTTTACTCTTGTAATGATCTTCTTGTTATTGACATCCCGTGGTCTGACAAACATTTTTATTAGTCAGATCATTACTTCAATTCAAACATACTATTTGAAGACTGCTTCAAAGAGAGTTGGACATACTGGCCATTGGGTAACGAAATCCATTGGTTACTACGATTGAGACTGAGTTAATGATCTATTCCCCATAGGAATCTTGCGATCTGACAGTAGCTAATGACTGTAATAGCTAATCACTACTTCAACTCACAATCTATAGGCGACATCGTCAAAAGAAGTATATACGCACTGACCATTGGGTACCTATTTCACAAACCTAATAACCAGAATTCATTGTTTACTACATGTAAGGCTGTGGTAACGATCTACTTGTTATTGACATCCCGTGATCTGTCAAACATTTTCATTAGTCAGATCATTACTTCTATTCAAACTTAATATTTGAAGACTGCTGCAAAGAAAGCAGGACATAGTGGGCCCCGAAATCCATTGGTTAGTATGACTGAGATAATGATCTATTCGTCAAAGGCATCTTGCGATCTGACAATAGCTAATGACTATCATAGCTAATCACTACTCCAAACTCACCCCCTATGAGTTACATCGTCAAAAGACCATTGGGTACCTATTGTTAGAATCCTAATAATTAGAGTACATTGTTTACAACGTGTAAGACTGTAATAACGATCTACTGTTATTGGCATCCTGCGGTGTAACAAACTCTGCTATTACTCAGATCACTATGTAGGTACCTACTTCAAACACACTTCCAAAAAGTTACATCGTCTAAGGATGCAAGTACATGCTTACCATACCACCATCATGTATTGTATCTAATACACAATCAATTTAACCAGAATCATTTGTTTACTACGTTATAATTTCTATTCGTTATAATCATCCCGTAATCTTACGCTGTCGTTGCACAGATAATTTTGAAACGTACTATTACCGATCCCAATAAAAGAAAGATATACTCTGGACCATTGTGTGCTTATCTATAAAATTCAAACAAACCCTAATGCACGTGTAATACAAGCAAGACTGCAGTTACGATCTATTCGTCATAGGCATCCTCTAATCTGACAAATACTTGTCATTCAAAGATCACTAGGTACTTCACACTTTCCAGGTACATACAGACCATTGTGACCAAATGACCAGAATCAACTTCGGTCAACTTCGGTAACGATCTATTCGTCATGTGATCGGACAAACACTTGTCATTTCTCAGATCACAACTTTGAACACACAACCAATTTGTGACAACAGAAGAAGCAGGTATCTATTAGCAGACCATTGTGTACATATCTATACAATCTATTGAAACCATAAACTATAATTTACTACGAGTAAATCATCATTGCCTGCCGAGGTTGCTTGCAAATCTAGACTAATTACTAAACCGCACACAACAGTAATTGAGGAGCTGACATGGAAATGCACGTAAGTCAAAAAAAAAAAAAAAAAAAAAAAAAAAGTTCCAGTCATGCAGCATGATCGTATGAGCGAATTTTCATAAATGGTCGTATTACATTTATGTTAAATTCTGTTGAAATTTGAGCACTTTGGGGACAAATAAAAATTTTATTATACATTTTATAGCAAACTAACTTTTTGTCAGTAATATTCCAATGAACAAACGATTTTGTGGATTTTTACAATTTTTTCAAGTGTTCCTATCTGTTTTTAGCTTATTTTAATGAAATTTAAGTAAATTTTTCAGTACAATTTTGTGCTTAAATTTTTAAATGTCCTAGTTCATGTTCGATTAATTTTTTTCGAGTAGCATTCTGCTAAAAAATAGAAATTTGTTAATTTTTAGCGGGTTTTTGCCTTTTTTAGTGATTTTTTAAGTACATTTTTTGAAATTTGACCAATTTAATGTGCTCAAAAAGTGTTGTCCAACGAACTCATCCTTTCTTTTGAAATGCTTGATTTTTTGGCGAAAGAACGAAGTTTTTATCTCAATTCTATCGAGAGTTATCGTCTGGAATGACACATACATATATATACTTATACATACATATATATATATACATATAAAAAAGCGTTAAAATCCAGGAATCATTTCAGAATGCCTCAAAACAGATTTCGATGAAGAAAATTTTTGAAAATTTTTATTTTAAAATTTTTGGAGCCATTGCAATAGCTTTATTTTCTAAGAAAATTCGCTAAAAAAAAAAAAAAAAAAAAAAAAAATCGTCGAAATGCAAGTTAACAGACACAAAGTTTAGTTTCGGAGACGGTCCCTAGAGATCGCACCGTGACTAAGTCCTGACACCTTTGCATGGAGAAGAGACTATGTCCAACAAATCTAATAAGAGTTCAGAGGGAGTTCCTACGAAATTTGATTTTTGGAACTCTGATAAAAGTGCAGAGGGAGATCCTACGAAATTTGATTTTTGGACAGGTGCATTTTCATATCAGCTCCTTAATTATGGAAAATAGATGTGAATTTACTCGTTTTTCCGCCATTTCCCCCTTGATTTTCTCCTTTCCATAATGAAATTTGAAATTTTCGGGGTTCGTAGTATAACTGAATTAAAACCGAGATCGAACAAATGTAAAATCATGAGCATTGGTTAAGAATTGTAGCCTGGGCAGCGTCGACCAGTGTTTGGCATAATCTTATCGTCGAATACGAATTCGATTGTAATCGCGATAATTATTCGTTGATTCTGAGTCAACTGCAATTATATTCGTATTCGTGTAATCGTATTCGTCTGTCGGCGATTACACGAATACATCCCATAAAAACGCTGCAAATTATTTCACAAAGGTTTATTATTTTTTCAATTGAGTATGATCGTAGTTTTAGTTGGCTTGCGTACGTCATAAGGCCCGTTCAGACTCCTCGGCGTGTCCTATTTCGAGTTGCCACAACCTATACTTCTATAATTATATACGTATGTTTATATTTCTCGATTTGAGCTCCTATCTATTCAAATAATCATTGCCTTAATAATATCATTATCTAAGTACGTACGAAAAGTGGAGAGGATTTGTTATTAAATATACGTAGGCAAAGCATTGGTATTAACACACAAATATGACCTAGAAAAAAACGTATATTCATGCCTCGAAGGAACATGAAATTCGAAAGCAATACAAGTGTAGGAAGTTTTCCACGCCACCCTGGAGGTACTCCCTAGGTCTCGTTACCTCACAACCGGAGGTTCACCGCCCTATTACGCTTACACTATCATATCGCTCATATTTTTCCAATAACATTCACTTGAAAGTTGTGCATTTTGAGATGAGTGAATTTTGTCCTAACGCATGAGAATAATAATTACTAGGTCGTGCAGTTGTGGTCGTGCATGATCTGGTCCTAAAGAGTTTTGTTGCGAAGTCCTACTGCCCATTGTTATCCTAACCGTGGAATATTAGCTTGCGTAGTTGTGGTTGAGCAGGTTGGAGTTTTAACACGTCAGTCTAACACTCAAAGCCTCGAAAAAGACACTTTTTCGCCCGTTTTTGGCCCATAGCATCTATGCGAGTAAAGCGATCGGGATGGTTAAACGTTAGGACCAACTAGACCCCAAATGGAGTCTATGTGCGAAAGAACGGGTTTTTAAAGTCAATTCTTAGGCCTTTTATGGCCCGGACGGCGGACGGACATTTCAAATTTGGATTCTACGCACCTTGAAACGTAAAGTGACAAAGTTTGAGGGGGGGTTATAAAATTTTTTTGCTATACGATCACATAGGCTTATTATTGGAAATGACCAAAATGCGCCATGGTCATCAATTTTAATAGGGCGTCCCTCCTATAATATGCGAAGCCTTGCTAATATTACCTAGCTTCAGAGGGACGTCCTTAAAGCGAATTCAACGATTGGAGCCCAGCCTATTTGTCTCAAATATATTTCAATAGGACGTCCCTCGGAAGCTAGGTAATATTAGCAAGGCTTCGCATATTATAGGAGGGACGCTCTATTGAAATTGATGACCGTGACGCATTTTTATGGGTTGTATTCGTGTAATCGCCGACAGACGAATACGATTACACGAATACGAATATAATCGCAGTTGACTCAGAATCAACGAATAATTATCGCGATTACAATCGTATTCGTATTCGACGATAAGATTATGCCCAACACTGGCGTCGACAAAATTTGTCACGCACGCACGCACACAAGCACACACATTCGTAAATACGCACAGACACAAACCTTTAGTTTTTTCTCGGGTTCGGCCTTAGAATAGTCTGATATGGATTCTAATACTTTTATTTTTCTCTCATGGTGGGTTGCCCCACACCACCCTGGATCACTTCTAACAGGCCGTCTGTATTCGCCCTAGCTTCATAGAAACGTCCTAAAAAAGGCTTTAATTTGCAAGGTGGCCCTTTTTGTCGAAAAACTTGTGCCAAAATTTCACACTCGCTTTAAAAACCGCCGAAACGGCCGAAAATGGCAATTAATTGTTAACTTCGTGTTTTATAGCCCAATGCAACTTGGAAAAAGTTGATCAACTATTGAAATAAAAAAAAAAATAAATAAAAAAATCAGAAAATGAGAAATGAGACAACCTTTTAGAAATGGCATAGAAATTCGCGACTAATATCTGTGATTTCTCTAAAATATGCTGTAGACCACATGTCTTAGAAAGGTACGGGCGATCTAAAACTTTACGGAGTTTAGATGTGTATTTCTGTGCAGTTCGTGTTCAACTTCAGGGTTTGCTTGAAATTCAGTTTTGCGATCCGGTATAATTAGGTATCACATGATGTTTTTATTATATCCTAAATTGGGAGTGAATTGTTGGGAATCTTCACCTCACTCCTACAGGAAGGATCCTGTACTCTCTTATTTGTCTAAACTATTAGTCAGTTTTGCATATATTGCTTCAATTGATTTAGATAGATGACTTCAGCCTAGCAATTCGAGTCGATTAATTCATTTAAAACCATCCCACGGTGATAACTGCTAATTGCAGACACGCATTCCTCACCAATGACAGTAATTGATCTTGCAATTGTGTTTACCTTTAAAATTATTTAATATATACCTAATAACGCAGGTCAAGAAATTAATTATCTAATTAGGTGGCAAATCCTGCGAACTTGTCCCTGCAGGGGCGAGGGGAGGGAAGATGAAAAAACTTCAGTCCTTTCTTCCCCTGTGATATATAATATTTTTGTTTTGAAATGGCAAATCGATGGTATTCCTATGGCCGAATGGTCGTCAAACTGAACGAAAGTCTCGGAGCCGTTCTCACCAGTTTTTAATCAATGTTTACTCATTAACCCAAAGATATCAGCTGTTGAACAACGATATTCGGATTCACCAACTCCGGTTCAGATAAATCAATGATCAAATGTGCTAAATCATCGATCTAAACTGACTAGCCAAATTTGGGTGGTTAGCGTTCAAATCAACGATTTACTAGGTAGGTAGTTCTTTTCGCCATCTCGTTTACATGACCAAAATCCTTCTCTTCTACGTTTTCCCATCTAATTTGCTATATTTTCCTAGTTATTTCCTACTTAACCCCTTCGCGACGGGCGTCGCACAGTGGATGGAAACAGCTGTTTTTGTGCAAAAACCTCTTAGATGAGCCAAGTGGTTGAACTTGATGTGGATTCTCATGTTTTTTGGGGTGCTGAGTCGATTGAAACCATTCCCGACTCGCTAACTATAATGACTAATCGGATAGCAACGTTTTAGCGAATTTTCTTAGAAAATGAAGCTATTGCAATGGCTCCAAAATTTTTAAAATAAAAATTTAAAAACAATTTCATCATGGAAATCCGTTTTAAAGTATTCTGAAACGATTCCTGGATTTTAACGCTTTTTTATATGAGTACATATATTTGTATATATAAGAATGCCCTGCTTTCTACATTGGAAAAGCCGAAACCAGTCATATCCCTTGTTACTGCACCAAGTATCTACAACCAAAACGATAACTAGTAAATAAAAGATGTGGCGATGAAGGGCAAATGAGAACCTTTTTCATAGCGCGAAAGCTGAATTAAAAGTAAATCAAGCTGAATAATTATTTTGAAGGTACGTAAGTATAACCGCAATGGGTTACTTAATTATTTTTTATTCACCTGATGTAAAACCGTTTCTTCCAAATTCGGGTATCGTTCGCACAGATCTTTCTCAAAATCACTTCCACTCTTAAATAAAATATCGCAAAACACTGAATATGGAATTTCAAAAGACATTTTTTTTTACCACGATGCTACGATTTTCTTTTTCCACAATGTGTGTTTAAATGTTAGGTATCACGCTTCCGCTGACGATGAATGTGATAATGATAGAAGACTGTTCCCAAAGAACTATTTTTCTAGACGAAGAATGAATCGTAACATTCATTCTCGGGACAAGGTTCCGACCTAGTGGTTTAGGTATTTACTCCGACTCGTCAAAGCAGGAGTTGATAGGCGGGCGCAGTCAATTACTTTTCTCAACGTTTTCGTTCATTGTGATCACCGACGGCGGAGAACGGCGATCAAATTAATACACAAGACACTTGAATGAGTGCGTAGTTGGATTATTCCAGTCCCAGGACGACCGGAGATGACCTGCACTTTTGGCACTCTACCAAAGTTAAATAATCACATGATTTTTCCAAAAATCCTCATTATCACTGCTTACTCTTGGTGATGCACCAAAAAAATGATCAAGTACACCTAAACATGTATACAATACATGGTATATTTCGTCTTGGGGAATTTCCCCAGTTTTGGAGGCGTAATCAATCATCAATAACTGCTACACCAAAACCTTAATTTCAAGCATACGACCAATTATCACACTCAATGCCTTCTCAAAATTGTCTGCATGCCCAAATGGGGAAACTAAGGGCTAAGTTTGTGTCTGAAGGTATCTAGGAACAATATAAAAATGGGAAAACATTTTTATTAACGCTTTCATTTTTTGGGGTTTTTGCACGCTTCCAACCACCGTGCGTCGTTCAGCCTCTGCAACGTGCCCGGCCTGGCTGCCTCGGAGCCCTCCAACCCCCCGTGCCTGAATAATTGGTCCTCCACGCGCGGTGAACCACCTTCGCTTTTCGGAACTGGATCAAGAATATTAGAATTTGAAATTTCTCAAGTATCACGATCACCATCATCGAGAAAATCGTCCAAACGAGCTTCAATTTCAACGTCAATCCTCATCACTCCCTAACTCACTGTCACTCCCGGTTATTATTTCTTTAAGAATTTCTTCATCCGTCCACCTCCGGTGGTCCATGGTGAGGAATAAAAACGGAAAAGAATGTACAAGTATGGAAACAGGTATGAGTAAAATTATGACAAAGACCGAATGCGGGCAAAAAACAAAACAGTGACCAAGTCAACGTTTTTCCTGCTATTTTGATCAGAATATAAACTCTCAACAACGTCTTTGGTCTCTCCGTATTCTATTAGATACTAGAAGAAATGTTAGTTACAATGCCTCTCAACGGATGGCGTGAGAGTCGATAGAATGGAGGGAAATTCGAAAACGCCAAAATACGTCAGCAGGCGTTACGGAGCACTTGATGGCCGACGTATTAATACGTCGTTAGGCGTTACGGAGGATATCTGTGCCGACGTATTAATACGGCGGCCGTCGCGAAAGGTAGGTAGTTCAGGTAGCGATTTACTAGGTAGGTAGTTCTTTTCGCCATCTCGTTTACATGACCGAAATCCTTTTCTGCTACGTTTTCCCATCTAATTTGCTATATTTTCCTAGTTATTTCCTACGTTTTCCTACTTAAACGAAAATGAGCCACAGAGGATTGATTAGAGCATTGGTTTTTGAGGACGAACTTGACGAGGATGATATGAAGACTTAACACTTCACCGTCTTCGTGGTATTTGAGAGAGTACGGCGGATTTCAATTTCAATGAAATCGATTTTCTGAGGAGGTGCCGACTTTCAAAAACTACTGCAATAGCTTTCAAAGCCGTTGAATCAACAGAAGTCTGTGCGCACGCGCAAACGTGAATTTCTCATAACGTCGATTTCTCATCATCGTTGGTCTGATTTCGTTCAAAAACTCGCTGTATGTAATTCGGTATATGTTCTAGAAAAATGCCCTATAATTTATATCGCGGTTGGTAGAGTAATAACCATTGCGCATGCGCGAAACTAAAATCGATGACACAGGCAAAACTCCCTTGTCTAATGGAACGATTTTGATGAAATATTCAGGGATTATGCGGGATAGCTCCTAGACGGTCACATATAACTTTCATTGCCGTCACATGAATAGTAGTCTGTGCACATGCAAAAACGTTCATTTATTATAATGTCGATTTCTGAACATTTATAAGGCGGCTTTCGTTCAAACTTGGGGAGTTGATAGATGAATGTTCCAGGAAAATCCCCACACCGCATCGGTATCGCGATCGGTGGAGTAATAACTATAGCGCAAAACTAAAATTGATCGACACGGACAAAACTCCGAGATCAATGGACCAATTTCTAAGAAATTTTCGAGGATTGTGCGGTTTAGCTCCTATACATTCCCCTGTAAATTTCCATGCCGTTAAAGTAATAGTAGTCTGTGCGCATGCGCGTTAATTTCTCATACCGTCGTCGACTTATCAATCATTTCAACTCGTACATTGATCTTCAACTAATTCTTACGCCCATATTAGAATGTGTGAGGAAGCTATACTGCCCACCCAACTTGGCAAACGTTTTCTTCAGTGAGGTGCCCCCCTTCAATTGGCATTAGCCTAGCCTGTGGCCACAACCACGAAGACATTTATTTTTCAATTATAACAAATTCATATGAAAGGTGAAATTAAATTTTTCCCTCTAATTCGTAAATGAACCAACAAAGTGCTTATATACTGGTAATAATTTACAATGTATGATCTGGTGGTAGTGGAGCGGGTTGTCAAGGTGTTGCGCCAGCATCTTTTCTCTCGCATTGGCATACTTGGGGAATATCATATGAGGATATTGGAAAAGTGTCTCTGATTTCAAGTTATCACAGCTGGTGCAGCTCGGAGTGTCACGATGTCGTATCATATGCAAATATTCAGTACACAGTCCATGATTCGATCGCACTCGAGCTATGATTCGGATCGACTTTCTGTCAAGCTCAAATGAACAGAACCATGGTCGCACTGAGATTTGTTTATTTTCTTGTGGTTAACGCTCTTTTAGTACTTCGTTATCATAAAGCAGCTGCCATTGAGTTTTCAGCTTTCTGTATGCCTGCCTATAAATGTCTGTGTGAGGGAGCTTTCAGTCTAGTCGATATCAATAGTTTCGCGCTTCGTTAGACGGAGTCGGCCCTCCCGTTGCCCTTCATAACTACGTGTGCTCTCGTCCACACGAATCTCACATGCTCATCTGACCTAAGTTACAGTTTCGTTAATCGGCTAACACCAAGCCGAGACACCTCTTTCACACCGGTGCTTTTCCATCAATGAACGCCGATTTATAAATCCGATCCATCACTCCGAATAACATGCAATCATTTCTGTCACTCGAGTCACGCCAAACCTAGTGAATAAATGAGCTAATAGGAACCGTTTTATACAAACGAATTCCATGGGGTCAAACCTCCAATAACCAATTTCATGAGACCCCCCTCCCCCCTATATCGAATTGGGTGACCAAATTACTAAACTCAATACTTCCAAATTTATCACATTAACTAATTTGTTCATTATCTTTCTCCTTATTCCTTTTATTAAAGTATGTGTTACTATTGTTTATATTATCAATCAAATTTAGAATTTTTATTTGATTATGTTACACTCAATTTTATTATTACTCTGTTCTCTGGGTTTTTTCTTTATCTACATTAGTTTCTTCTCATCTTTATTGATCGTTAGCAAAATTCGAATGGAGGAAAGCGTGTAGCTCACACTGGGGAGCATTCTGAATGACTTTGATATCAAATCGATTGTCTGTTCAAATAACTAAGCAATCCCACTAAACTTCCTCAGACAAGTATTTAAAACGATGCAAATTATTACACAAAGGCTTATTATTTCTGTTTATATAGCCCTTTTACGCTGTTCACCAGTCTATAAATAATTATTATTAGAAGGAGTCTATAGTATGCATTAACTAAATATAACTACATCGACGTAGCTACCTAAATTAGGCGTAATCGTTATCATAATTATGATAACAATTACGATCATAGGGTTTTAGAGTTGGAATTACAATTACTATTTTAATCACAGACTCTGGAAATATGATTACACTTACACTTACGATTACGATTTCGATTATGATTACAGTTTTTTTTTGGTAGTTATATTCGTGATTACAACTTTTTTTGCGATTACGACTGCAATCACTCGTTTTTTAATGTGATTTCGGCCGTAATAACCGATGTTCCCCATAAATAATCCCGTTACCGCAGATTTTTCCCTATAATTCAGTCATAATCATGATGTCTCCTGTGATTACTGCCGAAACCTTAATTTTCTGGTATTACACTCATAATTATAACCTCAGATGTAATAACGTATTAGCACCTGACAATCCACTCCTCACTGCTTTAGACCAGAAGTGCCCAACGTTTTTTGGTGCTGAGGCACACAAGACAGTTCCAGAAAGCGAAGCGGCCACCAAATAACATTTCCGTCTCGAGTGATATCCAGGCCGTCCCTTGGCGATATTACTTCCCTTGTTAACGCCAGCCCGTAAGAAAAAACGCGCTCTCATAAAGATGATCGAAAAAATGAACCAAGATAGGAGTAGAAAAATGGCATGAAGTTTTTATTATTTACAATATAGTCTTGCCTCTTCTGTTTATGGTGTTGCACTTAATGCGATTTTTGAAACCGAATTTCGTCCACAAACTTATTTACGTTAGGTGCATACGCTGAGCAAACAATTATCAAGAATGCGAATCAGTGTGCCTGTCCTGGTTCTTCGACTTGATAATGTTCATGGTTGAAAATAGACATCCGCAGAGGTAGGATTTGCTTTTATAGCATTCGCAGTTTGAATTAAACCTTTCGCGAATTGAATTAAACTTTCCGCGAATTGAATTATACTTTCCCGTAAAATGAATTAAACTTTTCGCAAATTGAGTTAAACTTTCTGCAAATTGACCTTAGGCGAATCTGTTGTTTTAATCAAGACAAAATGTAAAACTTCAACAAAATGTTTATATTGTAATAAATCATGCAACTGATGGAACGAGCACAAAAAGAGCTGATTTAAACATAATCCAGCACCTGATGAAGTTAATCTGAAGGTAAATTATTTATTTATTAATAACAAAAATGAGCTCGCAACGTATCCATCTATAGTTGACATTTTACATAATTTATAGGCATTAGTAAGAAGACAAAGCAAACGTTAATGGAGAGGTTATCCCAGAGCAGCAGATGGGAGCAGCAGAAACATATCCATCACGCAATTTGCACAAACGCTGAGCCGTGCTATGAGAAGAACTTTGGTACCTACCAAGCAACAGGGAGGAATCAGTGTTCCTTTCTTAATGTTATTGATCTTTTCACGTACGTAGGTTAAATTGAATTAGCGGAAAGTTTAATTCAATTCGCGAAAGGTTTCAACCTTGGAATGTGCTATTAAAATAAAATTAAAAAAAAAAGGAATAAAATGAAGAAAAAACGTTGAATTTCTATGTTTTAGTTTAGCTGAGCTTTCGTCAATGGAAGTTTATCAACAATGCACTAGAACATTGAAAAACTTCTGCACAACATTATGCAGAAAAATTCGCTTAGATTTCATTAATATTTGCTGAAAAAACTTGGAAAAAAAAACCTGCCAAAATGCTAAATATCCAGAATCTTTTTTGAATGGGGAACTTTCATGTGTTGGAATTTCACACTTCTGACCTGAGATTCGGATTCTGCACACTTGAAAACCCCCAAATACCGATTTCCAGCTCAATATACAGTTTAGTTTGGCCAATAAACGGGTAGGAAGATCACGCGCTCCTGCACTGAAGGCCTCAGCTAATTCCCGATTCGAAACCAAAAGCATGCGACTTGTAATAGATTTTTTATTGCTACAATTAAACGGGGATGAACAGGAATTCGATCGTAGATTTAACTTATTTTACATGTTGTTGAATACCTTGATTAAAATTCAAATTGATTCATCTTGTTCGAAGAAAGAAAAAAAATTTGGACTGAAACTTAGAGTACGCGTGAAGCAGTTAAAGTGAATAACAGTTTTAATGAAAGTCAATTCTATCACAAGGGGTCTGAAATTGGGAAATACAACGTACTTCCCACGTTGATTACATACCTTTGTTGAGTATAAAATGTTAGACCATAGAAAATTATTAATCTGCACCAAGCAATATGAAGTAGCACTTGAACACTGACACAACGCAAGCGATTAAAGGCTTTATTGACTTCCCCCTAGATAATAATTCCTGTGATTTTTCTCTCACCTGCGTTATACCTGTTGGAACTAACACTTTCCCAGAAATATCCCAAACTTCATTTTTCAGACTTTCGTCGAGCTAGATTCATTTTTTGCGAGCTAGATTCATTTTTTGCTCCTCTGTGCGTCGTTGATATGCAGCCCCCCCCCCCCCCCCCTGCTGAAATCCTTATTGGTTAGGTATATATATATATATATATATATACACTTGATTAGTGATTGTTCTACTGAACTATATATTACATGAACTTAAATGATAGAAATTTGACAAGTATAAAGGTGAAAGAGTGATTTTGATATTTCGAGTAAATCTTTTTCAAGACTGCGTAAATTGTTTTATTCAGGCTCAAAGAACTCCTAATTTTTTTTTTTTTTTTTTTTTTTTTTTTAAATATAGACTTGTAGTTTTATTTATTCATATTTCAAAATTAGAAGAGAAACGGTTTTTTCTGAACCTAATATCAAAACTCTTTCACTTTATACTTGTCAAATTTCTATCATTTATTTCATGTAATATATATATATATATCATATATAATATATATATATATATATATATATATATATATATATATATATATATATATATATACACGTATATCTCGATTCTTCTTTATTTTTCCAAGGATCTCAAAATAATATGCTGTGTAGAATCCAAATGTCCAATAAAAAAATGTTCCTGTCATGCAGCATGATCGTATGAGGGAATTCTCGTAAATTATTATATTGCTTAATGTTAAATTGTTTTGAAATTTGAGGGACGTCCTATTGATAGATTTGAGAAAAATAGGCTGGGCTCCAATGGTTGAATTCGCTTTAAGGACGTCCCTCTGTAGCTAGGAAATATTATCAAGGCTTCGCATATTATAGGAGGGACGCCCTATTGAAATTTATGACCGTGACGCATTTTTATGGGTTGTATTCGTGTAATCGCTGACTGTTGAATACGATTACACAAATACGAATATAATGGCAGTTGAATAATTATCGCGATTACAATCGTATTCGTATTCGACGATAAGATTATGCCCAACACTGGTCTCCACGCATTGCATGAGAAAACAGTCACATCACTAGCTGATCCTTGTGCGAGACTGCTGTATCAGTTCAGCACGCCTCCAACAGCTCTATTGTGCTAGTTCCCATAGTCAAGCAGCGTCCTTATCACATCGTGGCTACGACATTTCATTGTGACCCCTCGCAATCGTATTTTTAAAAGCTCCAGCTCTCATTTTCTTACTGTCGCCGTTTTTCCCCTTTGTTCTACTGGATCCAGGAGAGTTGGAAAAGGATGAATGTGACTCCGGTTGACTCTATTGATTAGCTCGTTCCACGTCCAGCGCCTTTTCATAGTTTTATATTCAACTTCGCCGCTAAAGTAGTCGAAAGACTTCACGAATGTTGAAATATTCGTGAGTTGTGCTTTTTGCCTTTTATATAGGTCATAGATCGGCGTAAACGTTGGTACGTATACGTATTATATTATACAGGTTGTCCCAAACGTAACCTCCCTCCTCCCCCATCCAAATTTCCCCCCACAATTTTTGAGATATCGAAGTGAAACTTGGAGAGCGTTTTCGGGGTGCCTAATATAAAGTTTTAAGCAAATAAAAATCAGGAAAACAATCCAAAAGATTTTGGATTACCCAAAATTAGTAATATTTATTGGACACTTCGAAAAAACAATTTTCCATTTTTGGCCGAGTGCCACCTCATTTTAAAGATATTTGAAAGGTGAACATCATGGTGAAACCAGAATTTCGATATCTTACTCGTGTGAAAAAGAAATTGCCTCAAGATGTTCCCCAAATAGAAAGGATATGCCATCGCAACTAGTAGATTCACCAGAAACCAGCTTAGCATCGTGCTGTCCCAACCTCTTCTTTTATTTTTCAGGAAGAGGTGACTGCCGTAGAGGTTGTCGTAGAGGTTGACTTAGAAAGTGACAAACAAAATTAGTTGATTTTGGAAATCAATTAACTTCCAAGGTTTCCCGACCATCGTTAATCATTTGTCTTGATAAATTTTCTTGCTTAAAAAAAAAAAAAAAAAAAAATATTCGAAATGTCTGATCTCTCTTTTAATGGACTCCATGAAGTTAAATGACTAATGGGACATAATTAATATGTCATTAATTTTATTTATTGTCATCTTAGTTGGAAAACTGTTGTTGGAGCCATAGGCTTTAGGAAAATCGTTTCACGTTCATGCACGTGTGGCTATTGTTGGTTAGAATGTGATAAAAATAAAATCCAGGATGAAAAACAAAACCCTGCAGCCTAGCTGGCCTTAAAATTATGGAGAAAACACGAGAAACCACGTTTTTGGGCTTTAAAGTGCTCCAGCTCCGTAACCATTAATTATTGTAGCGACTTGCGGGGTTGGTCTCATTCGATTCAGGAGGTCGAAAACTGTAGGAAACGATGCCCCACACTCCCGCTTTTTTATCACAGTTATAGTGGTAACCTAATCTAAGCTAAGTTTCTGACTCATAAACAAAAATGCCATTGATTTATTATCAGTACATCACATAGAAAGTACTAGGATCAGAGCATCCAGTAATCTTGATTCATCATGTTTCAGGTTAAAACTATTTCCCTTTCGAGTTGCCTGATTTTATTGTGTTTGCGTTGCTTTTCAATATTTTCGAACTAGAGCAGTTGGCCTTTACCTTTCTTTACAGCGGCATTGAATTTATAGTCTGTTACTCCTTTGCATGAAAGCTGTGATTTCCAAATATTTTTAAAGGTACGTACCGAATCAGGGATCGATTTCATCATTCCCGCTCATTGTTCATGCAGCTTCGTTGTCCGCTTGAAGTAGGATTTGTGTGAAAAAAAAGAAAGAAAAAAAGCCAGGACCTCTGGGGTGAATCGATCGTTCGTTGTTTTGTAACTAACCTCTGTACTCGTTTCCTTCTGCATCGTCTGTATCTATGTTATGGATACAGTTGGATTTCCACTTGGGAATTTATCTCAGACGTGAATAGGTCGTGAATAACTATACATATAGTGGGTTAGGAGTGCGACTGTTGGTTACCAATACGACTCGTGCCTGTAGAGCGGTAAGCGTGAGCCCAAACATGCCCTGTTGTGGACGAAGTTTACTGTTCGAACGTGAGTTGATTCGCTTGCACGACAAAACTCCCTCCCTTTTGTTTCCGTCCGCATGGACCATTCATTATAGGCGAATCTACTTGGAAATACTACATTTTTCAAAAATGTCTACGTGGAAATCATTTTGAAGCATTCTGAACCAATTCCTGCATCTACTCCCACATTATTCACGATTAAATTATAATGATAAAAATAATTACCTTTTATGTCTTCAATTACAATGTCTAGTAAGTACCATCATGTCTCACGCCTTTTTACAGCGAAGAGTTTGATAGGTAGGTATGTTCTATAGAATGCCTCTCGAGATGTTTACATTAGTAGTTCCAGTTTGATCAAGGATTCGTATCTTTACAGTTTCTATTTTTACACGAATCATGGAAAATAGTATTTCATTGGTTGGTACTGTGTTTTCTCGAAGTACTTAGTTCCACTGAGAGTTTTGAAACTCTCTATGATAGAATGTGTTCATTTCATCATGTTCACTGAGCATACTGTGTTATTCTAAGTTGCCTGCACTACTTAATCCTGAATATGCTGAGTACCGGAATTCGTCTCGTAATTTCTAGTCATTCGGGTCGGTTACCCACAGTGGGTACGTTCCATAGAATACGTCTTAATTTTTCGATCGCTTTTCGATGTCTTTTATGAAGCTGTATTTCTCTTCGGTGTTGCAACTCTACCCACCTGTCTGCAATAATACAAATTCATGTTTCCTAAATGATTGTGTCCAAACAGTTACTACTTGAAGAAAAACCTGATATTTAAGAATTGGATTACTAGATCTTAGAGATAGATATTTTTATATCTATATTATAGATTTATTATCCATAAGTGTGCAATTTTGATCAATTGAAATTGGACGTATATTAGTATAAGTGGCAAGAATTAAATTTTCGAATGATGCTATATATTTTTCCCAAATAGTAGGTATGTTCTTCAAGTTGTGCTCCAGAAAATCTGGCAACCCTAACTGTAGTCGATGCGTGGACATCCAATGGACGTGAACATAGCTTAGCGGCCAGGTCGACTTGGATGGGTATTGCTTAATACGGTCCAAATATATGTATACATATATTTAGTACACACCATTTCGTTTTGTATCTTGTAGCTCGAAACGACTCTATCTGTCTGTCCGTTAGTCTGTGCGCATAATCTTTATTATATCCTCATTAATGCATCCGATTGATTGAAATCTTCAAGCGTCAAGTGGATTATCAGCCCACTGAGTTTTATTATAAGTAAGTTGATCTGTCACAGGAGTATCTTCGATACAGCGCATGCGCAATAGTGGGATCTTTCAGGTGCTGTTACTATCGATTTAACTCAAAATTTTTGAGCTCGTGTGATGTAATTGCCAGGCACTCCTTTCTGAATTCAATTGATATGCATGCATTGGTGTTTTCTGTGCATACAATACTTTACCACGCAGTTCAGGTTTTGTGTGCCTTAGTTCCTGCATATTTCTGAATTTCATTGCAATTAAAGGATCGGTAAATAGTCTAACATGGGTAATAATGAAATCACAGAAAACCCGTTATATCGCGAACGAATCCGTTTCCACTAAATTAACTTGTAATTATACTGATTCTTGTCTAATTGTTTCGCCATGCATTTTATTGACTCGATTCATTGATAGCCTCGAGATATTCGACATTCGGACACGCCATGCTGCTCATGCAACTAGATAGGAAGCTATACTGCCTACCCCATTTGGCAGTCTTTCGCTATCATCTCATCTGCAATGATGTAAATCCCTGATGCAACCATTAGGATTGTACTGCAACGTTTGACCGACACGGAAAATTCTCTTAGCAGTTTAGATAGCGCAAGTAGGCCAACTGGATTGTGGCCCGTCAGCAAAAACTATCACATTGTTTCCCACGCCACTCGATCTGTAGTGAGAAGGCACTTCTAATTAGGGTTGCGTTGAAACAGACGGGTATATAAAGTTGGTTGAGTGTCCAGCGTTTGAGGCTTTTCCACTGTCAAGAGGCAAAAGAGATTTCAGTCCAGGAGCCAAGGCCGAAAATAGGTTTGAGATTAAATTTTGAAAATTTAGTTCGTTCTGATTGAGAAAATCGTTGTCTGCCATCTCAAAATTTAGGGAATGCAAAATGGCGGCCTCATAAAGATGGATTAATTTACCCATTTTAAAGTTTTTCTCTAATTATTCCTAAACCGTACAACCTACATTTTCATACGCAGTAAAGATTCAGATTATAATATAAAAAACCAAATCGAACCTTAACCGAATGGCAGCAGATATATATATACCATATATATAGAGTTATCGTCTGGAATATATATATATATATATATATATATATATATATATATATATATATACCAATAACAGAGACAAAGGTTTGTTCTACAAACAAATCCAACCATTGGTCCCCTTAATGCGGCCCTGGTTCTACCAAAAAGCAATGTCGAAACCTTTCTGTCGTATAATAACAAGAATAAGGACAACCACGCGGTGAGCGACCACTCCTACACAGATTTGGCCTGCAAGATGACCTTCAATGTAACCGCTCCGGCGATCCTTGCGGCACTACTGAACATTTTTGTATGGAATGTCCCTTATACGTTAGTGAAAGAGACGAAATGTTTAGGCAGATAGCATCCGAAGTAGATTAATTATATGTACCTTTTGTCAACCCGCAATATAAACATATAGAAAGCAATATAAGAATATGTAGAAAACTGCAATGTTTACATTTGATTAATTTACTGAATTCTAAGGTAATTAGAATCATTTGATTAATTTACTGAATTCAATAAGGTATCAAAATAACTTTTATTATCTATAGGTACCGATTTCGATTCAATAACAACAAATAATATGATTTAATTTGAGAATGATAAAACTCATTTACTTTGTATCTACAGAGGCCTCGCTCGAAAATTTAAATAGTGTTAAAATTCTATCAATATAAAAAATTAATCAAGTTTTTTTAGTACCTAGTATTTTATTTTATTTTTTATATTTTTTTTATTCATTTATTACATCTGTTTATTTATTTATTTTATTTACAGGCGAATACAATACATTCAAATTTAATAGATTAAGTCATTTCATCAGTTAGAAGTAGGTAACAACAAAATAGTTTGAAATTAAATTAAATTTCATTATACAATGATTTCACAATAATTCAACGGGGATGAACGAATAATAGTCTTTTTAGTGTCTACAGAGAGGAATGAAAAAAAAAAAAAAAAAAAAAAAAAAAAATCAAAATCGGGATTGGCTGTTATAAATAGATTCGCACTGCGGGGGAGTCTATGTAGGGGCTGAATGGAACGCGAAATAGCAATGATCGGGATGGAATTCTCGGTGCTCGTAAATTTATTTTAGATAACAGAGATGGGCAATCTCCCATGGCCATTCAGGATCTTGTGGAAAAATGCGAGATCAGCCATACTCTCGTTTTTCAAGTGACTTGATCAATATTAGTATTAGTATCAATGTTATGTTGAGATTGCTGTAGAATTGTGTCGTTGTAAGCACAATGTTATAAGAGTGATTCCGATTGACACTGTGAGCTGTGAAACATTCAAACCATTGCGTCCTCTCAATAATCATTGAATTACTAGAATATACATCAACGATAAATATAGCATTTCCTAGTAAAATGAAATCTTTACCAAATCAAATGGAACATTTTCCAAATCAAATGAATCTTTTTCCAAACCGAATGAAGCCTATTCCAAACCAAACGAAATAATTTGCGAAAGTCAGCCAAATGGAGTGAATGAAACCTTTGAGAATCGCAGGTGTTTACAGACAAAAATTGACGAACTGGAAATTCTATGAATTAGTTTATTATTGGTTTGTTATTTAGGAGTGTATTTCGACTTACTAGGAAACATGTTAATTTGATGAATTTTCAACAGTAGACTGAGAGTACTTAGTATTTACATACTCGACACGCCGCCAATAATATGAGAGTCACTATGTCCTTTTTTGCATTTGATGACCGGTCTGTCAAACCTCATTCGATTCAGGGTTAGATAATTTCCAAACTTCATATCAAGCAAGATATTGCTCAACCCATTTCCCATTAAAGTACGAAGTACTTGCCGTTGTTGCGAACTTTATGTGTAAAATGACATGAAATTGATAAGTTCGGCTGTAAGTCAACGGGGAAAGACCAGCTAAAATATGCTCAATATGAACATTGGAAAGTATTTAATCATGAGTGGAATGAGCTTTGACGGACTGAAATCAGACCAATATGGAGGGGGGGGGACTGACCCAAAATCAGCTCAATTTTCGGTTGTTTGCAATTCGTTTATTTTATGAGATAATTCAGAGTTTTGGGATCGAATCTTTTTGTTTTTTATGCTCTACAACTTTGATAGGTATAAACATTTCTAAAGGATGTGCGGCTTAGGAATTATTAGAGAAAAACATTTATGGTCAAATTAATGCATTTTTTTTTTAGGTTGCCTTTTAGCGAATTTCCGTAGAAAGTGATGCTATTGCAATGGCTCGGAAATTTTTAAAATCAACATTTTAGAAAAATGTATTCATTGAAATCCTTTCGAGTCATTCTGAAACGATTCCTGAAGTGTGCGCTATGTAATGCGTGTGTATGTGTGTGTGTGTGTGTCATGCTAGACGATAACTCTCCTTTGCGCCAAAAAATCAAGCTTTCCAAATGAAAGGATGAGTTCGTTGGCCAGCATCTTTTGAGCACATTAAATTGGTCAAATTAAAAAAATGTGCTGAAAAAAAGACTAAAAATGGCTAAAAACGGCTCAAATCGTTATATCGATATTTTTTTAGCAGAATATTGCTCAGATAAAGTTCATTAACTATAAAATAGGACATTTAAAAATGTATGTACAAATTTATGCTGAAAAATGTACTTAAATTTCATTAAAATCTAGTCAAAAATAGAAAAAATTGCAAAAAATGCTAAAAATCCAAAATCTCTTTTTGAATGGCAGATTGTTAAATAAAATACGTTTTTGGCCATAAAATTAATAGTTTCCTGTTTCTTTGCCCACAAAAAGCTCAAATTTTAAAACAATTTAACATTATACAATATGATAATTTACGCAAATTCGCTTATACGGTCATGCTGCATGACTGGAACTTTTGTATTCCACCAATTTCGTATTGGATGGCAGACAAAGACTTTTGCATTCAGAACGGAGTAAATTTCCAAATTCTAATGTCAAACGTTCTCCTCAAATTACTTCGTATTTTCTGTCTCGGATACTGGGAGTATTACCACAAATGTTTGCGATCCAATGTTGACACTTCCTGTGTGATCCGTTCTGGCCAACACTCTGCCATCTTACTCCCCTAGCGCTGCTCAACGATCAATTGATAAAGTGAGCCGGGAGGTGAATTTCCGAATTAACGAGTTGTAACAACGTCCTGCGTAATGTGAAAAGTCATTTAAACCGGGCGGTCGACCTGTTCTATTAGTTAGGCTATCGGGTTTCGCTCCTTCTATTTCTTCTCGCCCGACGTTCCTCCTCTTGCGGGAAACTCAAACATGTTCGCCATGAAGAAGAACGAAATCCCATACGAGACTTCACTTAATTAACTCTCTTAATTAACTCAACTCGGTGCTCAATTAGGTGGACGAGCCTGCATCAGTGTTTTCATTCTTAAACATCTGGTGCGAGGCTTCACAATACTTTCCGTACTTGTATTCATTTTATATGGATGCTATCATGGTGGATCACATCTTAGAAGGATGGGGTTGTTATTCGATTGTTTGATTTTCAAGTATAGGACTCCATAAGTCCAGAAGTTTCTTCAGGTGGCTGTCACTAAGAGACCGATGAACACCGATTGTATGACTTCCTGTATTTACTTTCCGGGCGAGTACGAAAGTGTCGGAAAGTAGGAAAGTGTGAAAGTCTTCTAACCATCCCTAAAATTTTTAACGAACCCCTGGTTTTGGGCAGAATACTGAACATGAATAGAGTAAATTCAACACTGAAAACACTTGCTCGCCTGATGTGTTGAAGTTCGAATCAATTTGAAAAGCCAGCTCAGTTACTGTCTTGTCGTACGAAAACTCGTTAAGTTATGCTTCATTTTAAATGTTGGCTGCGGTAAGTAGTTACTACTTTCCGACCCGCCCAAAGGGTATTATAAGAAAGTCGTGCGATTTTCTTAAAACTTGGCCCTTGACCCCGCCAGGGGGGCTTCGCCCCCCTGGACCCCCCCGGATGTTATTACTTTGAGCCTGACTGCTAAAATGTAAAAAACATGGAATCATGTTTTAGCTCCTCGCTCTCACTTTATTATAGAAATGATCACGACGATTGAGCTCTTGTGAGATGATGATCTCCTAATAGAAACTCGCGAGTAAACATTCACTTTATTATAGAAAGAGGCTAAAGAGGCTACATACGAAATTACAGCTTCCTATAGTGTAAAGTATAGAAATTACCTATTAAAATGATTTAACCACCGCTTCACAAATCAAACCGTTCTCGCAATATTCGGATCACCTGCTATGAATCACATAATCGAAACACCAGCTCAATGAAATCATCAGAAATTAACAAGCGGTTGCAATCATGTTCACAATATCAATAATTGAGAATGATCACCTGTGTGTAAACAATTATTCATATAACCATGCTCATAACTCAGCTTGTTGGCCACGCACTTCGCAGTAGTTAATATAGTATGGTTGGATAAATCGAGAGCTTTCGAACGAATGGTCAACGAATTTTGTGGGATGAAAAACGACGAAGTATCATATCCCTAGCAACGACTCGGTTGTAAGCGGAAATCATCACAATTATTGGCGCTACTTTCATCTCACTTTTCGGCGGGGGATCCATTGCTAAAACATGATTCCATGTTAAAAATTCCTGCAACTCCCACAATACATGAGTATCTCCTTATCCTAACACATATGTCCTTATCTCAACACATATTCTCAGAGTTTGAGGGCTAAGATAAAATAGATATATTTCAATTGGAAAGGTGTGGAATTTGATAATAATTATTAAAGTCAAAACTGACGTAAGCCTAGTCGTTGGAAAGGATACGGTCCTGTCAGCGACTGTATCCTTTTCCCGACCAAATACATTATCACCGTTCCACGTGGGAAACCTTAGTGTAACCTCTGAGTTGGAACTATTATGTTCAGTTAGTTTCCAAAGTGTTGGTGTCCGGACATTTGATGTTTCTTCTGCTTTCGGTTAGAAAACATGGTCTTACCAATCAAGTTTTTTCTCATTATTCATTATGGCATTGAGTATTCCAATGATTTTACGACAGACTGATACGAAACTAACATTGTACAATAACCTGTGAACCGCGAAAAGTACAAAAATACTCTAAAACAAATATTTACACATAAACATATTTACCCCTGGTATTGATTCGGAATATTTGGTCATCACCTGCAAATACGCGTAATTATAATAATTGACGAATTAATTCTTCCGTGAGTAAGCTCCAAGTTTTATAGGAAAAATGCTCTCGCCACAGCTCTTGGATTATTTTTTCAAAAATGTATCGATTAAACTTCATGTATAGTATGTATGCGGCTTTTTAAGCTTTGTATGTATTCAAGCTTTTCTTATTAAGAATTTTCTTACTTCAAAACTTTATTGAATAGTATTTTATTTACGTAATTTTTGTTGTTATTTTTGGCTTGTATCACTTCTAGTTTGCGCTGTGAAAAGTATTAGATACTTATTTTATATGGTATTAATATAAAATCCCCCCGAGGAGCACAAGTTCTATAAATTTATTAATTGAGCAAAAATATCGGGTAAACTTGGTATTTATTGGGTAATTGGGTAAACGTGCAAAGATTAAATAAGTTATTCATCATTCTACATCTTTTTCCGGAGTCATCTTTTGATTTTATTCATATATATATATATATATATATATATATATATATATCATATATATATATCACATTTTTGTATTTATAAATAAGCCATTTGAGCCTTTTGAAAAAACTCTACGCGGAGTTCAGTGTCGCGAATAAGATGTAGAATCGATTCTATCGTCGGCGGTGCGACCTTAACGTCCTTAGTTTGTATAATAAATTCGTCATCTCATATTAACCACGTCAGTCTTAGTCTTGGTGCAATCACATTTCCTGTGACTTCATATCTGGTTGAGTTGCATTTCGTTGTGAATCTCTTATTTGTTACTTCTTATGAAAGAGCAGAAGTAGATTTTCAACATATTAGCTTTGTAAAACAAAAAGAAAAAAAGCCGCCGCGCGCGTTGAGTTTTGTCTTGGTTTTTGTGTGTTAATTTTAGTACACTTTGTGCTGTGTGGAAATAAGTATCAAAAGTGTAATTCTGGTCGATTTTTCGGTGTTTCTCCAAGTTGGTGTTACAAATATCTATAAATGAACATAATTACGAGGTTCAGCACGAAACAATACCCCAAAATCTTGTATTACATGTGGCAATTGAATATCGTTCACAATTTTGCTGATTGTATATCGAAGCATGTATATAGTTATTTCCTATTTTACATCTAGTCTTAGTTGTATTATTTCATTTTTGGGGTTTTTTAAAATCCACTTTGGGAGCTAAATAGTGGTCATCACTGTACCCTTCATTTTTCCATCTCCGAGTTGCCTGGGGAGTACATGATGGCGCTTCTTGTTAGTCAAAGATGACAACATGGCTCCCCTTAGAATCGTGTCACTTCTAGTGTCCCTTTAGACACCTTTTTCAATGCCGCTAATGACCCTTCTGGTTGAGGTGCGACTTAAACCTTAAAAAATAAATAAATAAATGAAAAATAAAAATAAATAAATAATATAAAATGACATTTAGAGGGGGTTTGGGGACACCCTGTAAAGCTATATGCAAAAGTCGTTGTATGTGATAATGACATCATTGTTTTTACGATGATTTTCTGACTGTGGTGGTGCATGTAAGTTATTTACAAGAGAGGGATAAGCCCCCCTTATTCTCTGAACTATAATGCCATATTAAACAACAGATTGTCGCATAGTTTAGTAAATCAGTTTTTATTGTGCTTTTCGGATGGGAAATCACTTTCTCCTCTTCTCTATGCTATTCATGGTGTTTTATCCCAATTACATTAGGTTTTTCTAGGCCACTGTTATGTGTGATGGAGAAGGCTCCACAGAGCCTTCAGGCACAGATCGATGGCTCGGTCCGCAGTTCTGCAATCTGCTTGTTTTGATATCATGCTATTACATTCTTCTACTCAGTTTTATTTATTTATTTTTTTTAATTTCTCTTCGTAATACTGTCATTAACATTTTATATTTTTCAACACAATAGTTGGTACTATTTTTAAAGCAGGTTATAATAAGCGAGTTTTGTACAACACCTTAATATACCTACTTGGTTGGTATTTGGTTCGTTGACCAGTTTCCTCACGAAGTTTGGAAAACTGGTTGTCTCGGCTTCGTTTCTTATTCATTTGTATATTTCAATTTTTCATTGATATGAAAAGAATCACATTATGGTGGCAACCGTTTTCTCCATCAAATAAGTAAGATCAAAACTTGCCCAAAGTTTAAAAACTATAAAAAACGACACCAAACTCGATTTTTGATTATTTGACTGTGACTGAGATCAGTAACGACGATAATGACGTCGTATTGTCGTCAAGGACAACATTTAAAGCTTTTACAGTGGTTTCAATCGATTCTGTGTGGCGAAAACTATTAGAAACGATACCTAACTCGATTTTCGGTTGATTTGACGACGATCATCATCGTTGACGACAAGTTAGTATCGTTGGATCGTCACCAAAAACTATACAGCAACTTCCAGATATCTAAAGAATCTACCTACCAAATTTAAAGTTGATAGCTTCTAAATTTCGGCTGTAACTCGGATCACAGGCACACACGCACAGTCGCACACTATATCAAAAATAAACATTTTCCAACATTTTTCACATTTTCATTCCAGGCAACTAGCGATCCTTAGAATCAAGACTAAAAATCCTTTCTGTCCTCCACTTTGTAACCCCTCGATGATAGAATTTTGCCGATTTTATCAGAAATTTTCCCATAAAAAGGTATACCTATCCATTGTTTTTCTTCTAAAGTTACATCTTCCCTAACCAGAAACTTTACTCGTTTTCCTTTTTCGTGTTCAGTTATTGTTGCTACTGATGATGGCCTAACCGTCGAAATCGATTTGACATTGTAACTCTTCATTCTTCGTGGAAATAGACGTTTTTTCACTAATTTCCGTTTTGAAATGGGTTGCCACAACTTCGTTCATTATCCCTGGTTGTGTGAAATAAGATGAAACATAGTGCGAGCTCGTCTTCTGCTGGAAGGTCTTTATAGAAGATACAGTTTTTAGCAGAGTTATATAGAAATCGGCTTTTGGAAGTAATATCTTTGTTTCAGGCAGAAATCGTCAAATTGTTCACTGGATGTAAGTCTCAGGGCGCAGTTTATGTGTTTAGATGAATCTTCATGTAACCTAACCGTTTACACAACCCACTCAAGTTTGGATTTCTTACTCGGTGGCTTGGTACGTTGAATCCATATTTGTAGGTTCGTCATACCAGCCTTTGTATTGAATTCTGCTGAAGTTGACGGCAATGAAAATATCTCCATCTCTCCAGATATATCTATTGTATTGTGGGCTTTAAAGGAATACGTCTCTTAGCATCCACAACGAACAATTGAAAATTATTGTTCTTGTCTCTGAAAGTGAGGCGTTTGTGGTCACAATTATCGCTGAACGCATCATTAGTTACAGTTTGCAGTAATTGCTGGAGTAATTTTCCGTTATAAATTTCTGAAAACAAGTCGTAAACTTTACGATTCACTCTCCGTGATAAAACGGCGTATTCTAAATTTAGCGATGCAATAATGAATATCGGCCTCGTTTTACCCAGGCTTGATTATTGAATGTTTCTAGTATAAAACCTCGTAATATGATTTTATTTATGCACAATAATAAGTCTTTTGAAATTTTGGGATGGTGGAGGAAAATCGATAAAATCTGCAAACAATGCTAAAAACCCGCTATCTTTTGTCAGAGCTGTTAAATATTATTTAGAACAAGTTTGTTTGCCTTTAAATTTGATAGTTAGCGATTTCATTGTAATTGAAGTGATCAAATTTCAAATCAATTTAACATGCAAATATACTATAATTTACAATCATACTGTATGACTGGAATTTTTTTCATTCTGAAAGGGATAATATTGGTACGTGTGTGGAAATGAGTAAGAAAAATGAGATTCTGGTCGATTTTTCGGTGTTTTCCCAAGTTGGTGTGGCAAATATCAATAAAGAACGTCAGTACGTGGTTCAGCACGAAAAATACCCCAAAATCATGTAATAAATGTGCAATTGAATAGTTTCAAAACTCAGTATTTCACCATTTTTACACTTTTAGAGCAGAATTGCGCACTTATAATGCGCGATTGCGCCCGTTTGTGCGCACTTGAAAAGAAAAAGAAGAAAAAAAAAAAAAACGAGTGATGGGTCATTCTTCATGAAATTTCACGGAAAATTTAAATATGCAATAAAAAATAGGGGTTCCCATTTAAAAAAAAAAAAAAAAGTTGATGTCTGTAGCACACGTTTGCGCAAACGCGCAATGTGTAATTTTGTCGTTGTTGAAATATACGAAAAAAAATTGGGAAGAATAGCATTTGTCCTATTAGAGAAAATAAAGGCCTATCTCGTGGATCATCCTATATATATATATATATATATATATATATATATATATATATATATATATATATATATATATATATATATATATATATATATATATATCCCTTTTCGCTTTCCGCCTCACATATGAAAACGCTTTAAACTCCAGGATTCGTATCAGAATGTCTCAAAACAGATTTCGAGGAAGACATTTCTCGAAATTTTTATATTTTAAAATTCTAGAAGCCATTGCAATAGTTTCACTTTTTACGAAAATTCGCTAAAACCAACGATGTTCTCGAAGGAACTGAGTGTAGTGTAGTCTTGTTGATGTTGATGGTTGATAAAATTCTGTTGTTGAGTTGCGGTGAAGCTTGTTACATTACACGGTATTCACTGCGAAGGAGGTTCGTTGTTTACCTGCAGTATATTAGTAATTGCGTTGGGAATGTATTTTAGTTGTGATACACGATTAGTTTGTTGAGGGTATGGCGTCAGACTCATGCCCGGCTCCACCTCCCGTCATGGTGTACTTCATATCCCAATCGTATGGACTAACTGGATGCACGTCAAAGCCGGACTACAACAAGAACTTTGAAAACAATGGAAGGCCTGATCATGGGACGGTGGCTGCAGTCTAAATAAAACCTCTTCAAACTTCGGGAAGTCAGCCAAGTCATTATCATTATTCAGAAACTATACACCAAGTTCCCTAGGAACTGAGTTCTTTGCACCTTCGCCCCGTATTTACCCCACAGCTGTCATCATCGCTTGATGGTTCGTTTCTTGACAAGAAGAAAACGAGTGATGTTTACTGATGCTGACCTTTCTTATTATGGTTAAAATGTAATTTTGCAGTCATCAGAATTTTTCATTAATGTACGGTAAAGACGAATGATTTTGAATTTTAAGGAAATCTGTAGTCTACGCTAAGGCATAGCAGGAGTTAAATTCTCCAGCATTTTCCGTTCCATAGAATCGTGGAGTATCATGGGCATGATACAGCCTCTTCATTCCACATTAATCGAATTGAATTGAGGCTGACCTTGTTTGAATCGTTTCGTGATTACAACTAGTGCTGGCGTCGGTGTGTTCATATTTTACAAGCTATTTGCGATACCGTGAGAATACTCTATCGACAAAATCCTATAAGGTAACTATGTGACATTTTGAAATTTGGAGAACAATAGGGAATCCATCTAGCAGTCGCAAATATTTGTCATTCAGCATGGAACATGCTTTAGCCTTAAGATAACTGGCGAAAAGTGTCACGTTTTTTGGAAGACGTGGTTGGGAGACGATGATTTTGCAAAATTTCGTGACACATCACCGTTTCCCAACCACATCTTCCAAAAAACGTGACACTTTTCGCCTGTTAGCTTCGCAATTTGTGATCGCCTAAGAACCATTCACCATTCGTTGGAAAGCCATGAATTTGTGCAGAAATTATTTACTGCCGAAACCGCTGTAAATGTGGAAGAAGCTGAGATATACCCCTGAGTAAAAATAAAAACAGAAAACAACATTCGCGGTAAAAACCATGATCGATTTATCTGATGATTTTCACGTACAACCAAGCCGTTGCTGGGAAAATGAAAGTTCTTTAGTTTTCATCGGACAAACATCGTTCTCCATTCGTTGGAAAGCTCTCAATTTATCACGCATTTCGTAGTTGTATTTATTTATGTCGTAGTTTTATATTTATTTATGTTATAAATTGCTATAGTACACAATGCCGCTCGTTTTGTTGTCACTTGGTTGAGAAGTTAATCTTGGTTATAGTAATTGTTGACGCGCATCATAATATAAAATTGCCTACCTAGGTACTTCCTTCTAATTTCGATTAGTAAAATATTTATGTCGTCGTTTTAAATTTATTTACAAGATATTGATCCAATAATGCGATGTATAAATGGTAAGTAAACAATATTGTTGTGCTGCTTTTGTTTTCACTTGGTTGAGGTTGTAATCTTTATTATAGTTGTGCGTTGTGCCACTTGGTGGCAGGCTAATTAGATTGGCAACATCATATTCTAAGGCCCAATTCACACAGGACGGGCATGTGGCGAAGACGTGGCACTGACCAGGCACGGACGTGGCGGTGACGTGACCCATGCAATGCACACAGAAGGGGCGGGACAGTGGCGAAAAAGGACGTGAAGTACAAGGTTTCGTGAAGTACAACGTGGATTTTTCATCAAGCAGTGACGAAGATGATCGAGATGTGCTGGATTTGGTGTACTTGGCTGATCTGAACCAAAAAAGAGGAGATATTGGGTTCATCCATTGTGGCTGAAGAAGGGGAAAAGCGGTGGAACATTTGATGTTATGCGTGAGCTGAATATGTACCCAGAACGGTTATTCAGGCGCAATTTTCTGCCAGGTCTGGTCTTGGGCGATCTTTTTGCAATAATCCGCACGATTGTAATCAAATAAACACGAATTCTTCCCAACTTCTTCGCAAAATTCAATGTTGAATTCACCATCATCCCGCATTTTTATTGAAGTGACGAGTGGCACGGAAGTGGCGCGACCCTTCTCGAACGCCACGAGAGACGGCGAACGGACGTGGCAGGGGCGAAAGGGCGGATGCCTGCGCCACGTCCCTTCTGCTTAGATTGAGCCATTTGTTCAAGTGGAAAGACGCAGAAGTGACATAGGTCGGCGCCACGTCTTCGCCACGCGCCCGTTCTGTGTGAATTGGGCTAAGACGACTAAATAAAATATTCCAGAATTAGCGGGAAGAAAGCATGTTCCATGTTTTAGCATTTTAGCCGAAGGCCCAAAGCGGAAACCAACCGGGGGGATCCAGGGGGGCGAATCATTGTTTTGTTCATCTAGGAATCAATAACAAAAAACTTATTTCATATCACTGTGAAATATGAATTTCCAACTAGCAAGTCTTCATACTCTGTCACATAGACTGCGAATTGATGCTTATTTGGTCAGCTATTAATTTTTTCTGAAATAAACTTTGGTTACCATGACGCCTCGAATTTAAGTTTGGTTGGGATCCTCAATTTTGTGAGGTCCGGAGAATTTATACGTCATCTTGATGAGTTGGGTAATTTGATGGGCTGGAATTGCGCTCTATTTAGCACAAAGTGCGAATTCTGGGCTTTTTGAAAACTCTTTAATTCCAATATCCTGCTTAAAATCCTCGCTAGGTTATTCATAAATCCGGCGTTTACGTGTGACTCGAGCTTTTCGGGGAATTTAATTAGCCCCCTAATCACACATATCCCGACCCCACAAAATGCCAACCTAATATTCAACTATGATGGGGTGTGCGAATTATATCAAGGTCATGGCGCGGGGTATGGTAATTTTAAAGGAATAATTATAAAATAATAATTTTAAAGTAATTTTAAAATAGTAATTTTAAAGTAATAGTAATGAAGAGTCCTCTTCCAGACCAGCCAATACATCTCGCCGAAAACGATGAACACTTGACGCAAATAAATTCACATTGAGATGATTTCCCAATCTCTGTATGCGTGCTAGAAGAGTATTATATAGGTAGTGCGGCGTGGCAGTTGCTTACACGTAGAAAGTGGATGAGTTCCGTGAGTTGAAGACACATGACATGGAAGTTCAAGGCTTCTAAGAACTGCGGAGGATCCATGAAATTATTCACAAGTTTGTAAGCAAACAGCATCCGAAAGTTTCCTCCGTTTATCCAGACACATCAGTCTAGTTATCCTTAAAGTAGCGCTGCGACGAAATCCTCCCACGGAACGCCAGATTTGAATGACAAGAAGTGTAGGTATCTTAGGTATTTTCGCTGGATCGCTTCTAAAGCATCTTTTACGTTCTCGTATTTTGGGGACCATACGGAGGAACAATACTCCAGACGCGGACGTACCAATGCCTTGTACTACAGAAGGATTGCCTCCACATTTTCGAATTCGCGTGATGCTCTCTTCAAGAAACCAAGCGCTTTCGAAGCTCCGGCAGTAATATGACCCGAATGATGGCCAAAAGTAAGTTCAAGATCGAAAAATACACTAAGATCACGAACTACTAAGAGACGGGGTAACACTCGACCTCCCAATGAATAGCTGTAATGAATCGGGTTTCGACCACGCGAAAAAGAAATAGTTGGACATTTTCCGATGTTAAGGTTAAGTTCATTAGATGAGCACCATTGAATGAGTTGAGTGATTGGTTGACTAATATCTATTGCGCAAGATCAAAACTAAAAATGGTGACACGGGTGAAACTCCGATATTAATTGACATATTTTCAGTAAAATTTCAGGGATTGTGCAGGTTATGCATAGTAGCACGTGCGCATGGGCAAACGTGAATCTCTTATACCGTCGATCTCCCACGATCAATCAGTGTGATTCTATTCCAAATTAGGGGGTAGTTAGGTATAGGTTTCAGGGTCGTGTTTTACGAATTTTATTGCAATTAGTTGAATAATAACTTTTGCGCATGCGCAAAACTAATCGATAGACCTACCGAGACTAATGGGCCGATTTTGATGAAATGGTCAGGGATTGTCCTAATTAGATCTTATTTGGTTTTCTATACATCGCAGATACGGTGAATGCCATTGAATTAACGGTAGGATGTGCGCATGCTCAAACAAGAATCATGGCCCTATATTGCATATTAGCAAGTCTACTCATATACCTACTACTGTTATTTTGAATTCAATCATTTTGACTCCTACTTTATTCCTCAACTAATTCTATACGTCCATGTGGCAATAAGGAAGCTATACTGCCCACCCAACTTGGCAGACGTTTTCTCTTTCTCTGCTTCTCTTTCTGGCTGGTATATAAAGTCGCTGGAGGTGGTCTTGGTTGGAGAGTTGTCCAAAAAGCTCTGCCTATTTCCGGCAGAGTGGATCTATTTATACTAGAACTAGGTCTCTCAGACAAGATTTAATAACCCTTCCATTCGGAAGTAATAGTTTATAAGGAACGTTAGGCCTTTTTTTAACCGTATAAGTGAAGATTTTATTCAGGTTATCCGAATTTCGTTCAAAAGATCATTTAATTTTTGGCTAGGTATAATATCGTAATGGAGAGCCATTTATACAATCTCGCACTATCTGACACCATTATAGAGGTTAATCGTTGGTCGCGGGTTCTGTTGATAAATCACGGAGAATCTTCCGTCAACAAAAAATAGGATTAAAAAAATAATTTATCGGGTACGCTCGACCGCAATTGTGTTTATCGTCGTAACAAAACAAAAGAAGGGTTAGAATTTTACCACTTTAACTTTGTACCTTCACAGTTGAAAGTCGTTTATTATAAATAATTAACCAGTTTTTCTAATGGCAAGCTCAATTATGAACTTGAGGTAATGTCATTCATAATCGTTTTTCTGACAATTCATAATCATATTAATGTTCCTTTTCTTTAAGTACTTTAGAACTTTGAACAGGAAAATCGAAACAGGATCGAACATTCAGCTGAACTTAGCTGAAATTTTCGTGGGTTTAAAATTACGTTTCGTTTCACGTTCATGATGACGAGCTTTTCGAGTCTACCCAACAAGCAGAAGCGTTGTTATCAATTTTAGGAGGGGAAAAAGCCCTTCAAAATCCTATTTTCTAATCGAATTTCACGCATTAAACCGTGCTGAACAATATCGGTATTGTTGTGGTGAGTTGTGGGGGGGGGGGGGGGGGGGGATCAGAGGACCCCAGTTTGTGGATAGTGGTTTATTTGCTCGAGCGCTTAAGCCTATACAGGCCTCGTCAGGAGTTTGAAATCAATAAGGTAAGAAGCTTTATTATTGAAAATCATGTGTTTATAGATAGGGTAGGTAAGGTTTGTAAAGGTTTTAGAATTATAGTTTAACTTAGTGTAGTTTTACATAGGTAGGGTTTGTATTTTCTTGTTTGATTGGAACACATATTTGTTCAAGTTCTCGCCTTGGTTATTCAAACTATTAGTAATCCTAAACGGCCTATCAATGTATTCAAGAGAAATCCATTTAATATTAATCTGTGCTAAGGAATTGATGTCCTACTGCAACAGTTCATTTTCTGCTCCCAATATAAGGTGTTTTCTATGATGAGGGTTTTAAATCGCTTCGAGCTAATCTTACGCGTCAGATCAACAAGATAGTTCTCACATATTCTCTTCTCACGTGCGTTCCTTATCGATTTATTATCGTAACGGGCAATGCGGTGTGTTTAACGATTCTAGAGTGTATATCCTTGCTCGGTCTAATCAGAAATGACAGTCTGTGACTTTATGATCTAAATGTCATTCAATTTGGTCATGCAATGGATCGTTTTTTGTTCACTCCAGATATCCAATAATTAGTGATATTTTCATTTCCTCATCGGGTTTATTTTTTTAAATCTAGTTTTTAAGTTTTTTTAAATCCGTTTGGAAGTGCGAAAAGACGGGAATTTCATTTCAATGACGGGTTGTCGTTGGAGAGGAGTGTTGGAGGGGGAAATTAACTGTAATATTTTCACTATCCTCTACCGATTTTCGTGATTATTTTTTGTTCGATTTTACAATGTAAAATCAGTTCATATTTCATGATATTTGTGTGTTAAAAGGTGGGGGGGGGGGGGGGTAAAACGGAAGTTAGTGAAAAACGTTGTCTATTTCCACGAAAAATAAAGAGTTACAATGTTAAATCGATTTCGACGGTTAGGCCATCATCAGTAACAAACAATAACTATTGTACAAACAGTAGCTATTGTGTAAACAGTAACTATAAACAGTTATTGTTTGTTACTGATGATGGCCTAACCGTCGAAATCGATTTAACATTGTAACTCTTTATTTTTCGTGGAAATAGACAACGTTTTTCACTAACTTCCGTTTTATAATGGGTTTCCACAACTTCGTCGCGAGTGATTTAGTTCGTAGGTGGGGGGTGCTCCCAGCACAATGTTATTTGTTGTGAATTTTTGTTACCTACGTACATTTGTGGTTCGCTCAGTTAACAGAGAAGATGATGGCAGTATACTTTCCTCGGCCATCGCCGGTCGTGGGACACTCCGTGGAAGGGGGGGAGGTGTATGTTTAATATACTAGCCCAGTTTTCTCGCTCGCTCGGTATGACTGTATAGATCCGATGGTCTTTACTGTTGAGTGGTACATGTAGAATGAATGGAAACAGTGGATCACTTAAGGTGATTTGAAATGTGTAGGGGAAGTATAGCTCGCTTCGCTCGCTCTCTGTGTGATGTATAGATGCGACTGGTTATAGTATAGTCCCCAAATAATCGAGACCTTCAGCCCATGGTTCGGGTGGTGGTGGAAAATTTCAAAATTGCTTACAATCCCTTTCTGTAGACAATCCCAAGGAAATTGCAGAAAAAGGTAATTTTTTCTCAACTTTGTCTTTATGAATACTCATATTAATTTTATATTTAGATTAATAAAACTAAATTCAAATGCTCAATTTATTTGTAAAATGTTGAAATAAAATGTTTTGTTGATACAAGGAATCATTTATTGCAGAAGAACTGCTGTGTCGATCATAGGGTGTCAATCACAAGTACAACAAAAAATGTGGCTGTCAAATACTGAGTCAAGAAATTGATTTCGAAAAAATGAATTTATGATGTTTGGTGGCTTGAATTAGTGATTTTTTTCAATACCGAGCAGTTTGAGGGCATCCTAATGCAGCAATAGATGTAAGCTTCAAGTTTAAACAAACGAAAAAAAAAGTCCAGTCATGCAGCATGACCCCATGAGCGAATTTTTGAAGAAATCTTTGACATTTCAGTCGCTATTGATCGTGATTTTCTAAGCCACAGTCAGTATTAAAGCTACATCAAGTCCTAAAACAGTTGAGCGTAAAACATTAAAGAGAGCGACCGAGAGAATCGGAGGACGGAATATTTCACAGAATAAACTCATCAGTTGTGATTACATTTTTTTTTTTTTTTTTTTTTTTTTTTTTTTTTTTTTTTTTTTTTTTTTTTTTTTTTTTTTTTTTTTAGCACCTACTACCTACGTTTTAAACAGCATGGTTCTAGGATTGTTTATTCAGGGATACTTCCATAACAGTAGTTCAATCTGAATTTGGACTATGTTTCATGCAAATATTACCGATTTTTACAACTAGCGAACGGCATTATTTCGATTTTTGAATGATTTTTCAACTTTGAAAGTTTTGAAAACTTGATACATATTCTTATAGGAAATTTTACGCTGATTCCGAATATACCACATGTTAGTATGCTGAAAAAATTATTTCGCACAACAAATCACAAAAAACAGGCTATTTTGAAATTTTTGACTACATTTTTGAAAATTTCAACCCGAAGATGTAATCCGATCATGCTGGCCAACGAACTTGAACTTTCGTTGTGTCCTTAACATTTTAAAATTTGTTTGAAGTTTCTAGCACAATTCTACGGACAGTTATCGTCTGGAATGACACACACATACATACATATATACATACACACATAAAAAAATGCGTTAAACTTCAGAATATGATTCAGAATAGCCTGAAACGGATTTCTGCATAAAATTTTTTCAAAAATTCACATTCTACAAATTTTGAGGCGAGAGCAATAGCTTAATTTTCTTCAAAAATTCGCTAACATAACTTAATTGCTTGTCAAAGTCAAAATGCCTCTCAAGGTGTCAAACACTGCTCTAACCACCCTAAAAGAGAAAATGTAATGTAATTTTTGTACATAACTGTTAGTTACCGTCCCTATAATGCATGAACTACTAGATAATGTGGTTTCCCATAGACAGAATATTTGGCGTCCTCCAATTTAATCGTGCAATGCGCCGCTTTCAGCGAGTCTTACTTTCACTACAAATCTGCTAGACTTGGCCGAGTTCCAATTATTTTAAAGAGTACTGCGTCCAACCCTGCGATCCTTGGTTTTTCCCCCTTTCTGTTTTCAAGACGCTGTCGCATGTTCTGCGACTCGTATTGACCAGTATCTCTGTCTCCACGCTCGGCATACACTACTTTCTACCGCAATACAATGAGTTTCTTCATCAAATATCTCAGTAAACAGTATATTATATAAACAGTGGCTGGTATTCAATGTAACTTACATCACCGAATCCAACAATAATACTTAATTTAAAACATTCACATAATTGTAGAATACTACGTTAATTTTATATACAATCATATACCTACTCGTGCAAATCGCAAAATGTTTGGATGGTTTATTTTTCTTCAGCGTGCCGCAGCAATCGTCCTCACTTTTCACTTTATCGATGTTTTGATGTTTGTGGACAATAACAAAGTGTTCCGAATATCTCGTAGCCAAGATCTTCAGAATTTCGATCCGTACATTGTCTAGACTACTTGTCCTGGCACACCTCCAAAGTTTGCGAGTGTGTGCCCAAAACTTAATTAAGAACGCTGATGAAGGAGTTGTGTTGTGAATTCTGTATTGTTGAAGTACCCCATGCATTTGATGAAATCGAAGACTCAATTTCTCAACAATCAGAAAGATTAAAGAAAGGGTGTAGTTCCGTGTTGGTCCCTACTTTAAAACCACTAGAGTTCGCCTTGGATATTTTCCAATTGTTGAATAATGTTTTCTGAAATTCAAAAACCTCAAGTTTTTTGTAGAAAAATGAATTTGTCCGTCGCTCATTATTAGTTCGTGAAAACTTTGTTTAAAAAAAGTGGGGACTCAAACGGAACTATTTCCTCGGTGAAGAAAATCCGTATGGCTCCGCAAGCAATTTTTGAACTTGGGTTGCTACCTACCAATCTCATGTTACAAATAGGTATTCTTGAATATCTATTCCAAATGCCTAATCTAGTGTCTGGTTTCTAACCTTTGAGTGGCCTGATGATGATGTCCTTACATAGAGAGCGCTCGTCCCCTGTAATCGACTTGCTAGTGACGACGGTCTCGTCCGAAAGGTGTGTAAATGATAATTTTACTTGGTAGATAGCTAATAGTAGGTAGTAACCCAATTTATCTCCAGTCTTATAAGATTTTCAACCACCACCACCAAGCAGTCCAGACCACAATCAGTGTTCTATTTCTTCTGAATGTAATGCATAGATAACCTAAACGGTCAGAAAGTAAAATCAAGGTAGTAACCTCAAAATCTCATGCATGTACCTAATGTCCCAAAAGTTTCTGCCTTAATTTCTGAAGAACGAAACCATTTCCAACTCACCTCACCCAATGAATGCCTCATTCTGTCTATGAAGTCGTTTGTACTTACCATGAAGCATCCCAACTCTTAATATAATCGAACGATTCGCACAATGATGCGCTCGGGAAAAGATCCCTTCATATCAATGACATCACAGATTTTTCAACAATGAAGTGTTCCTATAACTTACAATGATATTTTAGCACTTTCCTTGAAGACAACTACGAAATTTAAGGCATTTTATTTTACAAACGAAATTGTCAATAAAAAGTTCCATTCGTGCCGCACAGCTATATGAGCAAATTTTCGTAATTCGTAATTCGTAGTTCGTTTTTTAATTTGAACGCGTTTTGTGTGCAACAAAAACTATCGAACTTGTGGGGACATGAAACCTTTTTCTAAGTTATATTTTGGTGGTCAAACCAGTTTTAAGATATGATAACAGTTTTCAACCATTAAATAATATTAAGTCGTTCTTAAAATGTGATTAATTTCGGGAATTGCGAAACAGTAAGGTACGCAACAAATAATATTCTTTGTGACTATGTATGTATACCCTCGGCCTTTGTAAACGTAAGACACATTTGCTCAAACTTTTTTCGCAACACTTTCTCAGTTGCATTTTCGTTCAGTTAAAGGAACACCTAACAATTCAAGCTGATTTGTGACAAGAATTCCAGGGGATAAAGCATCAAAAAGTACAGCCATATCGTCTCTCTCCTTGAGACAGAATTTTTAGCATTTACGTATGAGCATTATAATATCCCTCATCACAATTTCAGCAGCTCCTTCCTCAGTCCCTTCATCCAGATACCAATCATTCAAATCCGACAACAACTCTTCTATAATATTATAGGAAGTAACATTAGAACAAATGGAGACAGCCCAAGTGGCCACCATGTTGAGCAAGACAGCAGTGATACAAAGTATTATAAGCAACAAAACAAAGAAACAAAAGCATGAAAACAAAATGAAAACAATTCATTTTATTACGCAACGGATTATCGTTACTAATTAGACAACCCTATCTGTCAATAATCAATGAGGAGTGCGCACGCGTCTGAAAAACTTTGTGATAGCCGGGTTAATTAGGAGTACCATTCAACAGTAATTAACCTATACTACTATAATGAGGTACCTACACTTGATAATGAGTATATTATGAGCTATCGAGAGGACTTTCTCGTTATGATGCAGTGGGAAAGGATAACCTTTCTGCTCTACTGATATAAGTCCTATTTATGTATGTATTTATTTATCTATATCAACTAATATAGTTGGGAAACGGTCAACAAATCGGCTATTTGTACTATTGAATCCAGTTCAGCTTAGCTAACCTTGGACGCCCAAGTTCGTAGGCTCTGCACTAGTATACATGGTGGCGATCCCTTGTACTACTATTTGATGTTTTAAGTTTTATTCTTCCCCAAATATTCTTACGTTGATATTCTCAAACCCCCTTTTATTTACAACATTGAAAGATCTGAGCGAGATCTTTCCAAAAAGGTACTATATGATGGGTACCTATCTGACCGGTAATACAGGTCTTGAGATGTATTTGCTCGATGACGTCACGCGTGATCTTCCCACCCGCTTATTGGCCAAACAAAACGGTATGTTGTGCTGAAAATTGGTATTTGGGGATTTTCAAATGTGCTGAATCCGAATCTGAGGTCAAAAGTGAAAAATTTAAACACCTGAACGTTCCCCAATAAATCTCGTTTAAACTGGATAATAACTGGAATTTCATGCTTCTGAAAGAGATTCCAATGGAATAACTTGGATTTTCCACCACACTTATACGTACCCCATTGTGGCAATAAAGTGCACAATAAAAAAAAAGATAGATTTCTGCAGATGGCTGGGGAGATTGGTCGAAAATTGAGGCCATCGTAGCCTGGACAAAAATAGATAAAAAGTACTTTTTATCTGTTACAGTTCATGTGCAAAAAACTGTTACTGTTTCAATTTTTTAGCATGGTATAATTCGTGTTAAAAAAACTTTCTTCTGTAAAATCAATGTTTGGATTTTCAGCAATTTTATTAGCTTTCAGGTAGAATCAAGCTGTTTCAATATATAATGTTTCAATAGCACTAAAATGATAGAAATTGAAATTTCCATTACCTTAGTTTATTAATTCGCTCAAACTTCAAACAAAATTATTCGAATTTTTGGGATTAAACGTTCGATAAAATTCTTAACATGCTCATAGTATCGACCTGAACTGCTGGATTCTTTTGTTTACAAATGAACCGCAGATCAGAGAAGGACAAACCCCAACTTCTGCTACCCAAGGTACTGTGGAACTTATTTTTCGGTGGGCTATTGATTTTCAAAAATAGGTTTCTCGTTATTGCCTCAATTATAGTGATAGTGCCATTAAATGCTTCGGACTTGAAATCTTGTTGTGTAACACGTCTCTTCTTGTTTGTTACAGGTACGTACGAGTGATAATTATTGACGGAGCAGTCGTGAGCGTGGGGATATCGTAAGTTACTCTTCTATGATTATTACTGTCTTCGCGCTTTTTGGTCCCTCACTGCTGAAGGGAGGAAGGATGTGGTGCCAATAGTCGATATTCCCCCTCCACAATCGAAATTTCCATATTTTTTCACATTTCAAAGGTCGTTGGTCAATGGGGAATTCCCATGGTTATTTTTATTTGCTCGGTAAAAAGATCTGAACGAGAGCTGTCCGAAAAGGTGCCATATGATGGGTATCTGACCAGTTAAACGCTCTTGAAATTAATTTGCGATTTGACGTCATAGCTTTGTTTGGGGAACCCTCAGCTGCATGCCCTAGTACGTCACCCGTGATATTCCTACTCATTTATTGGCCTAAGCAAACTGTCTTTTGAGCTATATATTAAAGTGTTAAACTCTAGGGTTCGTTTCAGAATGTCTCTAAACGTCTCTAAACGGATTTCAATGAAGAAGATCTTCAAAAATTTGTATTTAAAAATTTTCCGAGCCATTGCAATAGTTCATTTTTTACGAAAATTCGCTAAAATTGATTATGGAACAGTGGAAACACTGAATCGCGGTTGTTATCTAGATCCTGTGTTACTGGATTTGAGAGTTGACTTTTGTTGGTGGAACACAAGAAAAACCAACCCTCAACCGAGACTATAATTCAATAACCAACAACTTCTGGACCGGAGAAACCCCCGAATTGAATGTAAAGACATTAAAAGAAGTTGAGTAGATTTAAACGAAATTCGTTGTCAGCTACAATGAAATATTCAAAATAATAGTGACACCTGGATCAAAAGATCAAAACACTTGTAAAATTACAAGTTTTCTGGAAACGAAATTTGTCTGATTCAGGTTTGCTCTCATTTCCCCTTTTCTCTCTCCTCTTTTTGAATGATTTTCCTTCCTTTCCCCCTTTCAAATGCTTCTCCTTTTCTCAACCTCACGAGGCCGTTTTCCTCGCAAAAGGTTAATTTCCCCGCAATGGGGAAGCCCTGACTATACGTCCATGAAAAAAGTATCGGGAAATGCGTTAAAAAAATGCGAGAGTACGGACCCGTTTTCTCGAAAAGTCCGCCGAAAAACTTGGTTTTTTCCGATTAAAATATACCCCATAAAGGTACGTTTTTCGGAACGGTTTTCGCGGGCGAAATACAGCTTTGATCCCGCCGAATCTGAATCCGAAGTCGGATATCGAAAAAAGTGACGGAAAGTAGGTCAAATTGGGAGGGGAATTGCGAGGGAAGCGTTTAACATCAGAAATTAATTTTGCCGTGTTTGCGAGAAGGCTCTACGAAGACGTCAAGGGGTTCGATAAGGCGGGGCTTGCACCTGACTGGAACGGGTTGCGAGCAGGTACACGCACTTACGTCTTGAAGGGTATACAGGTATACCTTGTGAGCGAAGCGAGAGCCATGTCAACAGAATAAATTCGGATTTTTTCCTACAAATATACAGCAATACTCTGCGAGCGAAGCGAGCAACATCCCCGAATAAACTTTTTGTGGTTCCACGTAGTTTCATAAGATTTAATTTGTTTGTAAGAATTTCCATCAGAAAAAAACGTCTGCCAAGTTGGGTGGGCAGTATAACTTCCTCAGGCGAGGGAAGCGAGCAGCATCCCTTACAGAAGTTAAACCTACCCTTAGGGATCTATCGTTTGCGAGCGAAGCGAGCAACATTCCCTACATCCCACACTTTGCGAGCGAAGCGAGCAATATTCCCTACATGCCACACTTTGCGAGCGAAGCGAGCAATTGAATGGGGGGTCCGGGGGGCTTGCCCCCCGGCTGGACGTGGAGGCGAGCGTAGCGAGCCGGAGCGGCTAGTTATTAATAAGAATGAAACTCCGTCCGTTTGTCCGTTTGTTTGTCGTGTCTATGCACGGCCAAACGGCTGAGTGGGCCGGATCTACGAGTGGGGGGATCTTCTTGGGATTTTCCGATAGGGTGTATAAGCGAATTTAAAATTTTCTAATCCCACCCGAACCATGGGCCGTAGGGCGGGAGGGGGGTCGAAGTAATAATTAATGTGCGCTTTTTGGACTTCCCCGCTTCCCCTACCCCTCTAAACGGCCGTTGACAATTCTGGAAAAATACGGGTTTCGTAGGTTTTTGAACGAGGAAGACGACGGCGCGATCGGATCGCGAAAAAAGTATCGGGAAATGCGTTAAAAAAATGCGAGAGTACGGACCCGTTTTCTCGAAAAGTCCGCCGAAAAACTTGGTTTTTTCCGATTAAAATATACCCCATAAAGGTACGTTTTTCGGAACGGTTTTCGCGGGCGAAATACAGCTTTGGGTCCGCCGAATCTGAATCCGAAATCGGATATCGAAAAAAGTGACGAGAAGCGTGACGAATTGCGAGCAGAAGCGAGCAAAGCGATTAAAATGATTCTGCCGTGGACGAGAGAAGGCTCAAGAATTGACGTGAAGGGTTCGATGTCACAACATTGCGAGGCGAGCAGGTATGCCTACATAGGTACCTACCTTGCGAGCGAAGCGAGAGCCATTTCAAATAATAAATACGGACTTTGTCCTACACATATACAGGTATACCTTGCGAGCGAAGCGAGCAACATCCCCGAATAAACTTTTCGTGGTTTTAATTTGTTTGTAATAATTCCCAACTGAAAAAAAACGTCTGCCAAGTTGGGTGGGCAGTATAACTTCCTCAAGCGAGCGAAGCGAGCAGCATCCCCTACAGAAGTTAAGCCTACCCTTAGAGATCTACCGTTTGCGAGCGAAGCGAGCAGCATCCCCTACAGACGTTAAACCTACCCTTAGAGATCTACCGTTTGCGAGCGAACCGAGCAACATCCCCTAAATGCCATACTTTGCGAGCGAAGCGAGCAACATTTTCTACATGCCAGACTTTGCGAGCGAAGCGAGCAACATATCCTACATGCCAGACTTTGCGAGCCACACGCCACGCGGTCGCTCTGTCGTGTCTATGCACGGCCAAACGGCTGAGTGGGCCGGATCTACGAGTGGGGGGATCTTTTTGGGATTTTCCGATAGGGTGTATAAGCGAATTTAAAATTTTCTAATCCCACTCGAACCATGGGCCGTAGGGCGGGAGGGGGGTCGAAGTAATAATTAATGTGCGCTTTTTCCACTTCCCCGCTTCCCCTACCCCTCTAAACGGCCGTTGACAATTCCGGAAAAATACGGGTTTCGTAGGTTTTCCTACGAGGAAGACGACGGCGCGATCGGATCGCGAAAAAAGTATCGGGAAATGCGTCAAAAAAATGCGAGAGTACGGACCCGTTTTTTCGAAAAGTCCGCCGAAAAACTTGGTTTTTTCCGATTAAAATATACCCCATAAAGGTACGTTTTTCGGAACGGTTTTCGCGGGCGAAATACAGCTTTGGGTCCGCCGAATCTGAATCCGAAATCGGATATCGAAAAAAGTGACGAGAACTCGGTCAAATTGCGAGCAGAAGCGAGCAAAGCGATTAAAATGATTCTGCCGTGGACGAGAGAAGGCTCAAGAATTGACGTGAAGGGTTCGATGTCACAACATTGCGAGGCGAGCAGGTATGCCTACATAGGTACCTACCTTGCGAGCGAAGCGAGAGCCATTTCAAATAATAAATACGGACTTTGTCCTACACATATACAGGTATACCTTGCGAGGGAAGCGAGCAACATCCCCGAATAAACTTTTCGTGGTTCCACGTAGTTTTATAAGATTTAATTTGTTTGTAATAATTCCCAACTGAAAAAAACGTCTGCCAAGTTGGGTGGGCAGTATAACTTCCTCAAGCGAGCGAAGCGAGCAGCATCCCCTACAGAAGTTAAGCCTACCCTTAGAGATCTACCGTTTGCGAGCGAAGCGAGCAGCATCCCCTACAGAAGTTAAACCTACCCTTAGAGATCTACCGTTTGCGAGCGAACCGAGCAACATCCCCTAAATGCCATACTTTGCGAGCGAAGCGAGCAACATTCCTTAATAAACTTTTCGTGGTTCCACGTAGTTTTATAAGATTTAATTTGTTTGTAAGAATTTCCAACAGAAAAAAACGTCTGCCAAGTTGGGTGGGCAGTATAACTTCCTCAAGCGAGCGAAGCGAGTAGCATCCCCTACAGAAGTTAAACCTACCCTTAGGGATCTACCGTTTGCGAGCGAAGCGAGCAGCATCCCCTACAGAAGTTAAACCTACCCTTAGAGATCTACCGTTTGCGAGCAAAGCAAGCAACATCCCCTACATGTTTCAATTGCGAGCGAAGCGAGCAACATTTCCTACATACCACACTTTGCGAGCGAAGCGAGCAACATTCCCTACATGCCACACTTTGCGAGCGAAGCGAGCAACATTCCCTACATACCACACTTTGCGAGCGAAGCGAGCAATTTAATGGGGGGTCCGGGGGGCTTGCCCCCCGGCTGGACGTGGAGGCGAGCGTAGCGAGCCGGAGCGGCTAGTGTTTTAGAAAGTGAGGAAGCTATACTGCCCACCAACTCGGCTAACGTTTATTTCGTTTCATAAGTTATGGTGTGACCACTTCTTCTTGATGATTCCTCGTGTAATTAACAATCTTTCATGCGCGTATGTACCAACTCCATGTTTAAGAATGATACCTCAACAATTTCGCACTCTTAAAAACGAGCTTGATAACATAAACCTTGTGGAGAGTTGCTAGGGAATTTTTCTTCCGTCTCCATCGCTCAGTTGATGAATTCCACCCCACGAAGACCGTTTGCTCTGCTCGTGATTAATTTATTTCTACTCGTTAATCTTGTTCCCGTTGATAGCAACTGCTCCTAATGGTTGCACGAACTGAAGCCATGCTTCTAATCTACTAAAATCAAGAGTCCTTGTGAATGCTAACTATTAGTCTGCAACTTCGTACGTGAAAGAAACGATAGGTACTCAAGATCCTGCGGAGATATCTACCTATCAGGGTTTAGTTAAGCATAAATTAATAGATCGAAAAAATAGTAATTAATAATAAGATATGTACACCATCATAATTATTAATTATCATGATCACTATTTTAATTGTTCACCTTCTTGTTATGAACCTTGTGTCGATTTTTAGAAATTGAAAAAAAAAAAAAATTTTTTTTTTTTAATTAGTATTCTGGTTGGATAAACCTTCAACATGAACCTTTTCCCGTTCTTATTCAATACCTTCAATACAACTGTATTGATGATATTTTTATCGAAATGTTTGAAGGAAATGATCCTTGTACAATAGCTCCAAGAACGCAGTGGGGAACAGTGCCATTTAGTTCGTAGTTCTAGCAGAAATACTCCGTGGTACCACCTCCCGCGCTGTTAGGGAACTTCCTTTCATCTCTCTCTCTCTCTCTCTCTCTCTCTCTCTCTCTCTCTCTCTCTCTCTCTCTCTCTCTCTCTCTCTCTCTCTCTCTCTCTCTCTCTCTCTCTCTCTCTCTCTCTCTCTCTCTCTCTCTCTCTCTCTCTCTCTTCCTCCCCCCCCTTCCTGTTACCCTCCCCCCACCGGTTGAATATACCTCGGGTTAGATATTGCGAGCTTCTGATTCAAAATAAACTATTGAAATTTTGGCAATGCAGTTCTATCCCCACTAGTAAGACATCCTGTAAAAATGTGCTGTATAGATGCATATTGACAGAGTGAAAAACGGAGCGCATAGCTGTTGAAATGTTATTTTAGCTAATTTTTGTAGAAAATGAAGCTATTGCTATGGCTCCAAAAAGTTTAAAATCAAAATTTTCGAAAATATTCTTCATTGTAACCCGTTTTAAGACATCCTGAAACGAATCCAATTGTTTACCATTTTTTCATGGAAGGTTTACTCGTTGAGGTCTCAGGTTTATGTTTGGGTCAACATTAATGCAGCATGAGATGATCAGCGAATTTTCAAAGAACCATTTTCAACCGATTTTGTTTAGCGATTTTTGAACTATGACAATTTTTAATATTTGATGGACTATCCTTACAGAAAATTTTGCGCTGATTCCGAATAGGCACACCATATGTTCCTATACTTGAAATATTAATTTCCACAAAAGAAACGCGTTTAACCGATTTTTGACCCTCAATTTTCAAAGATTGACCCCTTAGAGTACTCTAAAATTCAGGCCAACGAACATAGCCTTTCTTTTGACATTATTGAGATTTGGGCACCATTTTGGGTGTTTAGGTCGTTCTTAGGGGCAGATATCATCGTATGGATTGACACATATAGTACTTATATATAGTACATAAATATAGATTGTGTTATTAGTTTGTTGTAAGTGTAACTGTTAGTTAAAGCGTAAAACTCAGTTATAACGGAGTTGGGGAGATCTGCGAGTGTTACCATTTGATTCAGCGTAAAAAAATACGTAAAAACTGACCCTAAACTCGTATTGTCATAGTAGGTCATTTTTCAAGAAAACCCTCGATTTCATTGAAAAAACAATGTTTTTCAACATTGAAGCAAAGTTTTCTCCCCTAATTAGCAACGTAAAAATAAAATTGACTACACCGTTGGAAAGGTGAGACTTTGGCGCAGTTTTCAACGTTACTCCACCTTGAAAGAATATTAGTTTTCACAGTTCAATACCCGATTGAAAAAACTCAAGATTCACCAAATTAGGTAAAATTCTTTTCAGAGGGCTCTTTCATGTCTCCAACCTTTATTCATAAAAAAGATAAGGTATCTATCTGATCTAAAATTTAATGCTCTTTCTAAAGGTATCCTCAAATTTCAATTTACTTAGCAAATTCAGGGAGTTATGATCGTTTAAGTGACAAAAGATCGAAAACACGAAAAAAATATTCACAATTGAATTACTCGGAAACTAAGCGTTTAAAAAGAAATCTCTTGAAGAAACTTTCGATCAGAAATGAGCTCTAGAATCGACCCCTGGCCAGTGGTCCACCCTTAACGTTTACACCCTGTATAATAAATTGTTCTAGCTTAGAAAAATTTGGAAATTCATAAGAACGCGTGGAGGACCCCCATCCCCTACTGGCCCACTGGCGAAAACTGTATTTAAAAAAAAAAATATCGATAAACTGCTCTTGCTTTTCGTTCTTGGCGACTCGGTCAGAGGTTATCATGGACCCCCCCCTCCTGAGGTCTGCGGACTTGATACAAATCATACAAATAATTTTGTAAAGGGTTTTAATACATTTGTAAACACTAAATGCAACTAAAATGCATTAGCAGCTTTGATGATTTCGATATTATTGGATCCCAAAATTCGATGCATACATGTTGAATTTGTAAACGCTATATGGACCTATAGGTATCAGATCACGTTCTTATCGTTAAAACACTAAATGCAACTAAAATGCAATAGCAGCTTTGATGATTTCGATATTATTGGATCTCAAAATTCGATGCATTTCATGTTGAATTTGTAAACGCTATATGTACCTATACGTATCAGATCACGTTCTCATATTTAAAACACTAAATGCAACTAAAATGCAATAGCAGCTTTGATGATTTCGATATTATTGGATCTCAAAATTCGATGCATTTCATGTTGAGGATGTTGGGGAAGTAACACGACGCCGCCTATTTGATACTTATTCATGTAGAGTGGTCTTAATCCTTTGCAGACTGGGGAGTGAAGTTTGATTGCTGACATTAAACTCTTTAGTGTCGAGGTAGTTGAAATTCTCACTTGTTGATTGGAAGCAATTGTCTCGCTATTCACTCCTGTCGAGATGCGTAAGAGGTACGCTAATGAATGAAATTATTATTCACTTCTGTGATACGCTCAACCTTTGATAAAAGCACTTTCACTTCATTGGTTAAAATTGCATTTGAATCAAGAACTAAGTGATTAGCATGATGATGCTGAGCCCGCTCAGCGTAATTCGCATCACCTACCCATCAGGTAGCGGGCCCAGCAATGTTATGTCTGCAATCATTGCGTCCATTCAAGGTCGCGCCGGTCTGTTGGGTTGTCGCTCGCAGTCACAATTCTACGACACGCTTTCCTTGATTATTAAACCCCTTCCCGGTTTTCCTCGCGGCCTCGAGGTGGTCTGTACAGACCGTATCCCCTGTTTTTGCAATCATCCGCAGCATTTGGTCCAATCTTGCAGTTGTCATGTACACAGTAAACATATCGCAAGCGTGCGGATACTCGAAGAATGGTGTTGATGAGGTATTCCATTTCTCATGGCTAATTTATGTATAACATGAAGCTAATGCAACGGTAAGAATAATATTTTAATAACACCTTTTTTGAAATGTTTTTCCATAGAATACCCTCCTAATGCATTCCAGGATATTACAAGGATTTCATTGCAGAACGCAGTGAAACACATGAAGCTTGATTTGCACTTGTGTGTTTGCCTCGCCCTTTTGTGATAAAATACAGGATGCAATTTTGGACATTAAGCTTGAAATTTGTAGGGTAGGCTCCTTATATGCACAGAATTCTCGTCACAGTTTTGTACAGCCGATCCGGTTTGATGATGTCGCCAAAGCACTAAACGTAGTCCAACGCCACACCATTTTTCAGTTGTATGCAGCGAGTTGTACGTATCCTAAAACTTGCAGAGAATCCGATTTTCTCCAAAAAAAAAAAAAAAAAAAAAAAAAAAAATTGGATTCTCATAAGTTTTTTGGTGGACGAATACCTAATTTCTGAGGTGCAGCTCTTCAAATTTCCCAGAATGAGAAAGTTGGCCGTAAAACTTCAGTTTCATGTAATACATATCAGTTACTACGTGAGACTTCTGGTCAGCGAACCCACTAATTAGCTACAGAAAATTAGCTCAATATTGTGCTCAAAAAGTATTTACACGAGGTTTGTCTGATCATTCAAAAACCTGCTGTAATGTTTACGCTCACGTACTTACAAAATTGCAATATGTTCGAATTTGTCTACTTAAATATATAGGTTTCAATTAATCTTGAAATTAATCGCGATATAATTCATAAGGAATTTTCCTGGTACATATACCCATCTACTCCCCAAGTCTGAACGAAATCAGGCTGAAATAGATGATAAGAAATCATCGGTATATGAAATTAACGTATGCGCATGCGCACAAACGACAATGAAAGTATAGGGAATAGTCTTGAGGTAAACCAGCATAATTCCTGAGAATTTCATCTAAATTGCTCCATTAGACTCGAAGTTTTGCCTGTGTCAATTAATATTCGTTTGGCGCATGCGCAATAGTCACTACTCAACCAATCTCGATATGATACATAGATCATTCTTATGAAACACATACTACCTACCGAATTTGAAAGAAATCGGACCAACAGATGATGAGAAATCAATGTTACAAGAAATTTACGTTTGCGCATGCGAAGTGGTTACTACTGATTCGACTGCATTGAAAATTATAGGAGACCGTCTTAAGCAATCTTGCGCAGTCCCTGAAAGTTTCATCGAAATCAGCCTAAAACTTGGTATAGTTTTGGGCCGGACAAGGATTTACCACAGACGGACAGACAAACAAACAGACACGGAACCAAAATTGATCAGTAAGCTCTGGGACGCAAAAAGCAAGTGGAAATTTTGATTTTGGAGGACATTAATTCTTAATGTTGCGTCACTCGTTTCCGTGGCAGTTACACGTCATTTGGTGGTTTCGTTTGATTTCAATCGGGTGTTAGAAAAAAATCGGTCCCGATTTGTTGAGGGGGCAACTAGCTTTTCCGGCCGGAAGGAGTGGGGAGAAAATGAAAAAAAAGTAGTCTAAAATCATCTCAGAACTTGCTGATAATTTGCCAAAAACCCATTTGTATATCAGTCCAGCCGTTCTTAACTTAAGTAGCAACCAAGGGATATAGGGCCAATTTCAAAGAACCAAGAAAACCATTTTTTCGACCCCCCCCCCCCCCCCCCCCCCCCCCTCTCAAAATTTGTTGATTTACATTGGTTGCATCAGGTACGTAGAATCCAAAAATCGAATAAGAAAAAATCCGTTTGTCCTCTGTCCGAAGCTTTTCTCCGAAGTATTCTGGATCAAACTTCATGAAATTTGCTCAAAAAATCATTCATCGGTCGGGGATGTGCCAGAGTATCATCGACATCAATTTTTAATCTACCTTAAAGGGTAGTAATTAAAGGCCTTAAAGGGTGGTAATTAATATTGAAAAATCGAGATCTCCAGAACATTCAGTGTAACAGTGGGGTTTGTGGGTCTCACTTACAGACATCACCTCGGAGAATCGGATCAAACCACCACGATATCTATTGTACTAGCTACAAGTGTATCAGCTGATATAATTTCAATGGCATTTTCAGGTTTATTTTAAATTTTGTTGCCTGTAGGTGATATATTTCATATAATTAATTTTCATTTGTTGGTCAACTTGTGTTAAATACTAGGAAAGTGATGGTGTGTTTCTTAATCTAATTAATTCTTTCGGTAGGCGTCTACACTTATGCAGATATATTGAGATATGTGCAGATATAATTGAGGAGCTGACATGGAAAACCAGCTAAGTCCACAAATCGAAAGGCCATTTTTTTTCCGTCGAAGTGCAAGTAAACGGTCACGCCAACAACGGCCTTAGGTCCTACCGTCCATGCTAGATCGCACCCTGAATAAATGTGTGACCTTTGCATGGAGAAGAGATTATGTCCAAAAAAATCTGATAGAAGTTCAGAGGGAGTTCCTATGAAATTTGATTTTTGGACTTAACTGGTTTTCCATGTCAGCTCCTCAATTATAGACATGTCTTCTGCGTAGAAGGACTATCCAACACAGGGATAATGAACCGTTGTGTAATAATTTGCAGCGTTTCTCCCCCATGTGGTTGGTGTTTATCAGAGTTTGGAAAAACGTACTTACAAGTACTAAGTACAGGTACATAACTCGAAAAATCACAAGCACAATTACAAGTACCTAATTTACTTGTGCTTGAAATAACATTAGTTAGTACAAGTACATCAGGATTTGCACTTGTCCAGGTGGTAAGTAAAAGTACTTGTACTTAGTACCTCTACTTCAAGTACAACAAGCACATTCTCTATTTTAACCTAGAATACTATGGAGAATGATGGGGAGGAATTTCGGACCCCCTTCCACCCCCTCTCCCTCTCATTACGAGGTCGCCTGAGGAGTGTGCTTCTAAAAATTCAGATTTTTCTTATGATCCTTTATGACCGTAATTGCGATAAAAGCAAGAACACAAATTTAGATTGAGTCCAACGTTCACCTCAATAACGTTCGGCCATCAATGAAGTTGACAGTGAAATTACTTGCAATTGAATTACTAGTACAATTTACAAGTATTTGTAATTGTATCTGGATCATTCAAGTACAAGTACTTGTACTCAAAGCACGCAAGTATAAGTAAAGGTACATATACTTGTACTTCTGCTCACTAAAAAGTGGAATTGCAACTACATGTTGTAATTGCACTTGTACTTGGCAAGTACTTCTAAGTAGTTGCGTCTTGTGCGCCTATACCTCGTCATTCTTGTTACTGATTTTCCTCGACTGCTGTTGAATATTAGTAGATTTATTTTATTTTATATATTTATTTATTTTATTTGGCAATGGACAGAGAACAGAAAAATAACAAAAAAATCCTTATCCAAAGTAAAAAATAAATGTGAGAAAAATCGAAAATTAATTTAGGTAATAATGGAACGAAAATGACACCCAATCACATATTTGGTTAAAGTACAAATTTAACTTGAAAAATAAAATTAATAAAGACTAATTGAATTGGTAGGGATAGATGTCTGTCATGACCACCAGTGAATAGGTTCATCTAAACCTGTGCTCCCTTGTGGAGTTCATCGCGACCTCATGAATTCCCTTACAGTATAGCTAACACAATGATAAACACAATTGAAAGTATGATACTACGTGAAAACAAATTAATTAGGTACATTAAACTGCATTTTTTATGATGTAGATTTACTCAATTAGGTACTTGAAGAAAGTACTTCAAGTATCAATGCACTAGGGTATCCCACCTCTGGTGTTTATCACCTTTGTGACGGAGCGTATTGGATCACATCATGCTAAAGTTTGAGCTTCGTTTGTGATCGTCAGCTTAATGGTATGAATGGCGTTATCCGATGGGATGATTGGATTCCAAAGTGGGGCGGACGCAGCGTTGACGGTTACCGGCTGCCTGATCCAATAGGATTGGTAACAGCTCGGCTCGCCGGATTCAATTTGCTCTTTCCGACTGTCTGGTCGATCCCACCGCTTACGGCGACAGTCGTGCGAATTAAGATTTGCGGTTCACCCGCTGCGGGGGAGGGTCGCAAGTCTTTGAATCACAACTTTAGAGATTCGACGGTGACCCTGAATCCCCGCGGAGTTAGGAAACGCCAATTCCATTCAATTATTCTCCTGCTCCGTCCCCGAACCGCATGTGGGTCGCCAGGTGTTTTCCCTGGTGACATTTTCATCGAAGTAGTAGACAAAGAATCACACTCTCGTGATATAATTTCATGTATTGTAGGGAAAGAAGCTAAACAAAAAGAAAATATTTGCTTTTTTAAATAAAATATAGCACAAATAATATATAAAATTTTATGGGTAGCCAGTATGTAAGTTAAACAGATATTTGATGTAATAGTTTATTACTTTTACTTCTTATCCTAAAGATTATCAAGTTTAAAAATACACCAAAACAACATAACGAATCAGCAATCCAGAGTAGTACTTTAGCGGCCACCTCTTCTTATTATTGAAAATAATAAACCAAAATGAGCAATTCCTATACAAGAAAGTTGGCCATTTTGATTAAAATTTCGTTCTTTCGCAATATTGCAATTTTAGCACTTCAGCTAACTTCATCTTTTAGGGCCGGTTTATCAATTACCTACATCAACTGCAGGATAGCTATACTGAGTATAGCGCTATACTCCAGATAAAGAATGTGAGTCGTTTATCAATGCCGAATTACCTAGCGGATAAAATTGTCCCTCAGATAAATTCTGTCTGGCAGATAGCGTCGTTAGCATCCTCATTGGTGTCCATAGGCGACAAAATAAGGGCGATCTACACATGGAGCTACCACAGAGTAGAGTTGGAGCTACATTTTCTTCATTATCTTCTTCGACTATTAAAAGAACCGGGTCTGACGTTATTTCCACGACATTGTCCATCATATTATGTATAAAGCTCGTCAAATAAGAAACCTCCAATTTTTTCGCCGTTTGCTATTTGCTTCATTTCTAGAGAGAGGGAAACACACATAATATACGAATTGCGACAATGCAACCTAAATTATTATGGATGAATTATTGTTATCAGTAAGTTGTGGGCTTAATTTCATCTTCGATCTATGTTAGAATGTAAAGAATGGTATCTTTGCCCAACCGAAACCTCAATAAAAGTACGCACCAGCCCCATTTTAGTAGGTGGATCTACTCGGGGTCTTACTATATACGGTCTTCTTTTCCATTCAACGAATTGTGCTGCGATTTAATCTTCGCCGTTGCTGATATTTGAAGTCTATTGGAAGGTAGAAAAATAAAGACAATCAAATTTGAGATTCAAACAAAAATTGCAAATAAATAAACTTGTTCTAGATATACATTAACCTCCAGTTATAATTGTTATCCAGCGGTCCAGGGACCAAATAAATTAAATCGCCAGAAAGGGTTTAACTAGGGATGGATAAACACCCCCTATTGTGATATCTGGAGGTTAAAATAAATCCCCCTTTCTATTGGATAAATGTGAATGATAAACCCTAAAAGAAGTATAAGAAACACTTTGAAAATGGAAAATCAGGGTACCAATTGCTGAGTTACTAAACGTTGAAACGTTTGACCTGCAGCAATGCTATATATTATCTTCGAATCTTACTACCTATAGGTAGTAGAAGCATTGCTATCACTTTGGGAGACAGAAGATTTGTTGTCTCCGTAATCGAAATTTCCGCTCGCATTTTACGCTTTAGGGGTCTCCAACCTACGGCCTGCGGGCCACATCCGACCCGCGAGCAGATTTTGACCGGCCCTCGGAAAAATGAAAAACTTAAAAAAGATTGTTTTATTTGATAATATATTTTCCTTAAAACACTTTTACCGATAACTACGAGTACAGTAATCGTCTCTATTTTTGTCCCTCCCGTTCTCGATAAATGTTAAGTTATCTGTATACCAGCAGCGATCAGCCATTAAGCGATGGTCATTGTTTTGCACGGACTGTATCGTGGTGGTGTGAGGGCAGAAAGCTTACCTCGACTGTACCTAAGGCAGGACTAAAAATAACTCATTATATTATACTAAAACTGTATGGGTATTTGAAATAGTCATTGAAATTTTTAGTGAAATTAGGCCTAAGTAATAATCATCAATAATTGTCTTTTTTAGGTCTGGTATATTTTGTTCACAACATTATTTTCAAATATCTTAAAAGAACATTTGAGTTATCCAACAACAAATATATATAAGGGAATATAGCTACTTAGAAAACTAAGCCCAGAATATCTCAATAACTACCACTGAGCACTCTTAATTAAAACAAAACTTCGTGAATGTATTGGGGGGGGGGGGGGGGGGGGCTCGGGAAATATTAGTAAATTGTTGGCCCGCCTTGTCTCAAACATTTGATAGTGTGGCCCTTCAGTAAAAAAGGTTGGAGACCCCTGCTTTAGACCATTCTGGATAGCTTTTGTTCCGTGTCTGTCTGTCTGTGTGACTGTCGCGTGTCTGCAAATCCTGGTAACAAGCTTAATTTCCACTTTTTCCGTCCAATTTTGATGAAATTTTCAGAGAATGTGCAGATTAGAGTGTATTTGGTCTCCTATCTGTTTCCTTTTTTTCAAAATTAATATTTCACTCAGCACGTGCGCTAACGTAAGCATCACGTTACGTAACGTAAGGAGCACGTGCGCATCAGGCATCATTTTCTCACGTTTTCTTTTAGTGTTTCGGCTTAGGTGTGCAAAAAATCTGGTATTTAATTTTTAAAACGTACCTATTGTTTGTCAGGAAGAGATTTTCGCACTGTTCTCAACCTATTTTCGTGATTATTTTTGTTCGATCATCCTACGATTTTGATCGGAGTATTGGGTCTCTCCGTCGACCATTCACAGTAAATTCAACTTTCGTATTGGGGGAACATTTTATCCTTATTTTAGTGAATTTTTCTTTACTGCTTGTTTTTACAATGTAAAGTAGTTCATACTTTATTCTGATTTAGAGGTATAGGAGTTGGTCCAACATATTCATGTCAAGTTAGAATGGATGGTGCACATCCTGTAAAATTATGATCTATTCGCTAATCTCAACAAAATCTCAGGAATACAAACCAGACGTACGGACGCTCCTGCAATCCATGCATTAATTACCACTATATTTTGGTATGTTACTTAGTGTGATGAAAAAGTAATTGTTGGACCCAAATTGTAGAACTCGACAGATAAAACGGGTCATTACCAAAAATCAAGAAAACCTCAAAATTGTTCATTTTTTTCAAGTTTTTGTCGAATTTGACCAGGAGGACTGTATTTTCATCCAAAACTAATAACATAATGTATGAAGTAAATAAAATTGCAACAATTTGAGACTAGAACGGTTATTATCATTAGTTTTACAGATACAGCTTTTCAAAATTTTACAAATTATTCAGATTACACTATTTTTGGGAAATTGCATAATTTTTAGAACTATTTTCATTTCTGAAGACCAAGCTTATTGTTTAAAACTTCTCCATTCGTTTAAGCGGTCCAAAGTATTTTCCAAGTGACATCCCTACCCCCAGCCCCTCACTCCTTCGATCTTCGAAACATGATTGGGACGAATTTTGAGATGGTGGCCTCAAAATCACAATTTCGTCTACAGGTGTAACAAGCACGTGAAAGTTATTTAGAAATGAATTGGTTTTGATTGTTAGTGCAGGAAAGGGGAGCTGGTAGAAGGATAAATCGCTGCCCCATTTCATAAAATCACTAGATTTTCTAGAACGATGGGGAACTTTCATGTGTTGGAATTTCACACTTTTGACCTCAGATTCGGATTCAGCACACCTAAAAACCCCCTTGATCCAATTTATAATCAAAAGACCGTATAGTTTGGCCAATAAATGAGTAGGAAGATCACGTGTGACGTAGTAGTGCAAGGGAGCGGAGGGTTCCCCCCAGGCGGATGGGGGCCGTGACGTCATCGTGCAAATGAATTTTAAGAGCCGTACTACGGGTTAGGTACCTATCATATAGCACCTTTTTGGAAAGCTCTCGTTCAGAACTTTTGACTGAGCAAATACAAAATAGCCATGGAAATTCTCCATTCGGCTCGATGGGCATGCGGTTTCCTGAATCTTGCTGTTGATAATACCCATTTCCTAACACTAACCAACTGCGTATGTAGGCACTAGGGAATGGTAGGTGGTATTTTGAGTAGTATTTGTTCGTCTGTGCCTTCCCTCCTCGCTTGCTTGTATCTGACAAGACTTCAGAAACAAAACACTCCAAATTCAATTTTGGACTGTTCGTAAGAAAAACTACAACGTGCAGCGTGTCAAGTTTTGATAATTCATCTCAGATGTCGGGGTCTGGGACTTCTAGAAGTTTCCGTTTTATTTGCCCCGGGAGTTTGAGTGGAGCTGAGGTGGTGTCACGTGTCCGTAAAGGCAAGACGGATACAAACGTTTCTGAAGTTCAATATCTCATTGGAGATTCGAGAAGACGAGAGTTTGTTGAAATTAGTTCTCGAGATACATGCGTACAGCTGTAAACACTGTTTGCCTGAGAAGGCACAACAATCTAAAGTTCCAAAGCAGCAGTTCGACGTGAGAAAAAAAGAAAATAATAAACATGACAACTAAAGATCAAACATATGAAGTAGATTCTCGTTAACTGCGATTGTCGCATAGATAGATATTTATAGAGTTGGTTTCCTGGGTATCGCTCAATTGCCTGGGAAAAAAAGAAGTTTTTTATTAACCCCTTTAACTACAATTAATGTTTATTGAAAACTGTTCTCTTCAATGCTTGTGCCAATCATCGACGAAGATTGTTAGAAAGTTGATTTGACTAATGAAAGATGTAAACACCAATATCTGCGTCAACAGAAACAAAAACATCCAGCAATCTACCCAAAAATCTTCTCTTACCCCTCAAAATGACTGGCAGCGAGTTCTATTCATTGTTCTCTAACACGCCTAACTTTCTGAACGGAAATAACGAACTCCACTGATAAGGTGGACCTTAAGAAATATTGACTTCCTGACATTGAGATGGAAAATGATAAAACTGTCGAAACAAATACTCGTGGTGGAAATGAAACGATGAAAAAATAGTCTGAAACTCAAACGAAGTATCATTTTGATTATGTGGAATTTGAACGCTGAAATATTAATTCGGCAGGGGTTTTTCAATTACACCTAATGTCTTCAGGTATGTTGTTACATTCGCAGCACCCTGATATTTGCATCCGCATCTCGAGCACAAACATTGAAAACATTGAATCTGAGTGGAAGCGTGCTGGGCACATTACCCAGAGGTCCGTGGATAGAAACCAAGCTCTGCTACCATTTGACAATAGAGGTGATGTGAATGGAGTAGTTAATCCACAAAGGGGAGTGGCGATTAACCCGCTACACCCAGATGATATCCTGAACGCTGGTAGTCTTGGAAATATCCCTTTGGATGTAACATTTCCAAGAATCGATAAGGTGTATAGTGTGGTGGTCTGGATGCTTGCAAGCTCGCATCTCAAAAATCCATAACAACAAGTAACCAACCCCTTAGTCGAAATTCAGATTAGTTGTACATATATGCCGAAATGGAATGTATAGTTTGATGATTTGGATGCTCGCAATTAACCCCCTGCCCTACGTTCGTGGGCTCTGGACGCGTTAGCGCCTGGACGAGATGGCACGACACGGCTAGAATAAATGAGCTTTACCCACGTATTCTATGTTATTAATTGAGAATAGATTCAATTCCAAGATATTTGACGCCATATTTACTCTCCTACGATCTGTAGTTTGCTGCACTGGTGACGTCACACTGTCAGGGGGGTCCCGCCCAGGTGGGAGGGATACTTTGAAGTCACCATTGTGCGAAACTTTTAAAAATCGTGGAAAGAAAACTACGTATATAGTAGGAGAGTGAGATTGAAGCCAAGATTCTTACGATGGACTCTTCTTCCATTGAAAAATAGTTAAAGCACCTTTTTCACACCCTTGGGTATCGCTCATTCCACGTATCATTTCAGTTAGCCCTAGATATCATGTTCGGTCTTCACCGAAACACTAGTGGAGGCTCCTGCTTTTAACCCCATGGCAGCTGACGCGTCACCTCGTCACCTGTGCTTCGCGTTCTTTTGTTTCTTCTTTGAACAGTTGTTTTGATGTGATGTCGTGTTTTTGACTTATTATTCTTGTCTTACAATAAAACTATTACGAGTTGCTCAAATAGAGTTCAGTGTGTTTTTCTTTCTATTTGAATTTTCGAAACTTTAGAGAAGTATTAAACATATCACACTGGTTTCTCCATCGATTGCTGGTGATATTGTATGGAATCGTATCATTTCGAATCAGATCAGTATCCAATTGTTTTCACCTCAGAATCTTTTGAAGTACATGATAAAACTAATGATGCCTTCACATAAATTGAGAACAGAAGAAATAAATTAAGAACATTGCGCCTCGTTGTTTCTGATTTGGTCAATAAAAAACTTTCTTACTCGAAACTGATGATGATTAAGATTTATTACTACAAACTGGACGAAAGGACGTACCATTAGCACAATGCTTGTGAGATGAATCGTCTGAAACTGAAACATATGTTGAAGTAGATCCCAGTTAAATCTCAAAGCCTTAACTGGTTTCGAGGGGATAAGGGAATAGAAAAATAAACATAATTTTCATAAGGTCCCTACGTGCTTTGCGTTCCGAGCACATATTTGCTTTGACTCTTTGTCAAACTTAAACTATACAAGCAGTCGTGGAAATGCTAATGCAAATACAAAAGACAAAGGCGTTGGAAAACAACTGGAGTGAATAAGTTCGTACCTACAGCAGAGAAATATCACTTACAGGTAGACGAGTGATATGGGTTGCTGGCATGCATGAAATGGGATGAGATAATTTTATGGTTTTTAAGATATTCTATAACAATATAGTCTTATAATTATATTAAAGGAATTATTCCTAAACGTTCCGAAACGGAGTTTCATTGAAAAATACTATAGTTTTATCATTTTGTGGCCATATTGGTAGTCAAGTTTTCTTCAGTATGGTATTTTTTATTTTACTGCGGTATTTTTTTATTTTTTATTTATTTTTTCATTTTAAGTGGGACAATAGCGTTCAATTTAGAGAATTAAAAATGTGTGTTTTCAAAGGAAATTTTTTTTCCCCCGTGATAAATGAACACCCAAACTGATGAGTTGGGGTCTTCGTAATTTTTGACGCTGAATTGACTGATAACATTCATAGACCTCCTCAACTGCTTTAAAGTGGAGTTATGCAACTAACTTAAGAACAAACTTAAGAAATAGTGAAAAATCAAGCTTAGAGATTTAGCAAAAGTTCCAGTCGTATATCATGACAATAGAAGCGATATTTCATCATTTTACACATCACTTTAACGTATGTTATTCTTTCATAATTTGTGCAAAATTTTTAACTATTAATTTCATGAAAGTATCCTTGTCCTAAATTGTAATTTTATATACATATATATATATATATATATATAATATATATTATATAATATATTTCATTTTTCGTTGTTGCAGTTTTATCGATTTTGAACATATTTTGATGAAATTTCCTTTGTTTTCCAGTAGATTTTTGTGCACAAATTTCTGAAAGTTTTAATTCGTTGTTGGTAAACCTGTCCTAAATAATATTCAACTAAAAAATACACATTCAACTATTTCAAACAGCTTCCTGCTTTTTTTTTAATAGCACTTTAGTGTACTCATAATGAACTGTTCAACAAACTCATCCTTCAGTGGAATTCTTCATTATTTGGCGAGCAAACGGATTTTATATTTCAATTTCAAAGAGCAATATAATGCGGAATCTTTAGCACATACGGGGTGTGTCGCATAAGGTGGTCAGTAGATCAGGAGTAGATTTTAAGTTCATTTCTGATCGAAAGTCCGAGCTATTTTTTTTAAACGCTTTGTTTTCGAGTAATTTAATTTTTAAGATTTTTTCCGTGTTTTCGACCTCTTGTCACTAAAACGATCATAACTCCCTTAATTCGCCATAAAAATTCAAATTTAAAAAAAAAAGCATTGAATTTCCTATCGCATTGATACCTGACTTTTTTTTTTTTAATTAAGGTTTGAGACATGAAAAAGCCCTCTGAAAAGCAAATTTTACCAAATTTGGGAAACCTCGAGTTTTTTCAATCGGGGATTCACTGTGAGAACCAATATTTTTTCAGGATGCAAGAACGGTAAAAACTGCGCCGAGATCTCTCCTTTCCAACGGTGTAGTCAGTTTCACTTTTACTTTGCTAATTAAGGAAGAAAAACTATGTTCTAATGTTGAAAAACTTTTTTTTCTCTTTTTATCTAATGAAATCGAGGGTTCTCTTGAAAAAAAGTACTTTCATGAAAATACGAGTTTGGGGTCGGTTTCTACGTATTTTTTTACGCTTAATCGAATGGTAACCCTAGAATATCTCCCAAACCCCGTTATAACCGAATTTTATACTTTAGCTAACTAGTTTCACCCCTAAAAACACATATCATTTATCATACCAAATAAACTCAAATTTGTGAGGTTATGTGTTAAGGTTGGTTTGTTTATAGGGTTTCAAATTGTTGAATTGTGTTTACTTATTTATTCAGAAAATATATTTTTTGTTAAGAGCATTCAATAAGGAATATATTAGGAAAATCCAAATTTAATCGTTAAAGCGGAATGGTTGGAAGTTGTTGTGGACTAGTTGTGCATGATTTGAAAATTGAATTAAATTATATAGTGAATAATTTTGATACCAAATCTAACTGAAATTACTGTAGGTCATCTTGGTTACCTGGTGCTGCTCTCTCCGGCAAACGGACTCGAATGATCGCGGACTGTATCGCGTTTTTTGTGTACCTACATATAATAAAAATGTAAAGTTGCCATCATATCTCAAATAAATTCACTAATAAATGTTCTTCTTTTTCATTGTAACAAATCAATACATTAATTTCCGGTTGGTAGTTTCATTAATGAAATTCGTTAATTTCAATGCAAGTGATTTTGGGATTTCCACCCCCTCAAGGTTTTTCGTGCATCTATACGAAAATTGGGATCGGACAAAGAAAAAATCACGAAAATCGGTTAAAATTATTAGCTTGAGCAGTGCTTAGTAGAAACACCCCCCCCCCCCCCCCCTTTCTTCCCGATGACAAAAGTGCGTATGTGTGTTTGTGTGTGTGGAGGGTGTACGGAGGTTGAGGGGGAAGTTTTTTAAGGAGATTAAATGAGTTCTTATGTTAAATAATGAATATAAAGTTCGTGACAATGGGTGACCAATTTTGAAGAATTTAGTACCCAGTGGTAGCAGAGCCTCAAACGTTTCAGCTAATTTAATTTTCTTTTTCAGCATTTTGCCTTTTCTCTTCCATTTTAGGTTAATTTCCCTTTTTCTCAGGAGTTCTGATTTTTCCTTCATTTATTTCCTCTGCGCATTTTCCTTTTGCCTTTTCAAACAAGTACAGTTTATTTTCCCCTTATTCATCTATTTCTATTTTCCTACCTACTTATGTTCCTTGTTGTTAAGGTTATTAGGTAATATTTTTCTGGAGATCGCTCCAGTGGTAGCAGAACCCTCCTTGGACATTAGGTACTAAATTCTTCAGAATTGATCACCCATTGTCACAAGTTGCTACTGAAGTTTCTGTGACTATTGCAATAGCAATTTCCTTGACAAATTTCGCATAAAATGAACTTATCAATGCTTACTGATTATTCATACGATGTTTCGCAACACGAAATAAACTAATGAGTCATGAACTTTGCGAATACTTTCGTTCCTGCAACAACGCCCTACACACCGTCTCGTTTTTGTTCCCTTTTAGCTGAACAATGGGAAGCCAGTTTTTAACTGTCGTGCTCTCCCTCTCTCTCTATCTCTCCTTCTCACTCCGACGGCGACTCTCCTTCAATATGCTGTTGCGCTGAGTTACCTTTTTAGGACGTCATTACGTTTTTTATTAGGATAGGAAGAGGACAACACTCGAATGTAACCGAAAATAACCACGTATGAATTTGTTTTCTACCATCCTGAACTCAAATCCGTTGGGAAAACCCATGAAAGAAGCCCAATACGGTCAATCTGGTTAATCAAACGCTTTGAGGCGCCCTCCAATCATCCTCAAAAACTTTCTTTCTTTACTAACACTCGTGCTAGTCCTCTACAGTACAGTCAAAAACAACCCTTGCACTTTTTAGCTTCCTTTGCCTTGTATTCCCCATAAAATTCGTTCATAATCATTTTTCTTTGTTTTATTACTTTTACTCTGAAGTCCGGTTCCTAATTTTTTTTCACCCTACTTTTTTATTATTAGTTATTTTAGCCGCTTTCAATCGAAAGGGTAATTTTTTCCATTTCTCACTTATAACTTCTATAACTTTTTTTTTATTCATTTTATTTTTATTTCAATTTTTGTATTTTTTTTAAATTTTATTTATTTATTTAATTTTCATCTTTTTATTTTAATTTTTTATTATTATTTACCTTTTAGCTAACTAGGTGAGCGTCACTGCCGGGGTCCGCATATATACAGTTTGCTATTCGTTTTGTTATGACGTCACTCCATTCATTTTTTCCTCCATTCATTCATGGTTTTTCGGACTCAGATCGGTAGTTGGAAGACAATGGACTGTGTTTACATTGAACATTCGACGTTACTGGGCGGGGGGGGGGGGGTTTACCTTCCTCCTCCCAGAAGCTCCAGTACCGCTTGCTCTTTCATACGAGATTGTCTCGTATTATTCTATCTGTCTTATTTTCAGTGAAATGTTGCAAAGAAATCACCGTGCTTTCACGGACGAAGAAATAATTAAACTTGTGATGAGTTCCCTGTGTTTGAAGTTTAATTAAGTTTGATTTGATTAAGTTGAATTTTTTCACCTCATTTTTGGAACAAGACTGTTTAGAAAAACGTTTGAATAAGAAAAATACTGGATATTTTTACGTGATTATTGTGTAACAAACATTATCTCAAAATTTGGTGAAATGTGAACGAATTTTGAACCTGTAATGCTTCTTAGAAGATAGGCGGAACGGAAGAGTGCAAAAACGCAAAAGAAGTCAGGACAGGAGACGCGGGCCGAGCGGGCCCTTTAAATCCAGGACTGGGGAGCTGCATGGGTATTTTAAAGTCAGGTGCCAATAGGTTAATACCACGCTGTTTTCTTTGCTTAATTGACCAAAGGGATCTGGTAATACTGAAATTGGCCTCAAATAATGGCAACTCTGCTAGAATGTCGGTCTTGACATATTTTGAATTCATATCCTACGTTTCATGGAAATTAATGTATGTGTACATGTGTGTAGGGATAGATAGATGGATTTTGACTGTATTATTTGCCGAATGATCAGGGCAAGAAGCCAGATATTGTTGTCATCAAGCCCGATGCGATGGGTCTGCCATAATCCTGAAAAAGATAAAAGAGGAGGGGCTGCAAGTAACATCAAGGTGACCATGTCATTTGTGGACTGTGGAGTGTGGTGCGGGAAAAGTGCCATGGAGTCAGGAGTTGTCGTATACACCCATGTCTTAGTTTCATCAGTTTTATTGTTGCCTAATCAATACTTCATTGTGCGCATGCGCAAACGTAAATTCCATCATGTTCACTCTCTAGTCGTTCGAGTTCGCTTAAAGTTGGATGAGTTGGAAGAAGATGATAGGTAAACGAGGAAGCTATGTGCCCACCCCATGTGTCACCCAACTTGGCAGACATTTTTTTCATGCGGGCCTCGAAAAAATTTCGAAATATCGATTCAATCATACGGTTATACGTATCACTTGTCAGGAGTCGTCTGGAGTTTGCTTCTTCCGGACTATATTGTACACATTGAAGCGATTGAAATAGTGCTGCATAAGTTTTTAAAGTTCCTATTTTATAAAAATCCACGCTCATTCACTTTTAGAGAATCCAGCGATGCGAAGTTGATAGAGGTTTTACTTTTAAGCTTGTTGGCCGACCGGAGAAAAATCTTCGATGTAGTTTTCGTTTAGAAATCAGTTAATGGATTTTATGTTGCACCGCCGTTAGTTTCGTCATTAAATTTTAGAGTCCCATCTTACCATACTAGGTGTATAGGTGTTTTCGTTCCAGAATTTATGATTACCAACTATGGAGTTAACAGTCCTACGGTACAAATCCAGAGGGTAGTAAATGATGTGGGTGAAGAGATTGATTTATTTTTTGATAAGGTTGATGACTTGAAACTAAAATTATTTTCGTGTTTTTCTAATTTCTCTTAAATTTAAGTTTGATCGAGTAGTTTCGACATGTGATTTTCTTTTCCTTGTAATTAATTACTTCCTTGTACCTTGTTTTTTAAAATTCGTATGGCCTATTTTGTTTCGGGCATTTTTTTCTTATTATTTTGTAATTGGGATTTTATTTTTACGTTTTCTCCAATAAATGAAAAAATCAGGGTGGCCCCCAACTGGAAGAGTCAGGGAAAACCTTTGCGTCTGGAAAAGTCGGGACAATGTCAGGGAATTTTGTAAAAACCACCGAATTTCAGGGATGTTTTGGAATGAAGACTTGGGGTAATAATTTAAAGCGTTTTTAGGAATGTCATAACTCCTAAACAATCAAACTTCAATAGCGTACTTCGTCATAATAGGTACATGTTATTCCATAGGTGAGTTATACGAATGACAACAATAATTATCAAGAGTTGTGGTTGAACTGTTCGAAAGTAACTACGGTACAAGCACATAAAAAGTGAATAGATATGCTATTGGCTTCCCTGGTAACTACATCACCTAGAGTAAACCATTTGTGAGAAAAATCAACTGAGTATTGAACTAGGGAGAAAAAACCCAGCAGAGTATTGGATTGCTCCAGTGAGAGTCCCATAACTAGTTTGTATACATAAGCTAGGACTTCTCAGGAGGGTCAAGGAGGGGGAAATTGGCCCATTGGAATGTGGAGTCATGTGTTATACATTCACAGAGCAACTTTCCATCGAACGATTTTCGTGGGATGGGAAATCAGGAAGTTATACTCTCTCTGGCAACGATTGGTAGTAGGTGAAAAAAAGCGTGACATTTTTTGCTGTCGGACGAAAATTTTGAATTATCCCCAGAGCTAAGAAAGCCATATAAGGAAAAATGTACTTCAACAAATTGCTTCAGATCACCAATTGAGAGACCATAACATATTTAAAAAAAAACGCTGCAAATTATTACACAAAGGTTTATTATTCATGTATTAGACAGCCCTTCTACGTAGATCTCTGGTCCATAATTATTAAACGCCGCTTATAGTATATTTAGTATCGGAACTCGGAGCTTCGGACCTCACAAATGGGTTCAATCCATTACAGCAGAGGAATCTCACAATTTTACGCTTTTTAATATAGTTGATAAACAAAACAATTTATTACCAAGTCATCTTTCCAACACATAAAAGTGTTACCTATACTGTATATTGATATCATCTAATTGGTCAAATTTTAAAAAATGTGCTGACAAAATCACTGAAAATGGCTAAGAATTGTTAAATTGATATTTTTTAGCATAAGATTGGTCAAATAAAGTTTATCAACTATGAAACAGAACATTCAAAAATTTATGTACGAAATTATGCTAAAAACTTGAACTTCATTAAATTTTGTTTTAAAAAATCTATAAAATTGCAAAAAATAGCCTAAAATCCAAAATTTCTTTTTGAATAGAAGAGTATCATTTAGAATACTTTTTTTCCATAAAATTAATAGCTAACATTTTCTTTTCACTCATAAATCTCTAATTTCTATACAACTTGAAATATACACAAAAAAAGACACTTTTTCACCTATTTTTGGCTCATAGCACCTATGAGAGTGGAGCGATCGAGCTGGCGAGAAGTTAGGACCAACTAGACCCCAAGTGGAGTCTATGTGCGAAAGAACAGATTTTTTAAGTCAATTCTAAGGCCTTTTATGGCCCGGACGGCGAACGGCGGACGGACATTTCAAATTTGGATTCTACATACCTTGAAACGTAAAGTGACAAAGTTTGAGGGGGGGTTATAAAAATTGTTTGCTATACGATCACATAGGCTTATTATTGGAAATAATAAACCAAAAGTCATGCAGCATGATCGTATGGGTGAATTTTCGTATTACATTTAGGTTGAATGGTTATGGTATTTGAGTACTTTGAGGGCAATGAAATGGTTAAATATAAGTAGACTACATATTAAAGTAGTATGTTTTTTTCTCTTTAAATTATACGATTTTTGTTTTAAAAGCATTAAAGGTACAATAGAATGACGAGAATACTTAATGAAAATTGAATTTGATATTTATGGTCAAGAAAATCTGATTTGGGGGCCCCATGATAAATTCAATTCACTTTTTTAAAATTAAATCCATGCAAATGTTTATAGAGCAAATAATGGAAAAAATGCCAAGTTCGTGATTGGCTAGGTACTTGATATCGTGACGATTTTGTCTAGAGGCTAGTTGTATCTACTACTACGTTTACTGATATTTCCTTGAATCTCTCGTTATGCTTATATGTTCCTATTATTAACGATACGTTCCAGAATTACACTTGTGTATTATATGACCGAGAAGCTCACATTTCCGCGCCATATCGGCAAATACCAAACCCCTTTCCTCCTCATTTTCCAAAGTGTGAACTTTTACTCTTCCCCTCCCCATCCGCTCCGCCGTTCCCTGACCCTTTTCAAAGGTCATTCGGTTGCTTACCCTGAGCAGAATCGATGGCAGACGACGTAGCGTTCGTGTGTCTGGCTTGCTGACCGTCGGTGTAAATATTGTGTTTTGAGCGAACGGTAATGATTCAGAGGTTCATGATTTGCTGTAATTATGTAACAATAGTTCATTAATTTAGCCTCAGGTATAAGCGTTGATTAATATGATTATGAGTCGAGCTGTCCCAAAATTCGTTTTCAAACTACCATAATAACTATTAAAACGGAAAATAAATACACCTATCGCTGCAAAAAATATCCAAATTCTTAAGATTCAATACTTGAAATGATGACCTACCACTATAAAACTATCAATAGAGTATGTTTTATTATTGAATGCTTGCAGATACCGCTGGAAAACTAATGGCACCAAGAGCAAAGAGAGCCTGAGCCATCAATGTTCAATCGATGTTAGGTATACAAAGTATAAATTCCCGATACTAGGTACACAAAGCATAAATTCCCCCCGATGTTAGGTATACAAAGAATAAATTCCCGCAATAGGGCTGTACAGGGTCCACAAAAACAAAAATGGCTCTGGTATATGAGAACGTGAGAAACCTACCTACTGCGCCACGACTGTAATAGTAAAAATCAGTATGACCTTAGTAGGTACGTGTTATTTTATTCGTATCGCTTCTGGGGTGCAATCGCAATACTGAACTAATAATAATTCACCATAGCTATGACGCACTCTTGCTCCTAACTTTCCCTTTCGCAGCTATCTTGCCCATCATGGTTTCTTGTGAGTGCATACATGAGAGGTGCGTGTGATGTGGCTTAGGTATTCTACCTTTTGACTCTTGGTTGTAGCTCTCGAGATAAGTTGTTACTCTGCAGACGTATTCATTGGGCGAGCGAGCTTCGCTGTCCGTGCAATAGTCATCATCCAACGAATCAACCACATCCCGAAAACTTTGAGCGGATTCATGTCTGTCGCCTTAAGAGTCCAAATCATGACTCCATAAAGAATTATTCTCCAGCGCGATTGGAAACTGAAATTCCTTGTGCACCAAAGCTCGCTCATGCTATTGAAGGCACACCTTGCTGTCTCAAGAACTCATCTCAACTTAGAAGAAGCGATCTTCTGACACTCATTGGACCTAATTTTTGGTACGAGTTATCTGACCATAGCCCATAGCAGCCAATCGTGCTTCAATCATTGCCTTAGTTTTTTCCATATTTATATTTAGACCGAACTACTGATCAACCGTTTCCCAAACGATCTGTAGCTCTCTGGATGAGCCAGCAAGTTGCACTAGAAAGCCTTCGAAATAAGGTGTCACTACAAAAGTTGGTAATTTTTTTTTTTTTTTTTTAATTTTTTGTTTGTTCAAACACTCTCAAGGTTGACTATCAACAAAACAATTTTCAGGTTGTTTGGAAAAGAAATCATATGCCATCAGAGGTTCTCTATTTTTAGTTTGATGCATGTTTTGTATGCAAGAAAACTGTGACATGACGAGCCCAAAGAGTTGTTCACGTAAGCTGTAAAGATTGCGCCAAAATTAATTTTTGAATATGTTTAGTAGGATGATTTGGTTACTTTCCTTTGACCCGGCGTTGTCGGGAAAGTTGTAGGTTTCGCGGATAACAAATATTAGACTGTTTAAACATTGAAAGTACCAAAAAAGTCGGGATATAAATCTTTATTTCACAAAAATTATATGCCTCTCTCAGTTGGAAGACTGTGGAAGGTCATTCAGGAAAGGTAACGGAACGGTATGCGTGATGGTGGGGTGGAGGTAAATTATTACTCCCCCAGACGGGAGTAAACTGATCTTCGTCTGAATTTCTTTATTTCGTATATCTTAACTTACTTTCTCCTTACGATAGTACTTCTCACCCCTAGCTATTACACTACCGTCATAAATTTCACAAACATTGAATGAAATCATTCCATACAATAAATCCCACGAAAAAGAAGATCGACGGACTTAAGCCACTTGTGTTGACTTAATTGTTGACTTGAGCCAAATATCCATGGTTTTGCGGGTCATTCAAAACGATGCATATATCGTGCATGTATTTTGCGAAATTCGTTTCATTCGCATGGAAAGTTTGCAAAACCACGAGTCTTTTGACGACGAGACTTTTGGAAGCTATTTTTATTGGTCGTTATCGAATTGCATCATCTCGTAGCTTTTTATTCCCCGAACCAATTTCGTTCTTCGTCTATCGGCATCGTTCGCAAATGGTTGACAGACTCCAATTAGTTTCATTCCGGTGATGGTATCATTGACAATCGTTGTCCAGCTTTTAGAAAGCTCATCCACCGTATGTCGATGATATTTAGTGATTTTTGTTTCTTTCTTGTAATGAATCTATTGTTCAAGACATTATAACTCCTAAGGTTCTGAAGTTATAAACGTTTTCTCGTGGAAAGCCGTTCTGGAACACCCTAAATAAATGCCTAGATTTCAACACTTTTCCGCGTATTACGAAAATAATTTTATTATTGGCTCTCAATATCTGTTTTCGAAATCGAGATACAAAAACGCTGCAAATTATTACACAAAGGTTTATAATTTATGTATTAGACAGCCCTTCTACGTAGATCTCTGGTCCATAATTATCGGAACTCGGAGCTTCGGACCTCACAAATGGGTTCAATCCATTACAGCAGCGGAATCTCACAATATTACGCTTTTTAATATAGTTGATAAACAAAACAATTTATTACCAAGTCATCTTTCCACCACATAAAAGTGTTGTTACCTATACTGTATATTGATATCATCTAATTGGTCAAATTTCAAAAAATGTGCTGACAAAATCACTGAAAATGGCTAAGAATTGTTAAATTGATATTTTTTAGCATAAGATTGGTCAAATAAAGTTTATCAACTATGAAATAGAACATTCAACAATTTATGTACGAAATTATGCTAAAAACTTGAACTTCATTAAATTTTGTTTTAAAAAATCTATAAAATTGCAAAAAATAGCCTAAAATCCAAAATCTCTTTTTGGATAGAAGAGTATCATTTAGAATACTTTTTTTTCCATAAAATTAATAGCTAACATTTTCTTTTCACTCATAAATCTCCAATTTCTATACAACTTGAAATATACAAAAAAAAAGACACTTTTTCACCTATTTTTGGCTCATAGCACCCATGAGAGTGGAGCGATCGAGCTGGCGAGATGTTAGGACCAACTAGACCCCAAGTGGAGTCTATGTGTGAAAGAACAGATTTTTTAAGTCAATTCTAAGGCCTTTTATGGCCCGGACGGCGGACGGCGAACGGCGGACGGACATTTCAAATTTGGATTCTACGCACCTTGAAACGTAAAGTGACAAAGTTTGAGGGGGGGGCTATAAAAATTTTTTGCTATACGATCACATAGGCTTATTATTGGAAATAATAAACCAAAATTGAGGGTTACGCTAACACATAAATGTCGAACTACCTCTTGGACAACAACTGAGATTCGAGAGACTGAAAAGGATCAAATCTCTGGACCTAATCACAGCCACTAATGGTAGTGATCTATGGACTACAAAACGCTAAATATATATAGACCCCAAAGTGAAGTTACTAGATGTGTACACAGCTGTAACAATAAATATTATTTTTTTCAAGAATCTCTCAGAAATTTATAGCTTTCACTGCGCATGTGCAAACCTAAAATCCATTAAGCGTCGTTTTCTAATGAGCTATTCGTTCGATTTCGCTCTCATTCAGAGGGTAGTTGGAATATGAGTTTCATCACGATCGTATCATAATGAGCTGCTGCGCAGACGCGAACATCAAATCCTTGTAAATAACAAGTTTGACATCCGATTTCGATGAAATTTTCAGAAATTAAACGGTCTCTAGTAGATGGTCCCATAGAACTCCCTCACTTTCAACTGACTGGCGCAAGCGTAACATGTATCAAGCATCATTTTCTTATTAAATAATTGAACAGTTTTGCTCTAACTCCAAAGGAATCTTATTTACAACATTTCAATGATTTGTACATTCATGTAATGTATAACACACCCAACTTGGCAGACGTTTTTTTGTTATATATATTTATTTTCTATCGAACTATATTAAATATATTTATCAATAACTGCGCACAGGTACTTACTATTTCACTTAGTTAGATCGTTCAAGTTAGACTTCTATTTGACTGAATCGATTTGGCAAATGTAGTGTGAATCACACGTAACACCAGACTCCAGGCTCGCATGTTCTGTTGCATCTTGTATTCAAAACATTAATCAAAATTTGTGATTTTTGTCACACTTATTTGTTGCACTCGCTGAATCCGATACCTCCATTTTGTCATCTATCGCGAATCATGATAAGCTCTGATGTACCTCTGTAACTCATTGTTTTTGTTACAGCGATGAGATCGAGTCCGTATCTGCTGGAAGAGAAGCTACTGAAGAAGATACTGCCACAACCTCAGAAACTACCAAACCTCCACTTAATTATTACAAGCCTGATGGGACGTTGGATTATGATGGTAAGTCATATCAAAACCACATTTATAATTTACGGCAATAGCATTATGTCAGATAGAAACTATCTATATAGAAATAACGTAGTTACTCTTCTCATTTCGTATATTAAGAAGATTTTTTGAAAATCGATGCCCGTCAATCAGGCATGCGAAACGGTTAAATTTAACTCGTTTGAAACATTGAAATTTGCATGGTGAACCCCATCAACTTAATGTTAAGAGTTGATCATCTCTCTTGTCTTGACCTGGCGTTTTCGAAGTTAGAATCGTTTCCTACGGAATTTTTTCCGTAGAATCGAACTCTTTTGAATTGTTTTGGTGGTTAATTTTTGGTTGTTTGCAAGTAGTGTATTTTTTTGGGTATAAGCGGACCTTTGACACCCCTTTTTGCTTAGAAAAAAAAAACGACTTAATGACTTTAATTGCGGAACTAACTGATGTTAAAGACATTACTATCATCATTACTTTCTTCGCAGTTGAATTTGCACTTTTAATAATATTCTTATTTATATGTGTATTTGTATTAAGACCATTATTTGATTTTTTTTTTAAGTAGGCAAAACGTTGCATACCGAAGGAAATTAATTTTAGTGAATTTTTGAAGAAAATTAAGCTATTGCTCTCGCCTCAAAATTTGTAGAATGTGAATTTTTGAAAAAATTTTATGCAGAAATCCGTTTCAGGCTATTCTAAATCATATTCTGAAGTTTAACGCATTTTTTTATGTATGTATGTATGTATATATCATTCCAGACGATAACTGTCCGTAGAATTGAGCTAGAAAATTCAAACAAATTTTAAAATGTTAAGGACAAAAAACGAAAGTTCAAGTTCGTTGGCCAGCATGATCGGATTACATCTTCGGGTTGAAATTTTCAAAAATGTAGTCAACAATTTCAAAATAGCCTGTTTTTTGCGATTTGTTGTGCGAAATAGGTTTTTCAGCATACTAACATGTGGTATATTCGGAATCAGCGTACAATTTCCTATAAGAATATGTATCAAGTTTTCAAAAATTTCAAAGATGAAAAATCAGCCAAAAATCGAAATAATGGCGTTCGCTAGTTGTAAAAATCGGTAATATTTGCATGAAAAATTGTTCAAATTCAGATTGAACTACTCTTAAGGAAGTATCCCTGTATAACCAATCCTAGAACCATGCTGTTTAAAACGTAGGTAGTAGGTGCTTAGAAAAAAAAAAAAAAATCCTAATTATTTTTAATAATTTGATTCCATGTTTGTTTATCAAAATCATAAACTAAAATTTCTCCACACGATCAATAGCGACTGAAATGTCGAAAATTTATTTTCTTCAAAAATTCGCTCATGGGGTCATGCTGCATGACTGGACTTTTTCTGATGTACCTTAATGACATTTGCCGTATTTCAAATGTGAGAGACATGGTCCTAACACTATCTTGTGTTTACTATATGACCTAGCTCTACTGTACTATCAATGAACCAATACCTTAGTAATTTTATTTATATTCATGTCTCATCAAGTACCTATTGTGATATTTAAAGTGTTGCCATAGAACTCAATGCGTCTAGGTTATAGTATACCTAGTAGGCTATAGTTCTACCTGGTCATTATTATTATTTTGTTTATTCATTATCGGTCAACTATTCTCGGAGTTCCACCGGTGTCAACTAATTTCAAGTGTAAGCACGCGAAATAGTTTATACTCAACCAATCGCGATAAAACTCATAGGCCATCATCCTGAAAAATACACCCAACTTCTCGAGCTTGAACGAAATCGGACTGATAGGCCATTACAAATCGAATGATGTTTAAATGTTTCAAGCCCCGTTCACCCACTGTCTCTCACGATAAATGGTACTCCATACTCTTTCTTCCCTTTATGCAACATAAAGCCAATTCCATCTGGCATAGGAAATGACAGGGCGAGGTCACTGGTCTACGTGGTGTCCTTCAGGACTTGTGCTCGGTAGGCCCTTTCGTAACCTAATTTAAAAGGATGGACTGAATAGTGGTAGATCGGGTTGCCGCTGGCCATACCCGTCTTACTCACTGACACCTGCTTAGCACAGAGGCTCAAGATGCTGTGTGTAGGAGGTGTGGGGGTGATTCGTCCATCCACCATTGTGGACTTCCGAGTCCAGCTTAGGCTCCCTCAGTGGGTTGACATTTTGTCTGGGCCAAACAAGCTCCCGTCTCTGTTGTTTGTACCTGAGAGCCTCTGGGCTCTACTATGAACTGTGATATCTTATCTGGGATATATTTATGTACATCTAGTCATAGTTTTATTTCAGTTCAAAGGGTCACTATACCTCGTTTGGAACTCCTAGCAGCCACGGTGGGAGCGAGATTAGCCCACCATGTTCTTCAAGTTCTTCCACGAGTCGAAACCTCCCATTACTGGACTGATTCATCCACAACACTCGGTGTGGTCCATCATCTAGTCTTAGTTGTATTACTTCATTATTGGTGGTTTTTAGCGAATTTTTGAAGAAAATTATTAGCGAATTTTTGAAGAAAATTAAGCTATTGCTCTCGTCTCAAAATTTGTAGAATGTGAATTTTGGAAAAATATTTATGCAGAAATCCGTTTCAAGCTATTCTGAATCATATTCTGAAGTTTAACGCATTTTTTTATGTATGTATGTATATATGTATGTATATATGTATGTATGTATATATGTATGTATGTATGTATATATGTATGTATGTGTCATTCCAGACGATAACTGTCCGTAGAATTGTGCTAGAAACTTCAAACAAATTTTAAAATGTTAAGGGCACAAAACGAAAGTTCAAGTTCGTTGGCCAGCTTGATCGGATTACATCTTCGGGTTGAAATTTTCAAAAATGTAGTCAAAAATTTCAAAATAGCCTGTTTTTTGCGATTTGTTGTGCGAAATAATTTTTTCAGCAAACTAACATGTGGTATATTCGGAATCAGCGTAAAATTTCCTATAAGAATATGTATCAAGTTTTCAAAAATTTCAAAGTTGAAAAATCAGTCAAAAATCGAAATAATGCCGTTCGCTAGTTGTAAAAATCGGTAATATTTGCATGAAACATTGTCCAAATTCAGATTGAACTACTCTTATGGAAGTATCCCTGTATAACCAATATTAGAACCATGCTGTTTAAAACGTAGGTAGTAGGTGCTTAAAAAAAAAAAAAATTTAATCACAACTGATGAATTTACTCTTGGCATGTGTTAATAATTTGATTCCTTGTTTGTCTATCAAAATCATAAACTAAAATTTCTCAACACGAGCAATAGCGACTGAAATGTCGAAGATTTCTTCAAAAATTCGCTCATGGGGTCATGCTGCATGACTGGACTTTTATCTGGTGTAGGGGCTAAATAGTGATTGTCGCTGTGCCATCGTTTTTACCTCTCCAATTCGCCAGTGGAGTCCATGATGGCACTCTGTTTTGTGACGGAGGGCTGCATGGCTCCCCTTGGACTCGTGCTATTTGCACTGTCCCTTTGGACACCTTGATCAATACCACTAATGACCCTTCTGGTTGAAGTGTGACTTGAATAGTTAGATAAGTAAATAAACAAATAAGTAAATTATATGTATGTATATAAATGCATTTGCTTCTCAATAGTGAAAGTAAAATCTCCTGGCTTTTTCAAATAGGTCTCTGAAATTGATTACTTCTGCTCGGTGTTAGGGTTTGTGATTTTCTTCTATTTGTATTCAGTAATTCTGTTCTGATTTTTTCTTCTTTTTTTTTCCTCTTGGAATAATTTTACGTATCTTTCTTTTTCAGTCCTTTATGAGCCCTGTGAAGAAACAAACAGTAAGTTGATTTTACTTAATCTCTAATTGATTATGATTTAGTCGTCAAGAATATTATATTGGAACTTTTTTGACTTTTTGGCACACTATCAACAAACATTCGACGCATCATGTTTGTTAGGTCAGATTTCTATGAAATTATCATGAGTGTATGGGTGCCCTGTGTTCTACGTGAATCTCATTTGATGCTTCACCGCATACATCCAATGTGCCCTCCCAACCACAGGTTGTTTTCTCAATAATCGATTGATAACACTTTTGGCTAATTCAATTGTGGATATTTACCTTTTGGTTACTAATATTACTGTTAGCTAGAGAGTGCTGATAATGGACTGACTTTTCAAATACATTTCACATTTGTAACAGAACAAAAATATGAGTGAGGACGTTATAAACTTGAGATTCTTCCTTAGAACTCAATCACAATTTCCAACTTTTCTTTTCGCGAATTTTTGAAGAAAATTAAGCTATTGCTCTCGCCTCAAAATTTGTAGAATGTGAATTTTTGAAAAAATTTTATGCAGAAATCCGTTTTAGGGTATTCTGAATCATATTCTGAAGTTTAACGCATTTTTTTTTTGTATGTATGTATGTATGTATGTATATATGTATGTATATATGTATGTATGTATGTATGTATGTATATATGTGTCATTCCAGACGATAACTGTCCGTAGAATTGTGCTAGAAACTTCAAACAAATTTTAAAATGTTAAGGACACAAAACGAAAGTTCAAGTTCGTTGGCCAGCATGATCGGGTTACATCTTCGGGTTGAAATTTTCAAAAATGTAGTCAAAAATGTCAAAATAGCCTGTTTTTTGCGATTTGTTGTGCGAAATAATTTTTTCAGCTTACTAACATGTGGTATATTCGGAATCAGCGTAAAATTTCCTATAAGAATATGTATCAAGTTTTCAAAAATTTCAAAGTTGAAAAATCAGTCAAAAATCGAAATAATGCCGTTCGCTAGTTGTAAAAATCGGTAATATTTGCATGAAACATTGTCCAAATTCAGATTGAACTACTCTTATGGAAAATAAATCTTATGCTGTAGATAGAATTTGATTCCATGTTTGTCTATCAAAATCATAAACTAAAATTTCTCTCCACGATCAATAGCGACTGAAACGTCGAAGATTTCTTCAAAAATTCGCTCATGGGGTTATGCTGCATGACTGGACTTTCTTTCTTTCTTTCTTAACTGTACTTATTTAATAAATTATATCTCGGAGAAAGATTGACACAGAAAATTGCGCTTGATGGCATTTTTTCTCCATTTTTCGTTTAGTTTCACCAAAAAAATTGTTCACTCATCTGAATCCACTCTGCAATTAAATGTATTCCCTTACTATCGCACCTGAAATGCGTTTGTTTGCATAAATGGTACAAGAAAGGTCAGAGCTTTCCTGTGAATTGGAGGGAGATTCCTATGGAGGCACTTTTTTTCCATGTGCATAGTTAATCAACTTTATTTACCCTAGACTGTACATAAAATGTTGAGTTTGGTGTTTCGGTCGGAGGAATTTCATACACTTAATTTTAAAATTTCGATTCAGTGTCCTTGGAAATCCCTTAATATTTGTGTGGCGTCATGGTATCATAGATGGTACTGTTCCTGTCTGCTTTCCCCTCCTAAGCATATAATTCTGACCAGGTTTTTTTCTCGCATTTTATGATATGATAGACAGTTTGTTTTCACGCAGAGAACACCTTAACTTCCTTGTGTAATTACTGACTCCTAGGATTAATCATCATTGTAAGCTTCACAACGGGCGATTTTTCATGGGGTTTCATTGTCATGGTGCCAATGAAGTAAATATGTATCTGAGGTCAAACTCAGAGGTGGAAAACATAACATTTTCCCAACTTGGAACATTTCTAACCACTCAAGGGATTTCGAAAAACAAAATGAACCTATTTTTATTTACGAGGAAGCCATGAGACGGAAGTTATTTGTCCTTAATTATAGAGAAGCTCTGGTTTGAAGATAAATATTAGATAGATCGTCCACTATAAATCTGTTGTGGAGTGTCCCCAAGCTGCATTAGCCTATTATGAAGTACTTATAACTTCCCACCCCACCCCTTGATTTTTAAACAAAGCCAAAAGAATAAGGTAATTATGTGCTACATTGGAAATTGTGTTTGAAGAAATGAAGCAATTAATGTTATATTAAGCCAACTGCGTTACAGAAGCACATTATATTATCTTCAGCCTTTTCCATTTCTTTTTCAAAAAAGCGACAAGTGTATCTGTAGTTAATTTGCCTATTCCCTTCAAGTGATAGAGCTGGATTTTATCTTGAGAGGTTATTTTTAGCTTGCTCAACGTTTTTATTTCTGTTTATGAGCATTCAAGATTGTCCAAACAGATTTTTAATGGAATCACTTTGTTTTGTAAAGCTTACCTGCCGATCTACTTTATGTTAACTTCCTACCCACTATGTTTTTCCTGTATCTCTTACAAATATTAAGATTTTATGTCCAATAAAACGTTATTCCATTTGTCTGTTTCAGTATCTATGGAAGGTTCCGTAGTTACGCATTTGCTATCTCAAGTTAAAATAGGCATGGACCTAACTAAAGTGGCATTGCCGACTTTTATTTTGGAGAGACGATCGCTTTTAGAGATGTATGCTGACTATTTTGCTCATCCTGATTTATTTGTTGGGTAAGAAAAATATTATTTTACTACCGTGAACAATATAAAGCCCATTTCCTCTATTCGTACTTTCGGATGTGTTTATTAGACAGTGCTAGATTTTTCCTTGTACATTCATTTTCCCAAGAAATTACTAGTGAATTGGAAATATTGAAGAATTGCACAAGGAATTTTTACTGAAAGTTTTACTGAACTCACACCCGTTCGTATTCCAATGAATCGCAATTCTATTGAACCCTCCTTAAGGGGAGTCGAAACTCACCCCCCTCCTGCCCTATATAAACCTATTTTTCGATATCAGTACCTCCTCACCGCGTGGAGGGAGTCCAACAAAATTGTATAGGGATATTCGCTGAATTCCCTCAAATAGATTCACTTTTTGTTTATTAATCTTATATACGGTACCTACTATTTATGATAAGAAAACTTATGTGTTTTAAGTCCCTTCAAAAACACGTTGTTGCCATATCTCTAGGTTATTTCGAATTTCGTATCATGAACAACCAAGATTCATTCACAATCATGCTGGAGGGAAAAATAATAATAACAAATGAATGAATAAAATTTCAAAAGCTCAAATATTCTCCGAGATATTGGTACCAAACGGAAAAACAACCATTGAAAGTTTTTCTTGTTCATGGAGTTGATTGAAGAGGTTACTAATAGTTTGCAAATGAACAATAGCCACTGTTTGGTTAGTTTTACTTAATTTTATGGTTCGAATTAATCATGGAAGAAGTAATAGAAGGAGAAGAAAAAGAAGATTGGATTATAGAAAAGGTTATTTCTCGTTGATTTATCAATTTTCCGTTACTTTCATGTTGACAAGTTTTCATGTGTTTTTGATCAGTTCCTGGTGTTTTGTGAGGACAGTTCCGTAGGTTTTTTAGATACATTTCTTTAAAACTATAATAGGTTGAAACGATAGAAGTTAAAATGGGTAAAACAAAATCTCCAGAGCCAGGAAGAAATTGGAAGACGTGTTTGTAGAGGGAGATGGAGAAGAGCCATCCTACAGTGCTGGAGGATACTAAGTTTGAATTTTATTACTAATTTTATTTTTACTATCCCCTCCTCTTCTTCAGACATGTGAATACTCACTTGTATCTCATTTGCTTTCATAAAAAAGTTTGAAACAGAGAGATGAATTCTGTTCATTTTGCATCGCCCCCAAACAGTAGGGATTCAAGAGCGCCTTTTGAAGCGACCACCTACTTACCTACTTTGTAAGACTGGCTCCTCTTAAGGTGTGGTTTGCTAGTGTGGAGGATCTTATTGTTTTTTGATTCTCTCGGAATTAGCCTGATACATGCTGATGCTGATCAACTTCATTTGAAAGATAACTGGGGCGTTTCCGTCTATTCAACTGTAGTATGAGACTCACCACAGCAGCAATATAAATTGCAAGCTACTGCTGTCCTAATTACATTGGATTGGATTGGAATTATAACCTGTCCTTCTTAATAATGGTATACCTGCTCAACTGAAGACCCCTCTACTGAAGAGGCTTAGAGTTAAGATGAAGCAAAAATTGGCAATAAATAAACACATTGAAAATTGTTCAAATTCAGAGTTCAGGGCCCCAAAAAGATTTTCATGGAAAATTATTTAGAAAAAGTAGCTACTAATATGCCAACCCGTTCCAATAGTTTGTTTGTTCTTTTGTATTTTTATAAAGAACTGATTTGTATGATTTTGATGGTAGAATATGTATTCACGATAAAACTTTGCATAGAACCTTGAAGAAAATTACAGCTATGTACGAATTATACTTTTCATTATTTCAGGATAGCGGACCAGCCCACTGAAAAAGATCGTATGGTTGAAGTCGTTAGGTGGTACTTATGTTCTTATCATGCTGGCCGAAAAAGCACTGTGGCAAAGAAACCATATAATCCAATCCTTGGAGAAGTGTTCCAATGTCATTGGGACTTGGAGAGTATTGGAGAACCCGACCCTGATGCTGAACTGGTTACTGATGGCCCAGTTCCGTGGTGTAATACTGACCAACTAACCTTTGTGGCGGAACAAGTTTCTCACCACCCTCCAAGTAAGCCTGCATTTTTTAGTTTTGTTGTGCACTTTTAAATACTCTACAGTGTTGTTATTATTTACCAGTAGCAATCTTTTTTTAATTAGGCATCTAGTAACATGATTAAAATGAATTTAATCTTACGAAGTTAGCTTTGTGCTATCAACAATATTGATAAAATCAAGTGTTCCAGTAGATGCACTCAGGACTTGTTTAACCTTGCATTACTCAAATTTCTCATCTGGCTATCCTACTAATCATGTTTTACTGAAAGTATTTACTTAAGATTTTCCTTGAGTCATTATGTTTAACAACGAGCCTTTGTAACAAAAAAAAAAAAAAAAAAAAAAATTGATCGACGCCCAAAATCTAATGGTTCAATTACATTTTCCCACCATATTTTTTATTTTCCCACCATATTTCCTTTTTATTTTTCCACCATATTACATTTTCCTACCATATTTTTATTTTCCCACCATATTTCCCACACATTGTTCCACCATATTTTTTATTGTTCTAAAATTAACAAAAACGAATTGATTTCTAAGTAATAATAATATTTGTCATTTTTTAAACAAAATATGCTGTATGTTGCTGGGTCATTTGGTTTAGGACAGTTTAAACTCTGAAAAATGCGTTTGAAGTACTTTGCTTCGCTCTCTGAGAAGAGTCGTATACGTTAATTCTTCTTCTTTGCCAATATGGATGTTCACTATATTTATCGATGAGCACGTTACCCTTCCTAAAAGGTACATATTCTCAAGTACTCGAGGTACCTAACTTATTTGTAGGATGAAAGTAGACCGACCATCCAGATCGCTAACCTATACAGATAGGTAATTTGTTTATATGTCCATCTAATCAATATTCAACCAAATGGTAAGTATCAAAACATGACTGACAAACTTTCGGTAAAATTCGGTCCTCTTTTGGGAGTTCAGTCGAAGGGAAGAATATAATTTTCTCATAGAAACTTGTAAGGGATTGGGACACATGAATAGATATCACTACACAGTACTACGATGTTTGAGTTTTGTTTTACTTGAGATAATAACGTTCTATTTTAGCCTATAATCTATATTCTTGTTGTTCATCTCATTTCCCAATCTATTTTATTTGTATTGTTTTCCTGATGTAATAGCTGGAAGGAAAACTGTAAGAATTAGAAATTGACATGAAAGGGGGTAAATATGTGAGAGCAGCATTAATAAAACATTTTCTTGTTTCAAAGTCACTCATATTTTAGCTAGAAAATGTTTATTTGTAAGCTCTGGATGTGGTACTTCAAGAAACGATCATATTTCTGTCTCCCTAAAAACCACTATAGATATATTTCGGATTGTGCAGTGTTCTAGATGGACTCGTTCTTTATGGTATGAAATTATATTAGGTCAATGTGTGGAAAGAAGCTTACCATTTAGTGCTTAGCGTAGCTTACCATTTAACTTGTCACAATAACGTTCTATTTTAGTCTATAATGTATATTCTTGTTGTTCATTTCAGTATCTGCATTTTATGCTGAACACTATAACAAGAGGATATCATTCAATGCTCATGTGTGGACTAAATCCAAGTTCCTCGGCCTATCAGTTGGAGTTCACAATATTGGCTGTGGAGTGATTCACGTGCTGGACCATGATGAGCAATACGTGGTTACTTTCCCTAATGGATATGGAAGGTTAGTTTTTTAACCCTTCCTTTCATAATAGTCATAATGGAAACTTGATAGTTATGCAACTCGTTGAACCCGTAACAAGGGGTTCGAGAAGTTTCAATTGATAATCCCCTCACTTTTAGTGTAAAGCCCCAATACGAAATATTCACGCTCTTGAGCATGCTCAATACATGAGCAACGCTTCTACTTTGTTTTCACACCATAACCCTTTTTTTAATTCCAATTGTACAGAATATTTCTCGAAAACTTAACCCCTTTAAGCATTGTTTTTGGTCATGCACAACCCGTTCAGTGAGCATGTGAAGTTAACACAAAAAAAGGTGTCACTGATGAATATTATAACTGTATATCATCATATTATGAGGGTTGGTTGGGAACAACAAGATGGGTTCGAGTTGGGGATTTTGGTGGTGAGTTGTTTCTCTTACGTTAATAATACTATATTCTAGATTTCTTCTCTTCTATTTATATGTTTGTTAATTCGTTTAAGTGTAGTTTTAGTGTAGTTTCTTCTGTGACTAAGGGATTACACTCCTGTATATTAACGAAAGTGAACAAGTACTGTAGTGAATAATAACATTTAATTATTTTTCAATTGTGATTGCGGTAGTGATGTGTCTTGATTTCGTCCATTTCTGTGGAGATTAAATCCATAAATATTGTTACTTCAACAGAAAAATCATCACCTACTGAAAGTTTTATTGACACCTTTAAAATACAAGGAGTACTTATAATAATGACACCCACATTCGATAATGACTCCCAATAACGTTAAGCTAAAACAAGAACGTGGCATCACCGTGTTAACCGGCATTGAAAAGTAACACTTCATGAGTCACTGAACCTGTGGTTCGCTTTTGTAAATTTTATTGCAATTCTTTCGTTGGACATCTTTACGGGCTTAAGGCTGGGACACACTTTTCATACACCCTTACAATCCGTTGCCAGCTCGATGTTGCCCCAATATTCAGATTCGTGTGGGATGGGAAAGGGGTGAGTACACATGTCAAACACGCTTTCCAGACCTCTCAGATTTTGGTCCCCAACTTGATTCGCACTCATCAGTCTCTATTCAAACAACATTGTGGAAGGTTTTACATGATAAGTTTAGAATCCGATATAATTTAGACATGGTGACACTTTCTTTAGAACAAGAAGAAAATCTGAGCGCATCATTGCAAAGTAGAAAGATACAGATGCATATTCTTGGTACATTCAACATGGAAGTGTATTCAAATAACAGCTATTCAGAACCAGTGTAGTTGACATTGAAGACTCCTCATCTGTTGGATATATTAACCCATGACTAGGACCCAGACCCTGGGTAGAAACGTAGGGAAATAAAACATAAAACCACAAGTCTAGTTTGGTCAATCCAAGAAAACCCTCGTATATATATATGTATATATATGTAGAAACTGACCCCGAACTCGTATGTTTATAGAAGATCATTTTCAAGAAAACCCTCGATTCCACTGAAAAATCAATGTTTTTCGACATTAAAACATAGTGCATATCTAATTAGCAAAGTAAAAGTAAAATTGACAACGTCACCCTTAGAAAGGTGTGATCTTGGCGCAGTTTTTACCTCTTAATTCTTGAAAAAATATTGGTTCTCGTGGTTCAATTTCCAATTGAAAAAACTCCGTTTCCCATATCTGGTCAAATTTGATTTTCAGAGGGCTTTTTCATGTCTCAAACCTTAATTCTAAAAAAAAAGGTCAGGACTTTATCAGATAGTTGAATGTATTGTTCTTTCCAATGGTATGCTCAAATATGAATGTACACCGCTAATTGAGGGAGTTATTACTAGTTTAGTGACGTATGGTCAAAATAACTAGAAAAATTAAATTAAAAATATCGTTTTTCAAACGGGTAAAAAAAATTGTTAAGGGACAAAAGTTGTTGCAAATAAGTTGTGGAATCGACTTCTTCAATTTGGCAGGCCTGTTTTGTGTTCACTGTTATGACTAGCAGTGTATGTACCTAGTTCACCTATTTATCTATTCCCCCGAATATTATTGTAAAGATATATGGAAAAGATAAAATATATAGAGAGTGAAACAAAAAACTCGCACACCGTCAATTTCCAGTCACAAAAGTGAATTTATGAGGGTTTTTGTCAAAACAGAACAACTAATATAAAACAAATGAATAACGTAAATGAGTCATAAGATGGTAATAGTGTCTATAGTGGTCGCAACATTCTCCGTGTATAGTGCTCCCATTTGTTTACAAGTATCGAAAATTCTTGGGAATGGGATGTATGGAAAGTTAATCATAATTGTGAAAAAGCATACTATTATTCATTGTTTAATTAATTAATGTTATTATTATTAATTTATATTCATTTTTCCAGATCAATACTCACTGTTCCTTGGATTGAACTTGGCGGTTCTGTAGCCATCACTTGCGAAAAGACAGGTTATAGAGCCCAGGTGGAATTTATTACAAAACCATTCTATGGGGGTAAGAAAAATAGAATCACTGGGGAGGTGTTTGCTCCCAATGAAAAGAAACCATTTCTGTCAATAGCCGGAGAGTGGAATGGCTCAATGGAAGCAAAATGGGCCGATGGGGTCAGTATTATTGATATTTTTATTGTACCAGTTATTTCCAGGTCTTGTAGAGCAATTATGTTTCGTATATCTAGAAAGGGTTGATGAAGTACCATTGTGGACAGCATTCAAATTGTTGATTTAAATTATATTGCACGTCTGACTATGAAGTTTTGATTTTTCAGAGGACAGAAATGTTTGCAGATGTGAATAAATTGACAATAATTAAGAAAAATGTCCGTCCCATTGATCTTCAAGAACCCAATGAATCTAGAAAACTATGGAAAGAAGTTACTGCTGGGTTGTGGTGAGTAAGATATTTCTTCTCAGTATTAGGACCAACTATAAATAAACTACCATGACTATTGATTAGATACAAAAAAATCGTAAGTTCACTGCCCACCAAGGAACATATAAGTGAATCCGAAATACCATTCCAATGTGGATCATATTTGTAGTTCCCTTTCTTCTTTTCTTGAAATTGACATAATGACTGGTGTAACCAAATGTTTCACTTTGCCTCTACAAATAACCACTGTAACATGTTTGAACTTAGTTTGATTACGTTGACAACTTATACTTAGAGCATATAAAATATTAATTCCTACACCTTCAACTCATTCTACCTAGAAAGGCTAAGTGTAACTATTATTAGTTGCATTTGAATAAGATATCGTCCATTATCAACTTTTTGAAAAACGAGACCTTTCCAATCTAAGTTATACTTAGTCTAGTCATTAATGTTTATATTTCAAAATCATACCAATATCTAATATGATAATTAGCAATTGAACAATTTACATTCAATAAGGGTTTTTTACTGTTGAACCTTGGGTGGGTGGGATTGCAGCCAGGTTGTATTATTTATTATCAACTAATAAATACTTTACCAACAGTTATCCATCATTTACAATTTAGAGTATTACCTCATCTTCTCTTCCATTACTGTGATTGATGCAGGCACTCAAAATTAATAGAGACCGTTTAGAATTTGTCATAGGAAGAATACTTGGACCAACAACTAATACTTTTCATAAAATGTACTGAATTTTCGATTAGGTTTTTGGGTAAAATTAATAATAGAAATTAATAGAAATTAAACAAGGGATAGCAAAGTTTCAGCACACTGGGTGTCTGGGAATTTAACCTTTCATAACAGAAACTTGATAATTTAAACTTTTTCCATGTTGAAACAACTGATTGCCTTCACATTTACCTTCATATTTCAATTTTTCTTGTTTCATGACACAGGTTAAACAACGTCACCCATGCTTCAAATGCTAAGTGTGAGCTCGAAAAGAAACAAAGGATGGAAGCTCAGGAGAGGAAAGATCAAGGAAAACCTTGGGAGACAAAAGTGAGTAACTGTGAACTAAAACTATGCTCTCAGCTGGGCGTTAACCTCAACCTAGGTTCCTTCCTACTTTCCCAACCACCCAAAGAGCCAAAAAAATCTATGCGATTGGCCTGAAATGAAATTGTGTTGTTTGTTATATTCCCGTTCGAATAGGAGAAATGTATGTACGAGTGTCTTTATCTAATAAAGAGTATTGTGGCTTTCAAAAGTTCTAGTTTCAGGGATGAATTCCCCTGGTCAAAAGCAATGAACTGGAAAACATAAATAAATGAAATAAACTCTAAATCCTCCTCTTAAGGCAGTAACACACTATTCTGCATCATACAGATGGCAAGCATCAGACGAATAGTATTTTAGGACTAGGAAAACTGTAGTCAGCCAGCTAACATTTACGCGCTGTTAAGGTTAGCTGTGCGATCGAACTTTACTTGACTTACGTGTATGTCCGAACCCATCCTGTCGTTTTCAAGGGAGTAGCGACACTGCTACCAAAACTGACCGGTCTTGACTTGTGCCACCCACCGGACTCCATTTCGAATCCGTCCATGTTGGGTCGGGACCTGACTCCGGTTCCCCTCTACCACAATTTTCAACCGCCTCCTCTTCCCTCGTCCATGAGCGAACCAATGCTGCCCTTCACTTCCGACTTTTCAGTCAGTTTATGAGGTTGAACTAGGGTTACCAGACGTTAAACATTTTTTCTGGACTTTGTGACATTCACTATCTATGTTGGTGTATTGAATGTCAGCTACCTAATATTTTAATGTAACTTATCCCCCTTCTTTAGCATTAGTTCTAGAGCAATGGGTAACAGGCATGTCATGGAAATCGAGATGAATTTAATTTACTCCAAAAAATATTGGGGTATATTGGAGTTGTTGCAGAGGTAATCAAAAATATTGAGGAAAAATCAGACAATGAGTAACTACCAGAAGTAAAAGTGCAAGGAACTATAAATACGACATCATTATCTGTCTGAAAGAGTGGTAATGGCAATTACTCAACAAAATTCCCAAAATGTATAATAATAAAGTAAAGCAGTTATGGAAAGATAGGGTGCTAAGGATGGTTGACAAACACAAAAATCAGTACAGAGGGTTGAATGAGTGTTGAATGTATTTTATTTACTGATGATAGTGCTATATACCCAGCAGATTTGAATCATCTAAACTATCTAAAGGTTAGTCTCATTGTTATATCAAATGAAAGTCAGAGAGTGGTGTAGTAAAACTGCAGTCTATCATATCTCTGAAATTATTTCAGTTACTGCAGCTACGGTATGTATGATTTCAATAATTCTGACTATACTGGCTGCTCCATATTTCTCACTAAATCAACCTAGGTAAACCATGGAGAGGGTGAGGGGGGTTTGGAGGTGTTGTACCTTGTAGCGACTTCGTAGTATGTATTTCTGGGGCTAATTATGGTCATATTATATTGTTACTAGTCAGCATCCAACAAGGAACTTGTTTTTAACAATTCCCAATTGATTGATTGATTCTTGATTCATCCGTCAGGCTTTTATGGCCAATGGGGTTGTCAGGGTGAGACGGATATAAGTAAAAAAGGCTTCTTTGAGTGTTTTATTGCTAGCTTTCGAACATCAACATGTCATCCTCAGGCGTCTTCGTTTCTAAAAACACGTATAACAGGTCGTTACAAACTATGACTAGGAAGATATAGCACTTAGGATCTGCCTGTATATTGCTGGACGTTTATCCAGTCATAGTTTGTCTTCTGATCCTCCTTGACTGGCTCATGCCCCCAGAATACTTTCTAGATCGATGGATTATGATCATTTGACGCAGTAATTTGGGATTATATACCATGTAGCTGAAATTTATCATATATATATATATATATATATATATATATATATATATATATATATGTATATATATATATATATATATATATATATATATATGCATTTGATTGTTCTTGTTCTACTGAACTATGTATATAATAAACTTAATTTGATATGAATTTCACAGATAAAAAGAAAAAAGAATGATTTGATATTTCGAAAATAATCTTTGTCAAAAATAGAAGAGTGAATAGTTTTTCTGAATAATTGGACGGGTAGTGTCTTGGAAGTCTGCAACCATGTAACCATCCATATATTATGGCTTCGCAACTTCTAATGTAGACTCAATCGTTGAGGTTGAGGCCGGGAGGCCGCATTGATCCCAGTACCCAGCGATGAGTGTGTTCGGACTGTTGCAACAATCTATCATTTGTTGGTGGTGGCATCTTCTTTAAAACCTTCACTCCGAAGCATTCATTGAACGTGACTGTGGCGTCGTGGGACCTCGCATGCAGCTTCAATGGCAGTGGTCGATCCTGGTTTAAAGAAGCTCTATGGTTGTTTATTCGTAAATTCAATTGAGTGGCTTTTCCCACATAGAAGCCTCTGCTCTGATGATGGTGAAGCGTTGGGTGAATACTTGTCTGCAATTGGAAACAAGTTGATAGAGAGAGGATACCCAAAACGAATCGTGCGTGATAGAGTGGTCCCAGCTCACGTAAATTACCAGCGATGAACACGACCATCATCTGATAGAGTTCCCCTCGTCACCACGTTCTTCTTCGGGATTCAGAAAATTAATGCAATCCTCCGGGAACTACAGCCAATCCTGGCTTCCAGTCCTCTGACCCGTGATTTGTTTGGAGATATACCACAAGTGTCATACCGACAAGGACAGAACCTGGGGGGGATTTTATCACACAGACATCCACGTGTTCAGCCTCCGGAAGTGCAGCAGCCTGGATTGCATCAATGTGGGCGCCCAAGGTGCAAACTGTGTGAGATAGTAATAGAAGGCTCTCACTTCACCTCCCCAAATACCTCTCATTCCTACAAATGTAAAGGAACCGCAGAGTGTCAATCACAGATGTGTGTTTATCAGCTTATTTGTAAACAGTGTGCGGAAGATCAGAGCAGAGGCTTCTATGTGGGAAAAGCCACTCAATTGAATTTACGAATAAACAACCATAGAGCTTCTTTAAACCAGGATCGACCACTGCCATTGAAGCTGCATGCGAGGTCCCACGACGCCACAGTCACGTTCAATGAATGCTTCGGAGTGAAGGTTTTAAAGAAGATGCCACCACCAACAAATGATAGATTGTTGCAGCAGTCCGAACGCACTCATCGCTGGGTACTGGGATCAATGCGGCCTCCCGGCCTCAACCTCAACGATTGAGTCTACATTAGAAGTTGCGAAGCCATAATATATGGATGGTTACATGGTTGCAGGCTTCCAAGACACTACCCGTCCAATTATTCAGAAAAACTATTCACTCTTCTATTTTTGACAAAGATTATTTTCGAAATATCAAATCATTCTTTTTTCTTTTTATCTGTGAAATTCATATCAAATTAAGTTTATTATATATATATATATATATATATATATATATATATATATATATATATATATATATATATATATATATATATACTGAATCGTTTTATCTGAGGGGTTAGTTTTTCAACTAGTTCACGTGATTAACGTTTTTGAAAACATACTGGCATAGTCAATTAAATATACACTTTAAACATATACATTTCTGTGTTGCGTAATGACATATTTTCATTTTGAGTCAAGCCAAGTTTTTGTCATGTATCGGAAGAGCTCTTGAAAAGGTTTTCTGACCACCTACATGTATAATTGGGAAAGTAGGGAGTTTCCATTTAATAGAAAAACCACCTATTCTTCTTCTGTAATCATCTGGTTGTAATCAAGTTGGAGTAAAGATTGATCTTCACTTAATTTAAGTAACCTAGAACCTGAACTTTTGAATTGTAAATACATTTATTGAAACACCTGTAATCGAACATAATTTTACTTCTTTTCCAGCTGTTTCAACCAGGAGGAGAAGATAATTGGATTTATATGACCCCCTTGGCTGATAGACTGAAATCCACTGTCCATCGATAGATGTATGTTCTAGGATTCTTTCTTTGTTTGGTATAATTTTAATTTAATCATGTATCACGAGTTTCAAAATAAATGAGTTTAGAAATAAGAGAGTTATTTATTGGTATATACTGTATATACATGTTTTTGGCAACGTTGGAAATAATTTTATACTTTTACCTCCTTATTTTTTCTTTTGATATTTATATCTACTCAGATGATGAAGAATCAAAACGATATGATTTGTTCTCTATAATTTATGTCTTACCTGTTGTTGAAATAAGTTGACACGTTATTTCATGAACTTGATCATTCAATGAAAATAAAATATGTATTCACTTCTGGTTGAAATAGGATTAGTTTCTTCATCATTCACTTTTTCTAGTTTCAAAAGTTACATTTGTTCTGATAATAAATTAATAGCAAATATACTTGTTCAAATAGAACCAGCTCTAATGCTGAATTCACTGTGGACTTATTCAGTAGTAGTAAATAGCAATTATTAAAAATGTTTGGATCTGCTATTTCAAAAAAGTGTCTCAAGTTACCTACACAACAATAGAATAGTGATGATATCAAGGCAGCATGCTACTCAACGAAATATCTAACTAATTATGAGAAATAGGTATGTACGCAAGGTTCCAACAACTACAAAGATGTTTGTGATGTGGTGGGGAGGGGGGGGGGGGTTCACTGCTTCATTATCTCAAAGTGTCTGGTATTGTAACAGTGTTTTGTTTTCAACACAATAATGATTTCATCCTAATAAATCAATCCATAGATTCGTAATTTTCTTAAAACATCAATTCTGAATCAATCAATCAATTCTGAAAAGATTTTTGGCCGATTAAGGCTTCATACATTTTACATACATGACCACCAGAGTACTCACCAAGAGCTGTGTCACTTCAAGTCATGAAATTTTGTCACTGCACATTTACATGCACATGTTTCTATTGCATTAGGTATTAAAATCTACTAGTTATATTAAAACTCAGTTGCCTTTTTTCTCTACATTCGAAATCATTGTTTCTGATGAGGTACTCATTTGTATAAAAACCAATAGAATCATAGGATGCCTGCTGGGGGAGTGAACATGTCCGTTTTATATTTTATCTACTAGGAGAGGCTTGAGTATTTACATTAGATATCTCTACATTGCATTGGAATGGCTGAAAAATTGGTTCCCTCTTTAAATTTGGAACATTCCCGGTCATATCTGAATTTGTAATATTCACCACACTTGGTTCAGAACAACAAAATTTAAAAATGGTCCATCAAATTTATTGATGTTATTTTAATTCATATAGGGAATCATGTTCAGTTTAGTAAAGTGTTTGCTGAAATTAATTAAGTTCCTTAACAATTTTCTTCTTAGAAAACCATTTAATTTTTTCACTTGGGTGTCTATTTTTTCCCCACTTCCATCGTTTTCTTTCTTTTTAAAAGAAAAAAAGTGCTCGCAAAAGGTTTTATTTTTATTTTTATTTCGCAATAAACCACTTTTGCTTGGTGGAATATGGTATTTAATAAAATGAATATTAGCTATATTTGCATTTGATCCCTTTTCCCGTTCTAAGATCTTGATTTTGAGAAAGAGGGAGGTACTGGGGTATGAAGATTATTTGGAATGACTCTTACTTCTATTGCCAGGTTGTAACTGTGTAACTTGAAATCCTTGATACAGCAAAAATGCTGGAATTTTCACCGAATATGCTGGTTTGAAATTTTGAGTTTTTCAAGTCTGTATATTTATCGTGAACGGCATTGACAATAATGAAAAAGCTGGGTTCAAGTTTGGCAATTTTTCTTAAGACTTTCTTAACCAGTCACCCTTTTTTTTCTTCACTCACCACAACCCACTCAAAAGGTGAGGAGAAGATAAAATCATTTATGTTTCCTTGTTTTGCATCTTGGCACTTCGCAGCCTCCCCAGAATGTGATGAGAAGGAAAATGACATCACTCGCTCCTTTTTTTTCTATGAACCACAAGCTGGTGAATCAAAAATAGAAAAAACTAAAATCATTCACCAGTTTACTTTTGACGAATGACTTTTGCTCCACACTTTGCGATGTAAACACATGGGTGGACAAACATTCTTGGAACTCAAAGCGGAGAAAATTGTTTTCTTAAATTGTAGTCTACATACTTATTTACGAACTGTATACTCCGTGTACTGTATTAATATACACGTACCTATATATGCAGTCACATATATACACATTGTAGTCCATTTTTCTTTCAAAAATTCCTGCACATTGGATTTACCAGTGCAACTTGTCAGGCTGTGGTTCCATGGTGACAGTTTGAGAGAGAGTCTACTGTCAAAAGTCAATTCCTATTTTCAGCTGATGAGCTAAAAGATTGGTGCTTCTTGTGAATGAATCAAACATTTTCTCATGTACAGCTTTGTTTCCATTTGATTTCGTTGCAAGTTAGAAACTCAAGGAAGTGGGGAATTCGTCAATAATACTGTGGAACTTAACCAGTTATTTACTGTTGATTCTTCATCATGCTGGTGATATAAACAATTATTTCACACTACGTTTTAGTCAGATTTCCTTCATGGCCTCTAACCAATGTATAATAGTATATGAGTACATTTTATATTTATAGTATGTGTTATAATATAATAACTTTGTCGTTTATTATATTATTATATGTACTATGTAATCGACTACTAAACTACCTATACATATATAAATATATATATATTGTTATCAGATTTATAGTATATTGTTTATAAAAAAAGAAAGAAAGAAAAAACTGTTAACACGTCTAGGAAGTGATGAATTGCTTCTATTTAAACAAACTCTGTACAATCAGTTTTATACAATTGAAGTACAAAATAATTGATACAACTTAATTTGATTTAACATTATGTCCCATTGTAAGTGAATCAATGTCGAGTTCATTTTGAATGGTTGGTATGAGTTTTATCATTTTATTTGTTGATGAATCACTATTCTTTTGTGTTTAAAACAATTAGTTGGTTGATAATATAATGAAAGAAAGCTAACTAGCTTGTAGGTTATAGGGCTGTCTTTTCAAGTGGGGGTTGACAAATAGTCTATTCGGTCACGTGGCTCTGCTCTGACCCTAACTACACTGTGTAGTGAAGTTTCGATTGGATCCATGAGGTTTCACCATGGCATAGATGTATTCATCATAACTATCATATTAAAGCACCAAAATCGTCATACTAAACACCATTTTTATTTGAACAATCAATTCATAACCAACTGAAGTAGCAGTGCCTCATGGCTCACTAGCTCATCGGACTTTGCTCAGTCAGCGACCGTTGTTACTTTGACTAAGGCCTAGTGTACTCATGCCTTCGATCCTTGGCCAAAAAAATCCGTTATTTGTACCCCGTTTTATTTGAAAAGTGAACATATTTTTTGCCACAACAAAAAATAAGTAAACACCTTGTTTACTGACAATTTCAGTTCCTGACTTCTTTCAACAGATTAGGAATGAATTTTAGATGAATAAGTTTTCATTCATAAAGCCATTCCATCAAGCATTTTTAAAATCAAACAAGCTCTTCTTAATTGAATTAGAAAACAATCTCTCACATTTATTTGACTCAAATTTATTTGATTATAGATATACCAGTTTTAAATTAATCAAAATACGGTCTTTTGAGAAGATGGCTAAAATAATAAGAAAAATTGTGTGGGTATTTGAGTTTCAGGATTGTTGAATTTATCATCGAACTTACAGAAAAAATATTCAGAAGAATTTAGATTATATTTACAATCTTGATAGTAGATGCTGGGTTTGTTGAAATCTGCTATTCATTTTCCTTTAGTCCTGCAGATTAGTAATGGTATGAATCAGTACAATCATGTGTATATGTTTATAGCTACTTAGTGTGTTTGAAGTAGTCATCAATATTTATGCAACGTTTTTTAGAGTGACGGTGAAAAAAAGTAACTCTGTGAATGGAAGTTCTTCATAAGAGTATTAGAGTAGGTGGTGGATTAGTTCGACACCTGGGGATTATATCATTAAAAAGTATATATATATATATCATTCATAGAACACCATCATGTCTAATCTAGACCAGCTGGCGGCTGGGAGCTGTTCCACTTTGTTCATTATCTCTATCGCTCAGCAATGACATCAGTGTGTTACAAGGTTGGGTGAAGATCTTTTCATTGTTGCTACTTGTGGTTACCAACTCTATCCCTGTTCTATAAAAAATTTATGATGTAATAATAATTAAGGGTATTTAGCTTGGCAAATGGATTTGGATTGTTTTATACCAATCTTAATTTACAAATAAATTATTTGCTAAACTTTCAAATTTGAACATAAATTATTAAAACTTGGTGATTTTAAAATATTAAGAACAGCATAATCAATAAACATTTTTTGGCTTCCACTGTGGCCGATTGGTTTAAGGCGTGTTCTGAAGCCACTCTAAAGCAGGGAATCCCGGGTTCAATTCCCGGCCCAGTATCGAAATTTACCAGGTCTGGGGTCAAATGCAGTTAAGTGCGAAATTTAGTTTATACTTTAATGAACATATCAAGATACCCAATAAAGAGGTTACCTCAAAGAAACAAAATTTATTCATTTTTTAATTTTATAATCAGTTAACATATTTAAAATAACTCAATCAAGTTTATTGACTGTCGAGCTGAATCGTTTCATCTGGAATTCACAAATTCTTTAGATTTTATTCCATCTTGACAATTAATTTAATAAACAAGTAATTTTACAAAGTTCCATTCATGTTTCTTCTCTTCTTCATGGGAATTTTGTCAGCAAGCCTAGGTTCTCTGCCATTTCATTTCTTTTAATTTTTGTGTTAGTTTATTATCCTGGCATTTCATTCCAGATTATTCAAATCGCTGCATATTTACCTCAAGAGTATAAAGTCTATTCCAGTGTATTTTTATTTTTTGCCTTATTGTTAAGTTTTTCGTAAGTGTTGTTCATCTCTCAGGAGGCCATAGAAAGCCCATGAAAAAATCTTCAACTCTAGTTATTACCTGCTACTTCACAAAAGTTCTTTCCCATAGAAACTTAACGCTTAAGTACCATATGTAGTTCGATAGTTATCTTCTAGTATGTACTGCATATATAACATGTGATGCTTATTTCATATTGTCAGAAATTAAAAGATATCATTGGGGATTAAAGAGTATTTCACTGTCACTCATTAAAGTAATTACTTCTCCTACATTTGGGTAATTTTCATTTGTTGTATCCACTGAATCAACTCGGAGACAAATTAAATTGAGTGAAAAAATAATTTAGTGTTCTTCTCTACAAAACATTGTAGGTACTTATGTTTTTGATCCATGTCTTGAATGCATGCAGTATAGGAGATAGCATTTTTAACAACTTAATTGGATACCCGAAGTTCTGCTTATTGCATAAATTGACCCAAACCTACGTTGACTAAAATAAACTATAGAAAACAGAATATTGGTTTAGTGTTGGAATGCAAATACTAAATGTATGCTCACCAGCATTCTCTCTTACACATGTGTTTTTTGAAGGTTTGACATTAAATGGTTTTCTTTAAATTAGGGGTTTACATTTCTGACCTGGGATATATTGCTGTTGCCTACTAGAAGCTCTGGTCGAGTTCGTCTAGCCTCTTAAAGGGATCCTTAAATGTCTTAAGTTGAAATCTGTTGAAGAATTAAAATCTGAATAATTTCAACACATGCAGTGATATATGTAGGTAAATCCTCAAAGTTCTTTTTTTCTCAGTCCAACTTTTCGCAAAATCGGATATCTAAACCCCATTGCATCAAGGGTCTTTCTCAGTTTAACGATGTGCGTTCAAGTTAAATCTGATTTAAATTTAAGTCCTTAACTCAGTAGGTGGATACAGTAGACAGTCCTGGTAATTTTACATGGTACCTATATATCGTTATCTTTACTCTAAATAATCGCTCAGGAATTAGCCTCCATCAACTAGCTGAAAGTCAAATTCTTGGATTGGATCTGTGATATCGTACGACTTTTTTTTAATTTAATTTTTTTAAATTTTCTTAACGTTGTTTTATAGGTGTTAGAGTTCTTTGGCATTGCCAGTTCTCTTTGATCCAGTGACTGATTAGCGCATGAATCCCTTATTGATGGCCTGAATGAATAACTACTTTGGTTCGAATTTTTTGTTTGAAAACTACTTTTGTGCATTGTTATTGTTTAGGAAGAATGTGATCGTTTTTCTGAGTACCTATAGTAGACTATAGTTTTCACTATTCGCAAAGTTGTTTTTGGAAAGTGGGTTTGGAAAACATCCTTGTTCGATTTGTCATGACGACTTCAATCATTTTATGCATATCAGTTTGTTTATTTTTTTGTTTACATACCCAATAGAACCTTGGTCACGTGTTTGGGTGGTAGGTAGCATGTAAAATCAAAAACATCCAGATAATCTATTATCGTACGTTAAGTCATATCGAGTATTATAAGTATAGTAATTAATAAGATGAAGTGATTGTATCTTCAATTAAGAAGTAAAGTAGTGACTGATTGCAATACCCCATTGAGTTAGTTCATAGTAAAACTCAATATCAATTATGACAATTATCATATCTGTCCTTTGTTAATTATCAGTGTTGGCTTTTTTGGGTTGTTGCTACGAGTCACCTGTGTATAGAAATTTTCTGGCTCAGAGACCTTGTTTAACCAAGGCTCAGGTTTCCAAGATCCTGCATTAGTTGCAATGAATACCTCATGCGTCATGGGGTTTTCAAGTTATTTCGTTTCTGAGTTGATTCAAGTGGCATAACAGCACTCAATATTTATTCATGTGTTCCGCTCTTCTACTAGTTCCTTCATTCTAACCAGTTATTATGAGAAGCATTACTACTTAGTACATTCATTCTTGGTGTTCTGGCTATTATTTACCAGTCATAATAAGTTGATCTGATTCTGTTTGTTTTTGCTTTAGTTATCCTAATCTTCTTTAGTTCGATAATAGTAGGTAGTTAATCATCCTCAAGAATTCTGAATTCATTCTTATCATCATCTGAATAAATTGTAGAGGTAAAACATTTGTAACACTTAAAAAAATTGCCTACTAATTACAATTTGATAAATGCTTCTCATTTCGTAAGGCTTGAAACAATAATAATTTGATTCGAAATTGCCCACCAAACGACTTGAAATTTGAACTTCCTTGTTACTTCCTCAGCTGCTGTAGTAATAAGTAGTTTTCTATATTTATACAAAATTTTGCCTTATGGAGTTCATTCTCAAATATTAATTTCTCTACATATTTGATAGAAGTAAGTAGTTACCATGCTCAAAATAGCTTCAACCTAGACATTTTGTATCTCATGACAGTCACGTATCGTAGATTATAATTGCATCAGACGCTTTCAATTATTTTGTGGTTTTCCATGGATTAGTGTTTGGTTGTAATTTATGGAGATTTTCATAGGAATGTTGGGGCACTCAGCTGGAATATACTATAATTACAATACCTATATGTAATATGCTCATATCTAAATAATTTGTCATATTTAATGCATTGGTCCACCAACAGTCGTGATAGTACATATAAAATGGGGGTTTCCTCTCATTTATTTCTGTCGCTTGATCGATCTTCACTGATTATAATTTCCAAGAATTCCCTAGGTTATGCAACGAAAGTCCTAAAATTTTATGCAAACGAAACATAGGTATTTAGGTGTATAAACTGTGTTGCTTCTGCTGTCAAAGTCTATTCATTTCAAAGCCGGTTTTCTTCACATGGAACTAGGTGCATGAAATATTCTATAATATAATAAATGGGTTTATTTTTCTTATTAAGTTCGAGCATATCAGTGTTCAAGGTTGTACTCTGATTTCATTGTTGCGTTTATCTATTTGAAAATGTATATATGGTAAATATGTATATCTTTTTGTATATAGCCGTAACCTCATAATTAATTTCATATCATTCCTTCTCCAACTGATTTTGTACATTGTGAACACACTTGGCTTGTGCCTTAATTGAGCTAACAAAATTTGTAAATATACTATACGTACGCCTGAACAAGGAAAATTTGTCAGATGTCTTTAAGAAACTGTAAGCAATTTTGTAATCTGGAGTTCATAGCAGCCCTAATGCTTTCATTTGTTTTCCAGCTAGTTTAGAAAAAAGTATGAAGTCTTAGAGAATGTATAAAATAATATATTCTTACGTTCTGTTAATGAATCTTTGGCTAGTAGATGATAACTATACTGTCGTTTTCAGTTTTTAGAATCAGATTAATCAAAATTTCCAGTTCACTCACTAACATGTTCCTCATCTAAAAATGAGATTAAGCACCTACATATCTAGCCACAATTTCACTATTTCCAAGAAGGAGTCTTATTGGAACTACTTAATGGTAGACGTGTGGATAGCTTTCACTGTTTGAGATTTTTGATTAACCAGTGATTGACTCGCCATCCCTTACTTAGTAAGCCTACTGATTTGTTTTCGAAATGATATGATTTCCGACAAATGAGATTCGCTATATTGTATGTTGCCTACTTTGTATTGAAATATTCAGCTCATAAAAAACATGATTGTGTTCATGTTTGGCTTATCATCCAGTTAATCTTATGTATTGTGAAGGAAACACATTCCAGCTAAATATTAATTAATTTGACCAAGTATGTAAGATGAAAATAGGGTATGTAACAAGAAAAAAGGAGTTATGAGCTATAATACGTGTGAGGCCTTATAGGAGCCATTCATGGCCACTTAATCAATCCAAATCTGAATTAATTTTTATCAAACATTAACGTCCATGTTTTAATTCTTTTTAAAGTGTTGTCTTGGGTTAAGTTGTTCGAATCATGATTATTTGAAGGTTTCTTCAATTGTGCATGCTTGGTAACACTAACAGCATAGCTGATATGACTTGTTGAACATAGTTCAGCTTGCAATGATCCGTATAAAGGGATTGGGATTTTTTAAACATGGGTTTATCAATAAATAAATCAATGTTGAGTTGTTTTAATAATGTTTCATTCCCTTACCATATGAACAAGCTGTATTTGACGTAGTTAAAATTTTCCACATGTTTATGAATAATTCATTAGGCCATTGTTGGTGTCTGTAAATCCAGAACTAACCTACAATTCAAGTAATCTACCGTTCGTTTGTTTAATCTTTTCTCTTACTCTCATTTTTTAATCGATTATTATTCAATTAAAGCTACTATAACTCTCAGACTTTTGAATTTCTGAAGCACAGGGCAATGAGGTTAGAAATTTAATTGAAGACCATGGCCGAACAACTATCTATGTTACATTTTGTAATTTTACAGGAGGGTGAAGAAACGAACGGTTTATCAGATTTTTCGCAATCGGCAGCTTATACGTAACATAGACAGTTGTTTCACAACTTGAAAACAATAATAGTGAGAATACACATAAGCATTAGGAGCACTCGTGCTCTAAAAGCATTCGAATCGAAGTAAAATATAACTTTAAGACTAGGTAGGTACCTACAGTATCTTGTAGTGTAGTGAATGATCGAGAATAACATAAACCCAATATGAGTGACTACCTACCTACTAGCCCTTCCAGAAAAATGCCCGCGAGTAGGAATATCTCCTGAGTAAACCTGCCATAAGGTCTAGAATTCTGTATATTAAATGCATTTTTTAGTGTTTTGAAATTCTTATATATTGTTATATTTGGACGAAAATTGGTTATCTACAACGTCATCATTCCTGAAAACATGCCCACGATCAAATTGCCTGTTGAGCCTAACCTATGGAAATCTCAGATTATTTTTGGAAGATAGGAAACTACTAGGGTTAAAGAGCTCTCATTGAATGAATATGTGCTATATTAAATTGTTAGGAGTTAATTTGGTAAGTTATATATGCTTGAACTCAGAATATTATGAATTTTTACAATTTTATATTAGGCAAAGGGGGGTGAGTGAGTTTTAAGGCCCTGTGTTTGGTAAGAGAGGTTGAGGAGAAGTGGTACGAGGGTCGTCCAGAAAATAAGTTCCGTTTTTTTTTTTTTTTTTAAATCAAGTTTTTATTGAAAAAATTTGAAACACAGGTATTGTAGTTGAACATATGTACTATTTTTCCACGTAATCCCCGGTGACGTCAATACATTTGGTATATCGCGAAATGAGCTTCGAAATTCCTTCCTCATAAAAGCTTGCCGCTACCTCCTTGGTCCACTTTGTGACAGCTTCTTTCACTTCCTCGTCACTTGTGAAACGTTCTCCCGCCGATTCCGCCTTCATTTTGGTAAACAGGTGGTAGTCTGAAGGTGCCAAATCGGGGGACTGTAAGGTGGATGGGTCAGAACATCCCAACCAAACTCATCCAAAAGTTGCGCTGTGGAATGAGCAAGTGAATGTCTTCCCGCCTTAAATTCACGTACCCATCTCCTCACCATTGACTCACTCATTACACCTTCTCCATAAACAGAAATGAGCTGTTCGTGAATTTGAACTGATTTGAAACCCTGTGCATAAAGAAATTGAATCACTCCGCGCACAACAACTCGAGAGGGAACGGGGATCGAGGTGGCGGGACGAGACGTGGAGGGCTCCATTTCAACTACCTGCCCTGACGTTGGTAACTGACCGACTGAGGTCACCCACCTCTCATTCTATTCCCCCACCTCTCCTCTTTCGAGCGGTGTTACCAGATTTGGCAAAAGCCACTCCTACCACCCTACAGATCAAAACGGAACTTATTTTCTGAACAACCCTCGTATGAGTGTTTACCGGGCATGAACTGTGGTCCCTGATCGCCACACCATTTGGGGTATTTTTACCCTGGCAATCTCCTCTTTTTTCCTGCTCGGTAGTGAGGGTCTAGGCTTTCAGAAGGGATGTGGTTAGCTCAGGGGTGCAACCTGTCGGCCGGAATATGAACTTCCCACTATTTCCTGCTCCGAGTCATTCTCAGAAACTTGACTGCAAGCATAAAATGATGGTAACGGCTTAAACTCTCACTTCTCTACTCGTGGATTTACAAGGTGATGTTAAAAATTGAATGTTAAAAAACCTAATGTTAAAAATTGAATGAATAATTTCATCGATAAAAACATTTAAGTAGGTAATACAAAAATATGGTTGTTGAAACAATTGACGGAATACTTGAACACCTGAAACGGAAAACGGCTACCACTTAATTCAAAGAAACGCCACTACTTATTTACTCTATTCACTGACTGATTCCAGCTCAACAAGGATCATCTTGGTGGAAGGTGGTGTCGATGTAAAATCCATTATTGATTATTAAATGCTCATTTATTTTCAGCGCTTCAACCAACAATTTGGTAACAATGGTCGCAGGATCTGATCCAGATTCCGAGGTACAGTACCTCTGAACACCAGATTATTCTCTTTATATTCATTTAAGAGAATATTTATTTTCTACTTTCCACGTTATTGAGCACATTTACAATTTTTTAATCAGCGAACTATTTGGACGGTCATATGACCATAATTATTACATGGCTCCTTGTACATGTTTCTTGGTGAAACACATTAATTACAAAATTATTAAAGCATGTTTATCTATCTATTCATCTAATGACATAAATTCAACAATTTCTGATATATTGTGAACATTTTCGACTGTACAATCGTGTGTACTAACGAAACTATAAATCTGTAAATGTATGTTACATTAGATTTTTGCTGTATCAGTTATTTTAGTCATGTTGTAATTTTCATACAGCTTTAAAACAAAAAAATAAACCTAATACTACAAGTATTTTCATTACTAGTAGGTATTCTGGATGAAGTTACTTACTTGAAGTTTTAAAAATAACGAGTGCTGATTTTAGTGATCATTTAGGACAAAAAGTGCCTACTAGTTTTTCAAGGTATATTAACAAATTTAAAATGTTTTATGTTTTCTACCTAATGGCATTAAAATGGGAATATCTCACTGAGTACACTGTGAAATCAATATTAAGGACACTGTTGGAATGAGCATTAAATTCTCACTCATAATATGACGTTCACATACTTTGCAAAGCACATTCTACTGACGAAAAACAAAACTGAAACAGAACTTTTCTCGAATATTCCATTTTTTTAAATGTCTGACATTTTTTAAATTTATTTCGAACTCTCTCAAATAATTGTTATTTCATAATGATTCAAGCACATAAAATAAATACATGAAAATTAAATAAAATACATCACCTCACACTTTACTAGAAAATTTATTCGATATTACATATCAGCAGAATTCTGATCAATTGCGTTTCATCTCATTTATTGGCTTTCTTTCCATACAACCGTTACATAATTGCACCACATGACATGAAACTTTGAAAAAGTACCTAGCTACTACAAAGTTCAAAAAATGTACGCTGGTGCCATACAGCTGAAGTGTTATTTTGGAAATAAATCCCCAAATATTTATATAGGACTTCTGTACTGTTATAGAATAGTAGGGATTTTCCATAAATTTTTTTGAGTGGAGAGTTGAGAATATTATTTATTTTATTGGCTCTTAAACCATGAATAGATTGTATGTTATTATATATCTATCACTTCAGTCTCGATGGTAGAGCCATTCTTGGTGGACGGTTCTTCCTTGTAACACTGAGATGTCAAGCTGGAGATATCCTGTTTTGAAACACCAATGCTCCATTTAGTGGCTACCCCAGATCATCAACAGGAACCTGCAGGAATAGGATCTTCATTAAATGATGTTTGATGACATATGTGTCATTTCAGAAACGGTTGAACAGAGAGTACATAGAACGACTTGATGAGGTACTCCATAGATTAACAGATGCTGGGTTGAGCTTAACCCAGATAAATGTGCATACTTAAAAACTTCTAATGTCTATTTGGGATATTTGGTGGAAAATGGCCAAATTGGACCTCATAACGATAGGATTCAGGCCCTAGCTGAGCTACCGCCACCTAAAAATCAACATACTCTACGTAGCTTCTTAGGTTTTGCCTCCTATTTCCGCCAATTTATTCCTAGATTTTTCCAAATTTGTGTACCACTTTATAGGATGACCCCAGAGAGTATACATTTCCAATGGACATCGGAACATTAGCAAATTCGGCAGCACATTATAACACAGCTTACGTCTGATCCAGCACTTACTATTTTCGATCCAAAGGCTCCCACTCAATTTCGGACTGAGACTAACGCCTTGAGATTTGAATTAATTTTATTTCAGACAGTAAATTATCGAAAACGCGTAGTGGGATATTTTCACAGCTGCACCACAGAAACAGAAGCTAAATATCATTCCTACGAGTTGGGAACTATAGCAGCTGTTAAAGCTATTAAGTTTTGGGAGAGTTATTTGATGTACACTCCTTTCCAATTAGTTACTGATTGTAAGAGTTTTCAACAAACTTTTATTAAACAAAATCTCATCCCTAGAATTCAACGCTGGTGGGTGGGCATATCTGCAAAGTTTTGACTTCACCATTGTTCAAAATCCTGGACATCAGGTTCAAACAGTAAATTTTCCAAACCGAAATCCGTTGAATTTTACGGAGGATATTAACGTTTTTTAAATAGAGGCTGAGGCATCACCTATTCCTATATATAGATACGATCTCCACGTCACAAGTTCAACGACCTTCAGCTACTACTAAAACTACTTTTAACAATGCTCGACACGAACAGCTGCTATTATAATCAAAATCTGTTAAATTCACCCAGTTGTCCGAGGTGTGGTTGCAGGTGGCACAGTTACAGGACGACCAAATACAAAATACAATTCGTGATTTAGTTTTCCGCGAAGTGGGCCCGATGCAACAACGCAAAACAGATCCGAAATTTAAAGGCATGTACTAGGTTATTCCTTTCCTTCCTCACCAAAGATATGAAATACAAAACTTAAACACAGGGCATATTTTAAATTTTGCACGCAATCGTCTCCGAAAAGTCGAGCTAGTCATTTTAATTTTTAAACATCAAACTACTAAACATTATTTTTCCTCCCAGCTTACCTTTAGAAGATATATTTTCATTATCATTTCTCCTCACTTCTATTATCATATTTATGTTCATTTCGTTTTCTGTCGATCTTGTGCCTGCAGCATCTTCACTTTGATATTGCTTTGAGGGCTCCGAAGCGTTGTCCGACTGTGCTTGTGGATAGTACACGTAATCGGACATCCCAGACAATGCGTGTTCGTCCGAAAATGTCGTTAGTTTTTTGCTCAGTTGGTCAAAATTCCGGCAAGACGTATGCTAGGTGCTATTGTTATGTCGCCTCATGGTTCATAGTGGGTGAGTCTCTTGGCCACAATGAGTTAGGTAAGTAGTAGCTAGAAAACGTTCGTATTTGCCTCACGCACTCGGTCGCAATGAGCAACAGATTTTGGTCAGACATGAGTTCGGAATGTCCCTCATGATCTGCACAATGTGCAGCCAAAACGGTCAGGGTGTGAGTGGATTTGTTTACTTGTACAATAATAAATTGTACTATTAAATTTGAAAAAAAAAAAAAAACCTCTGAGTGTGCCTGTGCGCGTGCGCGCGTGTGTGTGTGTTGCTAGGGTAGGGTAACTGTTGGTGTTTTTATCTCTTCGGAGCTCCTTCATATCCCTACCCAAGTCAAGGTCATACATCCCCGTCGTGCAACCAGGGCACCTGACAGAATGACCAGGGAGGGTGACAGAATGACCCAATGGCGATTAGGGGGAGGCTCGTGTCAACGGTTCTGTCGACCCTTTTTTTTTGTCTCCCCCATTATGGCAGAAGCAACGAACGAGCCTCATAACCCCTGCCTGCCCATTGGCATGTGGGGTTCCAGGGGAGAGCTCGGGGGCGCCTCAGCCAGGGGCATCGGTCTTCCTCCCACTCATCTTCGTCCTACCCTTCATACTACCCTTCATACTCTTCCTCTGCACTGATTAATGCCCACCAGTGTGCCCACTGTGAGAGAGCCTTCAGTTCCAAGCGTGGCCTCAGTGCCCACGTCTGGCAGAAGCATCCTGCACCGGCCAACGCTGCAATTTATATAGAGCGAGAGCAGCCCAGGTATGCTTCTGAGGATTTGCGGCAAATGGCAGCAGAGGAGGCAGAGGCTGTGCGCAATAGGGTACATCATATTAATGTATTTCTGCAACACGTTTTCCCATGCGCACTCTTTCTACCATCCAATCTTTTTGCCTGATGCCCCACTATAAGTAGCTTGTGCCGGATGCAATCCTGTCAAATAGCCGTGGGGCCTCTCCCGCATCTCCTACAGGCATGGGGCAACAGCCCGCCATTCAGCTATCCTCCCTCGGAACCTCCGGTCTTCTTGAAGACAGATCGCCCTCAATGCCTATGCCGAGCAGCTTGCCAGGTGTGGTTTGGTGGTTATCCCAGATAAGTGTGGGTCAGTCTCCTTGGTCCCGTCGGGTCGCCAGCATCAGGTGAAGGTGGTGGATGAGGAGTGTTTTGTCATAGGACAGTCACCCATCTCCACCCGATCCGTGCTGGAGGTTTGGCGGTACCTTGGAGTTGACTTCATGGGTGTGGCCACCATTGCCACAAGCCATGTGGACCTTGGTGGAGCACTAGCTCGTATCACTAAAGCTCCATTGAAGCCACAGCAGAAGCTGCGCCTCCTTCGCACGTACTTACTGCCAAAGCTTACCTATGAGCTAGTCTTTGGTAGGCTTGCTACGGGGAGGCTGCTATAGTTAGATCGTGAAGTTCGCTCTGCTGTGCGCTCTTGGCTAGGCTTTCCAACTGGTGTCCCAAGTGCCTATATCCATGCACCGGTCAAGGTCGTTGGGCTCGGTATTGTCTCTCTCTCAGCCAGCATCCATCCCATCTTAACGCCGCCAGCACCTGCCCGCCCTTAGGGGCTCGAGCTGGTAGGTTGCCCGTACTGCTGCTGACCTTGACTTTGTCAAGTAGTAGTTGTTGTGGTGCGACCCAGCAGCACCAACTGCTCCCAAACCCAGCTCATCTGCTGAGTTCGCTGCTGCGCTACATGAGTCAGTAGATGGTAAAGAACTCCGACAGTGCTCTGAATCCCCTATTCCTTCCCAGTGGGTGGAATGGGCTTCAGAGGGCATCGGGGCCCACAACTACCGCCATTTTCATGCTGTCCGGGTTTGCCACATTAGCCACCTCGTTGAGGTGTTCACAGAGTAGTCGCGGGACAGTGGACACCCTTTGCCGTGCCTGTCAGGGTAAAAATGAGAATCTGTATCATGTGGTGCAGCAGTGTCACGGTGGCCGCATTCTCTGTCACGATGGGGTTGCCAAGCAGATAGCAGTCGCTCTGTCATCCAGCGGTTGGGCTGTTGAGAGAGAGAGACTATATCACATGCCGAGTGACCGGGGCAAGAAGCCGGATATCGTTGCTGTCGAGTCCAATGGGTCTGCCATAATCCTGGATGTCCAGGTTGACAGTGGCAGCATGGACATGGAGCAGACCTGGCGGGCTAAGAAACGTAAATGCTACTGCACATGCGCCAATGAGAAATCCTTGTAACAAGCTTATTTTCCACAGTTTTCATCCGATATATGAAATTGTCAGGGAATGGGCGGGCTAGGGTGTTGACGGTCCCATATGAGTTTCTTCGTTGCCGAATCAATACTTCGTTTTGCGCATGCGCAAAAATATATTCTATCAAGCTCTTTTTTTCACACCCTTGCATATCGATTTCATTTGAATTTGGATGATAGTTGGGAGAAGATGATTTGATTACCCCATATCAATTTCAACATAATTGTATCATTAATAGCTACCGCGCATGCGCCAATGTGAAATACTTGTAACGTCCTTAATTTTCACAGTTGCCATCCGATTTTGACGAAATGGTCAGTGAATACGCGGGTTAGGTTGTAGATGGTCCCATACCTATTTCATTGTTCTAACTAATCAGTTCATTCTGCGGATGCACAAACGTAAATTATATTGAGAACCATTTTTCGGTTAACTTAGTTGACAAATTATGACGTTTCATGCTACTTCTTGATTTACTCTTTTCCACTGTGGAATTTTTCAAGAACATATCAAACTTTTCAATGATCTGTACATTCATGATACTTAAACGAGGAAGCTATGCGCCACACCTAACTTAGTAGACGTTTTTTCGTTGAAAACATCAAAATCAAAACCGGTCAAAATGTAGTGAGGAATTGACTTCGCGAAGCATGACTTTACTTATGTGCTAGTTTTTATGTAAAACAACAATAATAATTGTTGTTTGCATATTTTGGCCCAAAAAACCCAAATATGTTCACTATTTTGGCGCACTTGTAAGAAAAAACAAAAATAAGAAATTCCCTCACATAGTCATGTTACAGCCATGTCATTTTCCGAGACTGGAAACAGTGTTTCCGCCACGTACAGGTAAATTTGGAACCAAATTTAGTTATAAGTTATTATTCGCGCGAATAACGATTAAGCGTATTGGTAGGTAATGCAGGCATCACAGGGGATCCCTATGAATGGATTGTATATAGTTTTGATAAGAGTTAAAATAAGAGAAAAAACACCAATATTAAAATATCATAACTTCTCGGAATTACCCCCCCCCCCCCCCCCACCATCATTAGCCCCATCCACCGACAACACAATTTCCATCATAAAACTGCCCCAGCATAAAATTTGAAACTCCTGACATATTTTCAAAAACTGGACCAAATTCATAATGAACAAAATTCATTATGATCACGAAAATCTGACGAGAGTAGTTGAATATCATGATTTATTACTATTCCCCCCTCTTCACTCCATTCACTCCTTTCCACAATAAGATTTGAAACTCCTGCTGATATACGATTCAAAAGTAGACCAAGTTTCATAGTTGAACAAAAAAATAATCACAAAAATCGGACGAGAATTGTAAAACATTATGATTGATCAGTATAACCCCGAAACATGCTAAAATGGTCGGATAATATGCTTTGGCATGTTCTGAACATATTTGCCAAATATAGCGGCAAAATGGAGAAAATAGCTAAAATTTTCCAATTTTTTTGTAAAATTCCTTAGTTCCATCGGTTTTCCGGGTCAAATTCGTAGTTCTGAATTGTCTGAACTGTGATTGGCTCGTTTGAGCGTAGAGTTACCTATTGTCACGGTATCGGTCACGTGTAAAAGCTTGTAGGTACAATGGTATCGGGTCGTTAAGCGAATAAGTACAATGCCGGTTCAAGTCCTTGCCAAATTACCAACGGCTTTGTACCGAGTATCCTGGAAAATACCAAATTTTATCGGCACAAGGTATTTCAGAACCTTGAATTATCAACGCGACATAATTTCCGGTGAAATTAGGGTGAATTTGTCTATTACCCTATAATTAATTTGAGGGTTATGGCCGTTAAACGAAGCAATCATTGGCGGAAGAGTATAGTAAAAAATGGAATCATGTTCAGAACATGCAAAGCATATTGTCCGACCATAATAGCATGTTTCTAGTAAAATTCTTAATCAGGGGACAGCATTTTCGGTGAAATTTTCGATTTTACTTATATTCAAGTTGCGCCCTCTGCCAGTTTACCGATAACTAGTGGACGGAGCGTAAAATAAATAAGTTCATCGTGTTCAGCGCATGCGAAAACCCATAAATTGACCTACCCTCTACTCACCCCCTTCCACGATGAAATTTGAAACCTCTGACATACGTTCGAAAACTGTATCGCATTCGTAATGAATCAAAATAAGAATCACGTGAATCGGTCGAGATTTATACAACTTTTTACAACAATTTATACAATATTTACACAACTAGACTAAAATTTAAATCGAACCAAATAAGAATCTCGAAAATCGGTTGAAAATTGTAGCCTGGGTGGCGTCGACAAAATTTTTCGGATTTACTCCCTCCATTCCCCCTTTTCCACAACAGAATCCAAAATTTCCGGGGTTTGTTGCACAACAAGACTAAAATTGGGATCGAACAAAGAAAGAATCTCGAAAATCGATTGAGAATTGTGGCCTGGGCAGCGGTGTAAGAATGGTCTGAACGGATTTGTATGCATTTGGTAACTGTGACTCCACTTTATTAGTTATGGCTAAATTCGCCTGAATTAGTTTTTAGTTACAACCCTTCAACTAATAGATAATTTTGGAGAAATTAGTTGAAATAATAGATAATTGGTGTTCAGTTATTAGTTACACACGGGTGAAACTAATAACTAATTTAATTATACAAAAAGTTGCTATCAGTAACTAATAACCAATTAGTTTTCATTCATTATTCACGCGAATAATAACTAAATATAACTGCCATCATAAAATTTGAAACTCCTGACATATTTTCAAAAACTAGACCAAATTCATCATTGAACAAAAAAATATCACCAAAATCTGACGAGAATAGTTGAAACATCATGATTTATTACTATTCCCCCCCCCCCCATTCACACCCTTCCACAAAAAAATTTGAAACTCCTGATATACGATTCAAAAGTGGACCAAATTCATAGTTGAACAAAAAAGAATCCCGAAAATCGGAAGAGAATTGTAAATCATCATGATTTATCAGTATTACCCCCTCTACTCACCCCCTTCCATCATGAAGTTTGAAACCCCTGACATACGATCGAAAACTTTATCGCATTCTAATGAATCAAATTAAGAATCACGTAAATCGGTCAAGATTTGTAGCTTGGGCAGCGCTTGAAAGAATCGGTAATTATCCCCTCCACCCCCCACCACGACAGCAAATCCGAAATTCCCGAGGTTTTTTACACAACTAGACTAAAATTGGAATCGAACCATATAAGAATCACGAAAATCGGTTCAAAATTGTAGCCTAGGTGGCGTCGACAAAATTTGTTGAAAAAACGCGTTTTTCGGCCCCCCCCCCCCCCCCCCCCCCTCATTCCCCATTTTTCACAACATAATTCAAAATTTCTGGGGTTTGCAGCACCACAAGACTAAAATTGGGATCGAACAAAGAATGAATACACACACACTCACATCTCTATGGCTTTTTTTTTTCACGGAATAGGGGTCTTAGAATGGTCTGAAACGGATTTGTATGCCGTCATTTTTTTCTCATGCTTGGATTGTTCCCCACCCCCTGGATCAATTCCAATAGGTTTCCCTCTACGAACTAAATCACTCGCGACGAAGTTGTGGAAACCCATTACAAAACGGAAGTTAGTGAAAAACGTTGTCTATTTCCACGAAAGTGGAGTTTATAAATTAAAATGTTCTTGTGGCTACGAGTATTACGGTCAGACTGGTAGGAAATTTAGGGAAAGAATAGACGAGCATCTGAAGGATTTCAGGGAAAATAAGGGTAAGTCTACATTTGCAAAACATCTTAAGGAATCCAATCATAGTTACGATTTTGATTTGACAGATAGACAGTTTGTGGAATTTCTTCATTTTTGCCCAAAGGGAGGTATGTTGAATGTACTTGAAAAATTCGAAATTATCAAAAGTGACAGGTCTGGTAAATGTTGAAATGAGGATATACCTCAATATATTTCCTGATATATACCACTGATAGGTCCATTTCTGTAAAGCTTGGAATTATCCCTTCACACTGTTGAAACCATATTTAGTTATTTCCCCCTTTCACTTCATCTGATTAGCTATAATCCCCTTTCACTTTGTATGCACTTAATTGGTTGTGCCTCCTGCCCCTTTCCTTTCTCTCGACCAATGGGATTCAATCTCCCTTCACCTGTCACTATATAAGCTGTGTCCTTTCTAATGTGTCTTCAGTTATTGTTTGTTACTGATGATGGCCTAACCGTCGAAATCGATTTAACATTGTAACTCTTTATTTTTCGTGGAAATAGACAACGTTTTTCACTAACTTCCGTTTTGTTTAGGTTTCCCTATTATTCATAATGCCTTGGCTATAGGACAGGTTCAGTGGGACGTCCTGAAAAGTAATTAGTTTTATATATATGTTACGATAAGAAGAAGTAAGTTACTAGAAGTAACTAAATTGTGTAACTAAATTAGTTGTTAGTTATTAGTGGTTACTAATTGACTGGATCAGTTACTCTAAATAGATAATTATTTTTTATTGTTCGCCATTGTAGTAACTAATTTAGTTGTAGTTATTAGTCGTAACTACTTTTAGTCCAACACAGGTCACCCCCCCCCCCCCCCACATGCTCACCAATGTTCGTTTTCACTGTTTGGTTGGCAGCTTTCATTGCGCAGAGCAGCGCTGCTCCACTCTGTACGCAAGGCGACGGTCTAAAACCATCCGGTTAAGCAGGAGGTCCCAGAGGTTCTAACCCCAGGTTCTTTTAAAAGTTTACCAGCCCCAGCAGAAATAATTGTGTAATGAAAATTATCCTACTTAAGATTATCTCAAAGAAACAAGTGTTTTATTTATAATGTAAATATTGAATACTATATGACATTTTTGCGACAAAATAGGACATTGTATATAGAGCACTTACCAAAAATGCTGAAGTTTTATATTAATCGCGGACCAGGTTGTTCAGGAGCTCTTGGACGTTCGTTCAAAGGGATGGCAGCATAGGCATTTTTGAAATTGCTCCAGAAGACGATACACAAATGAAGTAACAACACGATGAAGAAAATACACAGAAGAGCAGCAGTTGTCCAGATAACGTTGTTTTTATCGGATGAATTCTTTTTGGTGTCTTCAGTGTCATGTTGAAGGAATGTGGTATTTCCTTGTGAGTCATCAGTAAAGTTGTTGTTAGGATGTTGGGTTGACACAAGTTGAGCGAATATAACATAGGCCAGTATGGCCCAAACGATGATGTAAGTCTTGAGCGGTGCCATGTTTGACGACTGAGCTACACGGAAGCTGAACCACGAATGGCTGAAGTAGGTAGAGATAGCCAGGTATAGCCGTGGAGGGTGATTCGTCAGAATAGCCATCTGATAACCTGTTGCAGACGGTCAAATAATTTCGATATCAGACGTTTCTATACACAATAATATGAAAAGGTAGCTATAAAGATTAAATATCTGCATTACTGGATAAAAAGATCCAGTCCTGCTGTACGATCGTATGAGCGAATTTTTGAAAGTTATAGTATTATATTTATGTTAAATTGTTTTGATATTTCAGCAATTTGAGTTTAGAGAAATAGTGGTTATAAATTTTATGGCAAATGAACTCGTTCTAAATAATATTCTACGATTCAATTCAGATATGATTAAGTCATAATCCCATCAAGTAGAAAGAAGGGTTGCGTACACTACATATTGTTTTGAAACTATGTTTCTTCCTTGCACATTATTTTCAAATAATGTATTTCAGTAGGTTGATTAGAGAAAATAGCCGTTCAACGTACAGCGTTGCAGGTGGTTTTAAACTATTCTTTGGGATTATATTTGTCATAGGCAAGCTAAACACGGAGAGATCAATATTATTTAATTAATCAAAAATTATTATTATTATTCGCCTCTTTAAACGTAACAAGAGCATAAATCCAAGTATAATAGTAGATACATATCAAAGGTATAAATGAACATCGATAGTGGCACCCACGAATTGAAATTAATGAGATAAAATAAAACACGTAATATTCACCATCAGATCATCTGTATGGTAACAAAAGTTACGATAAACTCGATAATCAAAAATAATAATGAACCTTAGTGTAAACAGAGCGGCCGAATGAGGGGAAAAAATCTTGAAAGTGACCAGGAAGAAAAAATTTTGTACTGTCGCCGTCGGGATTCGAACCGTTGCGGCGCGGCTGCCTTCATCTTTCGGGTCTGTCACGTTAATAATTGAGCTACCACAATCAAGAATTGTTTTTTTAACATGAATTGATGTTCAAGGATATACATCATAATGGTGATGAATTACAATACCGGCCTGACGGCCTTATTTGCTGGTTAAACATGAGGTTGGTGTGTGTTGTGTCTTGTGTAATTATTTTTGCAGAGAATGTGATGGAATAAGAGAAAATCTACTAATTCAAAAACTCTTTACGTGAGGTTGTGACTTAATGCTAGTATTATAAGGCTACTATATACAAATTAATTACAGTTATTTACATTTTGTATACAATAATATTCACAGAGAAGTGGGCTCAGACCCGATGTTGGAATGGTTAATTGATGAGGTACCAGGACCCCAGCGCGGTTTGGTTCCTATTTTTATGTTTTTTAGTAGTGGGTTGGGGTGATTTTTGAGCTTGTCCGAGAATTTGTTCTTTAGTTTGTTTATGAATGTTTCTATTTTGTCTATGGTATATGTTCTGTGGAAGGTTTCGATTTTTACTTGGCGGGAGGTGTGATTTGCTAAGCGGATGCATTTATTTTAGGTAATTTCGCGTGTGTAGTGATGTGGTGTGTCATATCAGAGATGCATAAGTCATTGTTGAGCGGTATAATGTTTTATATAATAAAAGCTTTATTTTTGTCAAGAGGGCATTTGTTTTAAATATATGGAAGTATCTTCCAAATTTCCTGCGTGCAGTTTAGTTTGTACGTTTCACGTGTTCATTCCATGTTAATCTTTTGTCCATGTGTAGACCAAGGTATTTAACGGAATTTAAAAACTGTACTAAGTTGGAGCGAATTTCGATCTCAGTGGGGAGATGTTTTTTGCCGCTGAACATTATACCCTCTGTCTTAACTGTATTAATTTCAATTTTCCATTTTTCCAGTCGGGAGATAATCAGGTGGGCAGCATTCTGTAGTCTATTACACGCCTTTATTGGGGAATGGCTTGATGAATACAAGGCTGGATCGTCAGCGAACCCAGCTGTCGACACGTTTGGGGGCAGATCGTCAAGTACGTGGTCAATATATATATTGAATAAGAGGGGGGAAAGAACGGAACCCTAGGGAACACCGGCTGGAATTGTGATCTGTGTAGAAGAGCTATTATTTAATTTTACAAAAAAAGGTTCTATTAGTTAGATAGGAGAGGAGGAGTTTACAGAAGCTAGCTGGGAGGTTATAATGAATTAACCCACGGATGAGACCTTCAACCCAGACAGAGTCGAAGGCTTATTCACTATCCAGGAGAAGGAGTGCTGTAGACTTTTTGTCTATCATATTTTGCCGTATATGGTCGACTACGGCTCCTTTCACACCAAACGAATCCGAATCAATTAGAATCACTCCGAATCAAGTTGAATCTGATTGACCTAGATTCGGCTTGGGAGCGCTCCGTTTAAATGTGAAGGGACTCTTTTCCCGCCTTCAGACCGGACGAATCAGGTTCAATCAGTATTGATTCGAGGTCGCACTTGATTCAAACGGTCGGATTCCTCGTCCGGTCAGTCTTGAATCAACAACCATACGAGATGGACGGTTCTTGGATATGGATTTTCTTTTAAAAGTAAAATAAAATAGTGCGTCTACAGGTCCCACCAAATCCAGCAGTATAACGAACAATTCCTCACTCATTCGGAAGAAGTTATAGAATTTCTTCTCATTATTTTGTAGGTCAGGATGTAAATGATGAAACATACCAAAATCCGGCATTTTCCTATTTATGTGATGTACCTATCCACACTCTTCTTGTTTTCTGTTTCCGCCGTTGCCTCCTACGAAACAACATTGCATTTAAAACAACTGCGTCCATGGTGATAGCTCAAAAGCAACTAAAAGAAGGAAAACAAAAAGAAGATGAAAGGATTTTTATAGATTCAGGTTGATTCAGCTGGTGTGAAAGCATGGAGATAACGAATCAGATTCAACTTGATTCGGAGTGATCCAGATTGATTCGGATTCGTTTGGTGTGAAAGGGGCCTACTCTAGCTAGTTGATGGGTTGTGGCATGTGAGTTTTTTAAACCCATTTGGGTGTCGGGGATGATCAAACGCTCAACCTCTCTCTGTAGGCGGCGAATTATGATTTTTTCCAATACTTTGGAAAGGATGGGGAGGAGTCTAATTGACTGATAGCTGGTGGGTTCAAAAGGTTTTTTTTGTTAGGTTTCAGTATGGGAATGATAGCGGCTGATTTCCAAGAAGTTGGAAAGTAATCACAACGAAGGCAGCAGTTTATTAGCTTGGTTAATAGTACTATGGCTTTTTTTGGTAGGTTTTTAAGTGAAATGTTTTGGATTTTATCGTGTTCAGGAGCTTTAATATTTTTTAATTTTACTATGAGCTAGTTATTTCCCGCGGGGATGCGTGATTTATGTGATGGGTGGTGGGGGTCGTGGAGAACTTGATAACTTCAGATTTTATTTTGTCCACGAAGGAACTATTTCCGCGAGCTATGGCTTGTTCATGAATTGAAAGGAAATGGGAAGCTAAGGCAGTAGCTTTTTATTCATCGCTGTAGGCTGTGGTTTGCGCTGTGTGGAGGGGGGGTATCGAAAATGTAGTTGGGTTGTTGAAGTTTTTCGTTAGTTTCCATAGAGATCGGTCGCGTGGATTGACCTCGGCCCAAGCCACCATTGACAGCAAATTCCTAAAATCTCTGCTACCCGCTGATATACCCACTGTCCTAGCTGCAGATTGGAACGCTAGGCATCAGCTCTGGAACTGTTTAAAGAAAAATAAAAACGGAGAAGTAATTTACGATATGATCACTAACGAAGGTGTGTCCTTCGTAGCTACAGCAAACCCCACATTCTTCCCCGTTCAAGATGATCGTAGTCCAAGTACTATAGACTTCGTCCTCACAAAACATCCTTCATTAATACATAATATGCATACCCTCACTGAAGGCCATAGTGATCATCTTCCTGTATTTTTTCAGATCACCTCAAACTTTATTCCCCTATCGCCTCCCACCCGATTTAGTTATAAAGATGCCAACTGGCCTCTATATCGGGAAGTAATTAATGAACAAATTCATACCGCCAACCCTACCCTAATCACACCCCAACATATAGATCTAGAAATTGTGCGCTTCACTAACACTATTCAATCTGCCTTGGACGCTGCCGTCCCAAAAACGACAACCCCCCATGTCGAGCCCCTACCTTATCAAAAGAGAGAAAAAAAAGATAATAATGAAAAAAATAAATAAAATAAAATTGAGCTACCAATTTACCTGTGTCATTGAAAGTAAAAGCGCATCATCTTATCGCGCTTGGAAGGAAATTGGAAGGTTTTTTCGACGAGAACTAGGAAACTCATCAACAGGAAACTCATCAAAAAAATCGTAGAACCCCATTTTTGGTCAGTTTTTCACGTGGGGTGGAAACTCGTCAAATCTTCATGAACGAGCGACTCATCGAAAAATGGAATCCATTAAATTTATCCGTTTAATTCAGTTATGAGTCATTATACATTTTTTTCTACTAGAATCCAGCACTGTCGAGACACTCCTCAAAAACTACCTTGAAGGAAACTCATCGAAAAGGAGCTGACGGGAAACTCGTCAAAAATGGTGGTAGTAGTGGACGGATATTGGTCTACTTTGGGTCAACTACCTGCCATTGTTACAGTTCAACTCAATACCAAACGATTTAGACAATATTCGTAGAAATGTTTTTAGTTAAGTAGACCTACTGTACATCACAAAGTGATAGGTCCCTTACTTTCTCGTTACTTTTGAATTATGATATTTTTGGAACAACTTCGGTCCGCGAATCGTTGACCCGAACGTATTTGTTATTTGTGAACTAGAGGTCGGGCTATTTCCCCTTAAAAAATGCAAGCTGAGATTTACTTCTCTAATGATGTACAAAAGCCAATTATCTATTCTAAGAAAATCATCAACCAATGTACCATTCACGGTTGAGTTTACCTGGCCTGGGGTATGAAGGCCTCCAAATCCGGTTACTTCCTTCACTTATAACGGTTAGGTCTGGCACACGGTGAAGCCTTCCAAAGGTTTGGTTTGATGACTTTCCTTTCGATGAGTTTCCCCTTAGGAGCGTTTGACCAGTTTCCACGGGGGACAGGAAAGTCATCAAAAATAATTGTCAGCTACTTTTCATCTTCCAAATTTATATCTGATTTCTATTTGAAATTCTTTTTGACAACTTTCCCTTCCATTGAGTTTTTACCAGTGTCCCACCCAAAGGGGAAACTCCTCAAAAAGCCTCGATCTCACGTTTTTGATGAGTTTCCGTTTGATGAGTTTGTAGGGACCCTTTTCGACGAAATTTTCGACTCTAGCCCTCATAGAAAACGAGCGGTTCAACATACAGCGTTGCAGATAGTTTTAATTGATTCTAGGGATTGAATTTATCATTGACAAGCAAAAAATCATCACTGTCACCTACCTTGAAAGTTTTTGAGGTCTCGATTTTTGATCAAGTTGGCCCTTAATTACTACCCTTTAGGGTTGATCAAAACTGATGCCGTTGTTACTGGCACATCCCCGGCCAATGTTTGATTTTTGAGCCAAGTATCATAAACTTTGTTCCAGTAATTTTGCAGAAAAGCTCTGGACGGCGTAAAGCGTACGGCGGACAGACGGATTTTTTATTTTATTTTATTTTATTTTTTTTTTTTTTGGATTCTACGCATCTTGAAACGTAAACCAAAAAATTTTAAGGGGGGTTAAAAAAATTTTTTTCTTGGTCGATTAAATGGTTCATTATGGAAAATAATAAACCAAAAGCACCAATATTCCCATTGTTTACATGTAACTAAAAGGGATAACCTTAAGTGTAAAAATCGTTTTGAAACATGAAAAAAGCCCGATTTCTCTCCAATTTTACCTGTACGGGGTGCCCCCCCTCCCCCGCTGAAATATTTATTTGTGGGTTAAAAAAAATTATTTTCAAACTTAATGTTTCTTCGTAAGGATCTCAAAAATGACAAAATTGCACATTGCGGACTTGCGCAAACGTGCGCAATTGACATTAACTCCATTTTGATTTATTATTTCCAATAATAAGCCTATGTGATCGTGTAGCAAAAACTTTTTATAACCCCCCCTCAAACTTTGTCACTTTACGTTTCAAGGTGCGTAGAATCCAAATTTGAAATTTCCGTCCGCCGTCCGCCGTTCGCCGTCCGCCGTCCGGGCCATAAAAAGACTAAGAATTAACTTAAAAACCCGTTCTTTCACACATAGACTCCATTTGGGGTCTACTTGGTCCTAACGTTTAACCATCCCGATCGCTTTACTCGCATAGATGCAATGGGCCAAAAACGGGCAAAAAAGTGTCTTTTTTGAGGCTTAGAGTGTTAGACTTACGCACGCCTGGCCCGCTTGGCAGGGGGTCACGGTGGGTGGTGAGGGGGGGTGAGCGGGGGGTGGAGTGAGAGGAGGCGCCGCGGCAGCTTTTGGTGTCTGGGGTGATGAGGGGCATAGCCGAGGGGTGTAGGAGAATGGATATTTATTACTTTTACGTGTTATACCCATATAATACACCGCGGCACCATGAGGTGGGTACCTACGGCGTTCCTTCGAGACATGAATATATGTTTTTTTCTAGGTCATATTTGTGTGTTAATACCAATGCTTTTCCTATGCATATTTAATAACATATCCTCTCGACTTTTCGTACGTACTTGGATAATGATATTATTAAGGCAATAACTATTTGAATAGATAGGAGCTCAAATCGAGAAATATAAACATGCGTATATAATTATAGAAGTATAGGTTGTGGCAACTCGAAATAGGACACGCCGAGGAGTCTGGACGGGCCTTATGACGTACGCAAGCCAACTAAAACTACGATCATACTCAATTGAAAAAATAATAAACCTTTGTGAAATAATTTGCAGCGTTTTTTTAAATGGCAACCCCCATTGTTTATTGCAGATTTCTGCGGAAAATTCCACGTGGAAGTGACTCATCACTCGATTTTTTTACTGAGCGCAAACGGACGTAATTCCATTGTAAAAATGCGAAATTCCGCTCAAAAAATGCAAGAATTGTGAAATGCTGAGTTTTGAAAATATTCATTTGTTACATGTAATATATGATTACATTTCAATTACTTTTCTCAAATGCAATTAAATGAGTACAGTGAGTATGATTAGGAGTGCCTACAAGCAAAGACTGGGGTTTTAAGCTAGCAATTACTCTCAATGTAATTGTAATTACCATCACCATTCTTGTAATGGGAATGGTTTGAGGCAATTACTTATTCCAATTACATGTGATGGACATGGTTTTTTCAATTACCATTCATTGTCATAGGGAAAGTGATTCGTCTTTCAAATTACCCATTACTGGAAAGGCAATGGGAAATGGGAGTGGAATTGTGTGTGTGTGTGTGTGTGTGTGTGAACACGTGCGTGCGGGTGTGGTTGTATGCGCGCTTATGTGCAAATATGTCACATTTGGATTCTACATTCAAAAAATGATGGAAAGTAAAAAAAAAGAAAAAAAAGAAGTTAACAGAGCCTTTGTTACGTCAGTTAGTTATCTTATTCTATAAGTTCACGATAAAATTAGAAAGTAGGTAGGTAATACATGATATACTACTCTCTCAACTTGGCAGACGGTTATAATTTTCGTACCTTTCAGAGAAATCCATCGGCACTAGCAAGTCGAGTACCGGGGGAGAGAGCTTTCTATGTAAGGACATCATCATCAGGCCGTCGAAACATCACTACTTCAGTACTATTACAGTACTGATGATGCCATTGCATCGAAAGCGCTCGCCCCCAGTACTTGACTTGCTAGTGACGACGGATTTCTCCGACAGGTAAGTGAATGGTAATTTTACTATTACTACTAGCGGATATAACGTTTTAGATTTAGTGGCAGACGGTTTTTTTTTTCTAGTCGATAACAATTTTAATGTAACATTATTGTGGGAAATGTTCTGGAAATGGGGATTTTGGAAGAGTTTATATGAGGCTGTTGGCACATCTTCTTGGTTTAGAAGTTCTTCCGACCTTCCCTTTAAACACTCTTGTTGGGCTATTCCGCTAGTAGAGTGGTGTAGCTGCCCCATCCTCCAAGCACAGGCTTCTTATTACCCTCCTTGTTCCTCTGAGCCGAAGGTTCACTGCTCTGATGATGGAGAACTGGGTTTTCTCTCTAACCCAAGAACAAATTTGCGAATACAGGCGAGACCACAAGTCCGCAAGTACAAACGCCCTCCTCTTCAAAAACCTATCATATTCTCGGTGGAGAGCTCCTTCGCACGAACATATCAAAGGTGTGAAGGATCCTCTAAGGTCTTCAGCTGCTCGATTTTACTTTGTATGCTTGGTGTGAGCTCCGTTTTGCGAGATAGTAGGCAATTCTTGGGATGAGTGAGAGACGGCGTAAGCATTTATGATGCATCAAAAGACGCCGGTCTCTCGCTGTCCCACACGCCACGCATTTTTATGTCGGCAACAAGAGCTGGCATCCCTTCCCCATTATCGCGTAGATTTTTTATTAATATGTTTTTGGTAATATGTTTTTCTGTAAACCATGACACCTTCAAACGAATGATTCGATCCTAAGTGGAATTTATCTGAAACAGGGCACCTATGACCAGGTTAGATTTTGTCCTTTAGAGTATATTGCAGTGGTACGTAGATGCATTACGTAAAAGGGGTGATCATTACGATAAAGCCTTCTAATGCCACCACCGGTTCGGAAATCACCAAAAATACCACCCCAATAACCTATAATCACCTCAACTGTTGAGGCTCAATCTCATTTGATAATTGATAAGTAAAACATATTCGCTTAGACTTTATTTTTAATAGCCTACAGTTCTGATGTAGAAGAAGAATTAAAAACGGTTATCGACGCCAATTCCAAGTTATTCAAATCCAGAGATAAGGAGAAAACGAATAAAGATAAGATCGCTTCCTTCCCACAAGGGTTCCTCCACCTGGAAGTGCAGTAAAAACCCTCCCTCTCCTATTACCAGAGCGCAGTAGTCTGACATCAGTCGAACCAAAAGCATTCGGGCGATTAATATACCTACCCAGTGATAGTTCGGTCGAGTCTGTGCAGTTTCTTCGGTCCCCATTTTACAAATTCACCAGAGATGTGTCGTCTTGAAGTGCTCTTCTTGTTCATCACTGCTGCTCTAGGATATGCAAGTACTGTAATCAAAAATGATCAGGTCACACAATATGGCACATACCATACACAAACTGACAACTCAACCCACAATATCAGAAAGAGGGAAAATAACATCGCCATGATGACTTTGAGAAATTTAAACCCCTATTATGTCGCTCCTCCGTGTACTGCCCATTTTCTCAACACTAATATAGGAGAAAAAGCAATTTTCAAAATCAACAGTACACATCTCAAATCGCAGGAAACGTCTGGCTTTCAAAGCAGAATGCAAACGAAAATGGCTGTTGATAGATTTTCCAATTATACTGTCAATAATTTCAATAATACGGAAACTGACAAATCAAAAACTGTCTTCAATGATACTATATTCTGTTCCTATAGTGCTGAAGCGATAAACCCCTACATTTATTACCACATCGGTGAGGTCTCTAATCCTGAAGAAATGAAAACCTCAAATAAATCTCTGGAAACTACCACTGTTCGCCCTATGAAAATGTTTGACGCTAGTGTTACCGATTTGTATGAAATGTCCAATGCGAGCGTGGATCATGAACCTAGTGATGATACTGAGGCGATCAATAACCTCACCCGGACCTGGATCGGCCTGTTCGACACGGAATTTGCTTTACATTCTTGGAAAACCACAGAAAAACCTAATACACAAATGGAAACTACTACTGAGATCATCTCTACAAATTTTGGAACTATTGCTCAGAATTCGTCTGAAATAGCTAACACCAGCGTGGTTCAAAAACTTGATGATGATACTGAGGCGATCAATAACCTCACTCGGACCTGGATCGGTCTGTTCGACACGGAATTTGCTGTGCATTCTTGGAACACCACTGAAAAACCTAATACCCAAATGGAAACTACTACTAAGAACATCTCTACAAAGTTTGGTACTATTGCTCAGAATTTTTCTGAAATAGCTAACACCAGCGTGGTTCAAAAACGTGATGATGATTCTGAGGCGATCAATAACCTCACTCGAACCTGGATCGGTCTGTTCGACACGGAATTTGCTGTACATTCTTGGAACACCACAGAAAAACCTGATACCCAAATGGAAACAACTACTGAGATTATCTCTACCAAGTTTGGCACGATTGCTCACAATTCATCTGAACCAGCCAACACCAGCGTGGTTCAAAAACGTGATGATGATTCTGAGGCGATCAATAACCTCACTCGAACCTGGATCGGTCTGTTCGACACGGAATTTGCTTTACATTCTTGGAACACCACTGAAAAACCTAATACCCAAATGGAAACTACTACTGAGATCATCTCTACCAAGTTTGGCACTATTGCTCACAATTCGTCTGAACTAGCCAACACCAGCGTGGTACATGAGCCTGATGACGATGCTGAGGTAATCAAGAACCTGAGTAGCATCTACAACAGCCTGTTTGACGCTGATTTGATTGTACGTTCTTGGAACACCACAGACAAACGTAACAGTAGAATGGAATTATTATTTTTTCGAAGGTTTTTTGAACGAATGTTCCAAAATCGTCGACGTCAGCTTCTGCAACGAGACAGGGGATGCCAACGGGACCATCAAACTGACTGCCAGGTCGCCCTTAATCATGATGACTTGAATCATTCTGTACGATTCGGTCATAAGCAGCTTGGCTAGTAGCTATTTGTGATATGGCTGCTTGAGCTATTAGGTATGTACAACACAAGTATTTAATTTTATGAAATTGCGAATTTTTCTCCTAAATGGTATTTTTATAGAAATGTTCCGATATACATTTTTTTGTACTTCTATATATTCATTACTACTCGTGATTCCTCCGTGCCTCGATATCTCCACCGTTATCTTTATCTAAGTAGTGATGATAACGTTGAATAGATAAGTATATCTTCTCCTCATTGCAAATCAATCACGGTTTGTTTTTATGGCTTTATATCACGATGAGATTTCCTTTACCTTGTATGTAATTTGATAGCGTTGCACTGTATGCATTCTATATCAAATTAAGACTATTTTATCAATGATCAGTCGAATCTCCGACTAATTAACTACCTATTGTAATCCGTTAGTGGTTGGCTTTTCAGATACCGTTTATCAATCTTGGGTTGACTGCTGACTAAGTTGACGGAGTATCTAGACGCCATGGATCAGAATTTATTTCGGGGAAAAAACTGGTATCCAGAAACAATAATTTCACTGCTCTACAGGTTCATGAAGCTCACAATCAGATTATTTTCACGTTCGTTGTCAACAGGACATCTTAACTAAACAACCTTGATCTCGTCAATCAACTAAACAACCTTGACCTCATCAATCACGTCCCTCTTACCATAAACGCCATCTTCAATATTGCAGCTCACTTTCTTTTGCCGTCTGGAGGTCCTAGACAGAATCCTCCGAGAATCGTCTGGCAACGAATTCTCGATCTGGGCAACGTTCTTCTGTTGAGATAAATATTCCTGGATGAGTTGGCTTCCATCACTAACCCTGGTGAATACATGTGACGCTGCTCGTTTTCCTTCTTACCCTCTTGTTGATCTCTGATGCATATTTTTCCGCGGCTATCCTTCCCTTATTTTCACATTTGCTTCCTATTGGTTTTTTTCCATTTCCTTTCGGCTCTTCCATCTCCCACGGCTCTTGTCCCTCACATTCTTCTGTCTGACCACACCTCCAGCAAGTTACTGCGTTGACTTGTTCCTCTACTTTTCAATGACCTTACGAACGGCAGTCCTTACAAACATGACCCGAACCCAGAAGATTCTGACACACCAGTCGTTCTCAATTTTTGTTGTTTCCACGTTCCTTACTTAATCTAAATCTCTAGAGCGACAAGTCCGATGACATTGAACTCAATTTTCTCCAAGAGAATTGGTCCAATCCATTGAAGTATTGGTCTCTTCAATTCCCTCTGCCGTTCTCACGACAACTTCACTTCCTCTCTCGAAGTTCCAAGGCCTAGAATGTCCACCAGTATCCCACCGGTGCCACTAATGTAATGACTTACAACAAAATAGTGATTAGTTTCAAGGATCAGCATTCCAGATTCTCAAAACTATTCTGGAGAAAAATGAAAGGTGAATTGTGTTCATGTTAGATGTATGTGTTTTATGTATGATCAAATTTACATTTAAAATTAGGGAAAACGTTACACTCAGCCAAGGGTTGGAATGGATCCCCCTGTATCTCCTTCGCTAGCGTGTATAGAGATATATTTGTGACTTTTTTTGTCCTATAACATATATTTTTTAGTTCACGCTAAAGACCACTTTTTTCACTTTTAAGATTTTTTTCGCGTTTTCGACTTTGTGTCACTAAAACTGTCTCTAACTCCCTTAATTTCCTGTCAAAACTCAAATCTGATTATACCGTTGGAAAGAACGTTAGATTTCCTATCTCTCTAATTACTTTTCAAAAAATTGTAATTGAAATACACGGCTGAAAAATCAGTCGTAAGTGGACACTTTGTAAAATTTCGAAAATATTCACTTTTTTCAAAGTTTGTACCTCGAAACTTCCTGAATGGAAATTTGCGTACTGTAAACCTAAAAGTTGCACCACAATTCCAGCTTTCCAACAGTGTATTCAATTTTTGTTTTACTTTGATAATAGGGGAGACAAATATTTTTCAATGCTGAAAAACGTGGTTTTTTTTTATGAAATCGAGGGTTTTTGTGAAAAATGACCCCCTAAGAAATTACTAGTTTGGTGTCGGTTTCTACGTATTTTTTTACGCTGAATCGAATGTAAACACTCGCAGATCCCTCCAACTCTGTTACAACCGAGTTTTACACTTTAACAAACTAGTTTTTTGTTCATTTGCTATGCTCAATTTTATGTGTTTTTCAAGGATAAAACTTGTTAGTTGAAGTGTAGAACTCGGGTGTTACGGAGTTGGAGAGATTTGGGAGTGTTATCATTCGATTCAGCGTAAAAAAAGTACATAGAAACCGACCCCAAACTAGTATTTTCTTAGGGGGTAATTTTTCACGAAAACCCTCAATTTCGTTTAAAAAAAACCACGTGTTTCAGCATACAAACATGAATTTCTCCCCCAAATAACAAAGTAAAATCGACTACACCATTGAAAAGGTGGGATTGTGATGCAACTTTTAGGTTTACAGCATGAAAATTTCCATCCAGGACGTTTCGAGAGACAAACATTGATGAAAGTGAAATTTTCGGAATTTTACAAATTGTTCACTCACGGATTATTTTTACCCGTTCATTCCATTTCAAAAATTTTAAAAAGTCATTGGAGAGATAGGAAATCTAACGCTCTTTCGAACGGTATAATCAGATTTGAGGTTTGGCTGAACATTTAGGGAGTTATGACAGTTTTAGTGACACAAAGTCTTATAAGTGGGAAAAGAGGTCTTTAGCGTGAAATAAAAAATATATGTTATAAGTACGTCAAAAAAGTCACAAATTAGTAGTAGAATCTAACCCTACCCGGTGGTGCTACCGAAACTGCGACACCCTGTATATATACATACATAGTCACAAGATTCAAATAGCCTATCTTTGATCGTGTAATACATTAAATTTTCTTGATTCATCAACTATAGAAAAGATATTAACATAGTACAACATCAAATCATCCTTTAGCCACCAACCATGCGCCCTTCCATAGTATCCTCAATAGGTAGGTAGTGTAGAACGGCATCGAAGAGTAACGGCGTCGAAAACAGGTGAAATACAAACATTTATGATGATGAACAACGGCGTCGAAAGATAGCGTTGTATAAAATACGGAGTTATAAACGGTAACGCTCATCCGAGTCGAAATTCAAGAAAGCTCAAACAAGTAGATAGTGTGCCCCTGTTTTCGACGCCGTTCCTCTTCGATGCCGCTAACCCCTTTTTCGTTTCGTACGCGGTTATTCTTCGTCGCGTTCCAACTACTTCTGAAAGGTTATACGCCGCTGTTCTTCGACGCCAGTATTTCCTATTTTATACACGGTTATTCTTCGATGGGGTTCTACACTACATTGAGATATTATTTGAGAAACCTCCTTTTTATACGCGGTTACTCATTCGACGCGGCTGTGCGCTCCCCCTCAATATACATATTGTATTACTTGGTTGAGGATACTATGAAAGGGCGTTGTTGGCTAAGGGATGAATTTGATGTTGTACTATGTTAATATCTTCCATAGGTGTATGTATACTGGGTGTCTCGACTTAAGTAGGTAACACTTCAGGGATCGATTTCACAAGTGATTTGCAACAGAAAGTGCGTCCTAGACTTTTTCTTTAAAGGCTTCGTTTCCGAGTTATTTCTTTTTTAAGATTTTTTTCGCGTTTTCAACCTCACATCACAAAAACAGCTCTAACTCCCAAAATTGTCAAGCTAAGGATATCTTTGGAAAGAGCGTTGAATTTTCAATCATTCTGATGTAAATTTCAATTTTTTTTATTTGTTCTAAATAGTGAAAAAAATAGCCAAAGTTTACCATTTGAAAAAAATGTAAAAATTGTCGATTTTTCATCGTTTTTCTGCTCCTCCTTGAAGTTTTTCAGCAAGCGCTTTCCGGGAAAAACTTCCTCAACCTGTCAGCTTTCTAACGGTTTACTAAAAAGAAATTTTTTATACGGAAGTTTTGGGTGAAAATATCGTTTGAATGACAAAAACCGTGATTTTGTCGGTCAAAATCGACGTTTCATATTTTTAATTTTTTTTATTTTTTATTCATTATTATTTTTTTTTATGCACAGCTGTATTTGATGATAATGAACCAAAGAAATAATAGTGGCTCTACCTAACTCATCTTCCACCTGCCTTATCTACTTGAGTAAAATTTCATAATTATTGGAGGGGCAGGCAGAAAAATACGACAATACGATCGGCTACCTCAGTCAATTGTGCTTCAAAATTATTCCTCGGATACTTATCTTTCATTTGAGTAGGTACCTAATAATACGGGGTGGGTTAGCAATGAAAATGCTGTTGTGTATCAGAGATCGCTCGTGTTATAAAAAAATAATAATTACTTCTTTAAAAAAAATAAATAAATAAATCAAAGCAGGTTCTCAAAGTGTCTCCCTCCTTCCTGTATGCAGAATGCACATACCTTACGTAACGTCACACGATCCGCGAGGAAGAGATGCCGCCTATGCATACAGGAAGGAGGGAGGCACTTTGAGAACCTGCTTTGATTTATTTATTTATTTTTTTTTTTTAAAGAAGTAATTATTATTTTTTTATAACACGAGCGATCTCTGATACACAACAGCATTTTCATTGCCAACCCACCCCGTATTATTAGGTACCTACTCAAATGAAAGATAAGTATCCGAGGAATAATTTTGAAGCACAATTGACTGAGGTAGCCGATCGTATTATCGTATTTTTCCGCCTGCCCCTCCGATAATTATCTAATTGTGCTCAAGTAGATGAGGCAGGTGGAAGATGGGTTAGGTAGAGACACTATTATTTTTTTGGTTTATTATCATCAAATATAGCTGAGCATTAAAAAAAAAAAAAATAAATAAAAAATAAAAATAAATAAAAAATATAAAAAAAATTAAAAATATGAAACGTCGATTTTGACCGACAAAATCACGTTTTTTGTCATTCAAACGCAATGTTCTCCCAAAACTTCCCCATAAAATTTTTTTTTATTAAACCGTTGGAAAGCTGACAGGTTGAGGAAGTTTTTCCTGGAAAGCGCTTGCTGAAAAACTTCCATACTGAGGAGCAGAAAAACGAAGAAAAATCGACAATTTTTACATTTTTTTCAAATGTTAAACTTTGGCCATTTTTTTCACTAACTAGAACTAATAAAAAAAATTGAAATTCACATCAGAATGATAGAAAATTCAACGCTCTTTCCAAAGATATCCTTAGATTTGAGAAAACTTGAAAATTTTTGGAGTTAGAGCTGTTTTTGTGACGTAAGGTCGAAAACACGAAAAAAATCTTAAAAAAGAAATAACTCGGAAACGAAGCCTCTAAAAGAAAAAGTCTATGAGGCACTTTTTGTTGCAAATTACTTGTAAAATCGATCCCTGAAGTCTTACCTACTTAAGTCGAGACACCCTGTATACACGGTATATATTCCATAGGTGAACAAAATGTATCACAAGAACAATTAATTATTGTAGGCATAGCGGCGTGTATTGTACGTCGGTGAGGGGGGGGGGGGGGGGGGGGGTCGTTTCAGTCAAGATTACAATTTCAATTATACCATCTAAATATAATTCCAGAGTATAATAGCTGCCTATTATATTTATCGTCACGTTTGATTTTACAGGTTTCGAGATTTTGGACGGATTTCATCATATTCTGCTCATCTAAGAAACCAGCCATTCGTGAAGGACGATTGTACAGTCTAATCAGCATTTGGTGTTATGATCGAATATAAGAAAAATGGCGAATGAAAGTTGTAGTTGATCTGTTGATATAACTGTTGCTTGTGTTTACAGATATTTTATGTTCCCATTATTTATTTTCCTATATATTATTGGATATGATCTTGATTTTGTGAGTGATAGAGGTACGAAATTGATGTACTAAGAAAACAGTACCGTTCGAGAAGGTACTTGCACGAATAAATGAAGTGATTTTTTTCTACTGAACCGCTCAATATCAGATTTCTAGTTTTATTTTTGGCAAAAATGTACCTCTGACAACAATGAGTTTTATTTTCTTTTCGGGTCGAAAAGCTATCGCTAAAAACATAAAACTCATACTTGTGAGCGAAAAAAAACTCTAAATTTGGTATTGAGCGGTTCAGAAAAATCAAGATCACTCCGTCAATCTCTGCACGCACTAAGTTAGGAAACACCAAATAACTGGATAACTTAGGTCGTAGAAACCCAAGGGAACCCTTGAAATGTAATTAATCCGTACGTACTACTATAAAATAGGTAACACGCTCATAATCTCCTTTCCGAGAGGAATTGATAACATCTACAAAAAAGAAATCGAGAAATAAAAAATGTGGGTACTATTAAACGAAACAATAATACCTTATAATCAATGTTGTATATATCGTATTCATTCTTCAGTCAACATGATAGGTTTAACTGTTCATTTATTTCCTTTAAATTTTTGATCCGATGTAGCCATTTGAATGTTTGTTTGTTAAAGATGTGGATATTGCGCGGTACAATTAATATACCTACTTATATTGACCTGCGTTTTTATCTTATGGTGAATGTTTAATATTTTGCGTTTTTTTGGATTCATGTTGATTTTTCCTTTCAAGTGAACACGGGACTTAATATCTTTGAACGGAGGCTAACTCATTTCATGAGCGATTTTTCTTGGACGAATTTTTTCCAATTAGGTTCTTACTTCATTTTATACACTTTCCTTTAATGCAGCAATGAATTATGAAGATGATAATACAATACTTTACGTATACAGCAATGACTTGAAAATGTTCGTTTTAAACTGAAGAAAAAAGTTAAATTAAATAAATAAAATGATTCTTGCAACACGTCCTGTAATGATTGAACGATTAACCTCTTATTAAGTTTTTTCTCTAATTCGTGCATTCAACCCGAAACAAATTTTTTAAATTTTTTCTGATATATTTATTTTTTAGTCAACTTATTTATTTTATTTTTTTATTTAATAATTTAGGCCACATCCCAACCGTAAGGCTCAATATCGGTCATTTATTCGGCTTCCAATATTAACATTTTCAATTTTTAGCGTTTTTTGGCAAATTTTGAAGTGTTTAGTCTATTTAAATTACTGAAATTTAATTCCGACGCTTCTTTATAAATTACGAATTAACAACCTCATCCAAATATTATTCTGCAAATTTTATTTTCAGAATGTCCTTACTGTGCTACGAACTGTCCATCACAGAATGAAATGACACTGATTAGAAAACGCAATGCAATAAATGAAAAATGTTAAAGTTTACGAAATTTAATTAAAAAATTAAATTGATAAATTTTGTTAAGAGCCTTGAACTCTCCTAATCTACCTACACCAACAGTTACTATGGATTAGAATATTTTCACCCTCAAGAAGATAGGTAGATGGATAATTGTAATTCAATTGTTATACCTAAATATATTTATATCGTTTTTAAACTTGTAATCATCACATTAGTGATATTCAAATGATTATATTTTAATGTGTCTTTCAAGATAGTATTTGTTTGTTGATTGCATTTGAAGGGATCACGGAAGGAATGGGTGGTGTCATTTATTTATCGATTTCAAGGTAAGGATGGCAATATGTAGTTTTTTTTCGTTTCGTTCTTCTCTTAATTAGAAAAAGGGGATATCTCCCTTTCTCCCGTGGGCTCATCATTTTATTTTATGAATTTTGTTTAAGTTTTTATCACAAATCGGACCCGTTCCACGAATTTGTTTATTTGTGTAAGAAGAGAACACGTTTGCCTTTGTGATTGTTCATTTGCTTTTGATGTTTATTTAGATTTAGTTTTACTGTATTTTCCTTTCATAGTTTGTTAATATTAAATGAAAAAATACAAAGTATTTGCTTATGGGGAATAAAAATTGTAGGTCTAGAGAAGATGTCCTTGAATTGGTAGCTCATAATTGCAACTGATTGCCTGGCTGTGCATGTGTTGCATTGGAGGAAGTGGGACATTATCGGTACATAGGTGTAAATGTCATGGAAGCAACATAGCTATTGAATTTCTTCAAAAAAGCTTGCAAGATTGCTTTACATATTTTACAATGTTAGGACCTTGTATACTTGACTCTTGTGAAGTCAGAAATTCAATGCGGTTTTGTTGGATGGGGTGGTACGCTTTGAAGCCACATGGAGCGTTTTAATTTTACGCAAAGATTTATATTACAAATTAATAATATAATAAATTAAAAAGCCTATTTTGTATTGTAACTTGATCTATTTATTAACAACCAGGTTTTCATCCTCCGGCAACTGGGCATGACCATTGTTTGCGTTTTAGACTAGTTAGAGACGTTATCCAAAACCTGCACTAATGAGTGTTATCCATATACTCATTTTATATTTTTAAATGAAAACAGATTCAATTTTAAGAAATTTGACACTATCCGCACTCTCTTACAGTGCACAGATTCCTTTCTTTGATTTTTCAAAGTTTGCTTCACTGGTGACGTCACGCTAGGAAGAGAGACCCTCCCAGGTAGGTAGGGCGATTGACGTCAACACTGTGAGATACTTTGAAAAATCATGGGCACAAGAATACTAGAGTGGGGCGAATGATAAGAGATGTTTCCTGATTTATCGAACCATATTATGTTAACTTCTTGTTTCCGCAATTTTAATCGCACAGAAATCGTTCACCATTCGTTGGAAAGCTCTCAATTTATATAGTATTTTTCTTGTAGTTACATATTTATTTATATAATATTTATAGGGTTTTAGACCAAATTAAATGTCTACCAATTATTTATTTTATTATTGCCAAATATTGTTATTATTCACGTGCAACCAAGCCGTTGGTAAGGAAATAGAATCATCGCAATTTTTTTTTTTTTTTTTTTCATTTAAAAATAGTTAAAGTTCCTTTTCACACCCATGGGTTTCACTCATTCTGACGTCCAGGAGTCGTAACATTACTAATATGTTATTGGCATTATTCTAAGGGCAGTTAACGTGCCACTTGAAATAATCACCTCTAATTGGTACTCTCTAACGCAAAATTATCGTCTGGAAGGACACAAACACACACACACAAAACCATATATATATATATATATATATATATATATATATATATATATATATATATATATATATATATATATATATATATATATATATATATATATGTAATGTCCCAATGCGGATCTCAATGAAGAACATTTTCAACAAATTTTATTTTAAAATTTTTGGAGCTATTACAATTTGCTAAAACTGAGACCAACGCCATTCTTCATAATTTTTTACGTTGATCTCAGGAAAAATGCTTTCGCGCGCGCCACTTGCGCAAAAGAGTGGTGCAAATGACATAAAATGTTTTTTCAAATGGGGAACCCATTCAATATTGCAGATTTTAATTCTCTTGAATTATCATGAAGAAATGACCCATCACTCGGTTTTTGCAAGTGAGCGTGAACGAAGTTTGAGGGGGGGTTAAAGAAATGTTTTTCCTGTTCGATTACAAAGTTTCATTATTGAAAATAATAAAACAAAAAATTTGTGGTCTGCTTCCAACTCATACGCCTTATATTGAACAAGGACCATCCTCTTCCGTCGAGTTGAGGAAATCAGCTCACCTTCAAACGATTTCGGAAATGAAGAGTTCAAACCAGCCACTTCATGGACATAAAACTCAATCGCCCTCTGAAATGTCTTGTAGAACTCATCCACAGCATTCCAACGTTCTCGCGTGTGATGATGGTTTTTTTTTATAATGGCTCAACAAATTCTAGTTATAACACCACGGTTTTGAACCATTTTGTGAAAGAAGGTCCAAGATTTACAGTAGGTATTGTATGGAAGATTAACAAAACCACAGAAGCCACTGAATTGAAATCACGCGGATGCTTTAAAAACGTATATGTGTTAACACACGTGCAATATTCCACAAGAGTATAATATTCTACTTTTTAGAAGGGGAGGCAGGATCTCCAAAAGTTACAAATTCATGTGTGGGGAACAGCAAATCCCGATCGCCAATTCCTATACTTACCTGGGTGTTAAAGTTGTTACTTCTGGGCGTTTTGTACAACATGCTGAGGAGAGTGTCAGGAGGGGGGAGACGGCTGCCCGTGCGTTGCTCCCAATGATACATAGAGCCAGCGGTGGTCCATTTTCCTCATGGAGTGCAGTAATCAATTCCTTGGTTCTGTCTTCACCTCTTTATGCTGTTGAGTCGTGGGGGTGTCGCACGGTGAGGTTCTGGAGAAAGTCCAGCTCTGTGCTTATAAATCTTTCTTGTTCCTAACCAGTAACACTCCAGACTACTTTGTTCGTACCGAGTTGGTAGTGCCTTACCTGGAGGTGAGGATTCTTGGTTTGGCCTTGGGTTGGTGGTCTAGGCTGTGCAGTATGGAGGACCCCAGGCTACCTAGGCTCCGTTTTTCCCGTCTCTTGCTCTCCACGCTGTTAGGCCGGACCAACAATACAACTGGGCTTCTCAGATGGATGCTTTACTTTCTAAATATTGGGAGAGCCCGCCATGGTCTGCTCAAGACCCAAACAATTTTAATAGAAATATATTCTCACAACGTGTCCAGTCATTTCGGAGGCAATCAGACGGAGAACGAGTGACGTCATCGTCTTTTAGCCCTATTTACAAAATATATTGCCCCTCTGGGGACATGCTCCCCGCCTATCTGAATTGTGACTTAGGTATTCATACTATGAGATTTCTTGCTAAACTTTTTGTTGAATTACTTATACCCAGGTTTACTGTAAAATTCGATAACCATGCGGATAGCCCTTTATGTAACCTTTCTGAGTCTGATACTATCTTTCATTTTCTTTTTGTATCTCCAGTCCTTCGTGGCGAGCGTTTTTCTTTTTTTCTAACAAATGAATTGTCCTACTATGAACTCTCTTCTTTGTTGCTACTTCAAGCTTGCCAGTAGCTCGTCAGACCTCGAGGGTTCAACACCGTGTATATCGTCGTTGTCTTCCTCTGTTTTCCGTCTCTTTTGTCGGCCTTTTTCGTCTTTGTCCCTCCCGCGCGCTTATAGTTATCTAACCTTATAGTTTTGTCGATTACTAAGGCTAAATTTCCTACCATATTTAAAGTGGCCAAGGTGATTCCTCTTCATAAAGAAGGTTCTGGATCGGATCCGGGAAACTACAGGCCTATTTCGATGTTAGGGATTGTGTGTAAGATCCTTGAAAGATGGGTTAAGAGGTCCTTGATCGAATACCTTGCGTCTAACCACTTGCTGAACGCGAACCAATTCGGGTTTAGAGAATCTCGGGGTGGAAGATGCCTTGTTCTAGCTCACGTAGAAATAGTACAGCTCCAGAGAAGCCAAATTGAAGACAGCACTGGTCTTTTTCGATCTGAAGAAGCCTTTCGACTCGATCGACAGGGTTCTGCTCTTCAGGCGCATGGAGGAACAGGGAATAGTGGGAGAGAGTTTGGAGTGGTTTGCCAGCTTCCTGTCTGATCGAACTCAGTTTGTGACCATTGGAGACACGAGGAGTGCGGTTAAGCCTATCAAATATGGTGTGTTCAGGGAAGCACCCTTGGGCAGGTATTGTTTTTGGTTTATATAGATCGCTTAGCTTCACTATCTACCGTCGCTGACATCCTCCTCTTCGCCAATGACACGACTCTGCTCGTATCTGGGTCCTCGTAGGAAGTAGTGACGGAGGAGATGCAGAGGCTCTTGGACAAAATTAACGGGTGGTTGTTGAGGAGTTTCCTCACTCTGAATGTTCTCAAGACCAAGTTTATGCTAATTGGAGGAGGTGATATCCCCCAGGATGTTGGATTGAAGATCCATTCCTGTGCTTCGGGGGTATATGTGGTTGCGGGGGGTATGTGCTTCCAAATACAAGTATCTGGGCGTCATGGTAGACTCGGCTCTCATTTGGGATCATCAGGTTTCTTATCTATACCCAAAGCTAGGTACGCAAATTGTTATACTTGTTTTACCATGTAAAGCCTGTACTGTCCAAGTAGCGCTTGAAACAAGTATACGTGTCACTCGTCCAGTCGTTGCTACAGTAGGGCATCCTAGTCTGGGGTGGTGCATTTCCTAGCCATTTGCGCAAGTTGGCAATTTTGCAGAAGGCCATCCTAAAGGTGATGCTTGGCAAACCAAGAAGGCATCTTAGTGCCCTCCTCTTTCAGGAAGCTACGGTACTCAAAATCCGCCAACTCTTCATTAAACGTCTGGTTCTCTTCTACCATCGCACTCCCTCCATAGTCAACAGCCCTTCCGTTTACTCCCACTTCACCCGATTTCAATATTTCCAGAACACCGTTAACCCTAGAATTAATTTAACTTTTACAACTAGAAGTCCGCAATATCTTGTTCACTTGATTTACAATTCCTTACCAAGAGATCTCAAACAGCCAGAAAATTATAGTCGTTCAGTCTACAAGAGGCCTATTTTCACGTGGTTGATTCAAGTAGGACCAAACAACGCTGAAATCATGCTCAGCAGTATTTATGTTTAGTTTCATCTATAGATGATTATATGTTATTTGGAAAGAGAGAGTTCGGTGCAATCGAATGTATGGTTACTTTCAAACATTATATTTTGTTTGTAAATGTAGACAGCGCACTACTTTTTTGTTAAGGTAATTATGATCTGGATGTGTGTCAAGCGGCTTAGGTTCGTCAGACAGGCTCAGCCTACCGACGGGCTATATTATCCAATATGTATTTTTGTTAGGATAATTTTCTTATATAATATTGAATAAAATCTCTCTCTCTCTCTCTCTCTCTCTCTCTCTCTCTCTCTCTCTCTCACACACACACACACACACACACACACACACACACACACACACACACAGATGTGGCCACATGTAATAATGTGTTTTGCATTGTTAACAATTGTATACGAATAAGAGTTTTCTTTTTGAACGAAGGTTTCTTACACTAGCTGATTATTCATTGTCCGCTTAGTCTGGATATTAATATTTCCTGGGCATTATTTCTTCAATAGTGTGATAATTATTTTTGTACATTGTTCACCAACCTTGTAACGCCGGAATGCTTATACAAATAAACAATTTCATTTCATTTCATATTCAACAAGAAAGTCAGACTTGACTTTCAACGTCCATACTGATAAATAGAAATTAATATGAAGAAGTTGGATGGTAGAAGCTAAAGGCGAGGTTTAGTTATCTCTGCTATGCGGGTTCCACATCATTATCTTCTATCCCGTATATGCGTCAGCTTGAATACGGAGATTTACCGAAGTATGTGGCTGCTGAGTTGGCGGCTCTTAGGAAGCACTGATAAGTCCAGCGAACGTTCTTAGCCGGTTGACGTTATCTTCTTTTGAAAAAAACCGATATATCAAATATGCAGTTGTCCTCAAAACTCACAACGAACGTGCGGCACTTCAGCTCCCTTGTATTATCAACATGACTATAGTAATGCTGAAACTATAATTTCGGAAATTTAACATGTTAAAATGAAGAATGCAGTTAAAAGCAAACACAGTGAGTTTCGCAAATATCTTACATCTGTGAATCATCGAATGATACCTGTTTTCCAAGCACAGTAAAAACTAGCATCAATCAAGCCAACTACACTAGAAAACATTCGACGAAGTAACCTATCGGCGAGCTCGAGGTTAACCAAGAAAATTATCTTTACTACTTTCCACGGTCATTCTTCCATAACATACCTATTGAGAATTCTCCTATAACGTGCCAATTTTTATTATTTAATGAATACTTATAGTTTTTTACTGACTCCAATGAAAAAACGCTGCAAATTATTTCACAAAGGTTTATTATTTTTGGTTTATTATTTCCAATAATAAGCCTATGTGATCGTGTAGCAAAAAATTTTTATAACCCCCCCTCAAACTTTGTCACTTTACGTTTCAAGGTGCGTAGAATCCAAATTTGAAATGTCCGTCCGCCGTTCGCCGTCCCATAAAAGGCCTAAGAATTGACTTAAAAAAACCCGTTCTTTCGCACATAGACTCCATTTGGGGTCTAGTTGGTCCTAACGTTTAACCATCCCGATCGCTTTACTCGCATAGATGCTATGGGCCAAAAACGGGCGAAAAAGTGTCTTTTTGAGGCTTTGAGTGTTAGACGTGTTAGACGCACGCCTGGCACGCTTGGCAGGGGGTCACGGTGGGTGGTGAGGGGGGTGAGCGGGGGGTGGAGTGAGAGGAGGCGCAGCGGCACCATGAGGTGGGTACAGCGTTCCTTCGAGGCATGAATATATGTTTTTTCTAGGTCATATTTGTGTGTTAATACCAATGCTTTTCCTACGCATATTTAATAACATATCCTCTCGACTTTTCGTACGTACTTAGATAATGATATTATTAAGGCAATAACTATTTGAATAGATAGGAGCTCAAATCGAGAAATATAAACATGCGTATATAATTATAGAAGTATAGGTTGTGGCAACTCGAAATAGGACACGCCGAGGAGTCTGGACGGGCCTTATGACGTACGCAAGCCAACTAATACTAAAATCATACTCAATTGAAAAAATAATAAACCTTTGTGAAATAATTTGCAGCGTTTTCAATTGAGTATGATCATGTTTTTAGTAGGCTTGCCCGTCCAGACTCCTCGGCGTGTTCTATTTCGAGTTGCCACAACCTATACTTCTATAATTATATACGTATGTTTATATTTCTCGATTTTAGCTCCTATCTATTCAAATAATCATTGCCTTAATAATATCATTGTCTAAGTACGTACGAAAAGTCGACAGGATTCGTTATTAAATATGCGTAGGCAAAGAATTGGTGTCAACACACAAATATGACCTAGAAAAAAACATTCTTGCCCTTAGGAACATGAAATTCGAAAGCAATACAAGTGTAGGAAGTTTTCCACGCCACCCTGGAGGTACTCCCTAGGTCTCGTTACCTCACAACCGGAGGATCACCGCCCTATTACGCCTACACTATCATATCACTCATATTTTTCCACAACATTCATTTGAAAGTTGTGCATTTTGGGATGAGTGAATTTCGTCCTAACATGAGAATAATAATTATTAGGTCGTGCAGTTGTGGTCGTGCATGATCTGGTCCTAAAGGGTTCTGTTGCGAAGTCCTACTGCCCATTGTTATCCTAACCGTGGAATATAAGCTTGCGTAGTTGTGGTTGAGCAGGTTGGAGTTTTAACTCGTCAGTCTAACACTCAAAGCCTCGAAAAAGACACTTTTCGCCCGTTTTTGGCCCATAGCATCTATGCGAGTAAAGCGATCGGGATGGTTAAACGTTAGGACCAACTAGATACCAAATGGAGTCTATGTGCGAAGGAACGGATTTTTTAAGTAAATTCTAAGGCCTTTTATGGCCCGGACGGCGGACGGCGGACGGACATTTCAAATTTGGATTCTACGCACCTTGAAACGTAAAGTGACAAAGTTTGAGGGGGTTTATAAAATTTTTTTGCTATACGATCACATAGGGTTATTATTGGAAATAATAAACCAATGAAGTTCTATATTTCACATGTATAGGGATGTCTTGGTTTTCATGTTCCACCGAACCGTGGTGTTAGGTATATATGGTACCTAGATCTTTAGTAGACTTCAAAACAAAATTGTTTCCATAAAAAAACGCTGCAAATTATTTCACAAAGGTTTATTATTTTTTCAATTGACTATGATCGTAGTTTTAGTTGGCTAGCGTACGTCATAAGGCCCGTCCAGACTCCTCGGCGTTGTCCTACTTCGAATTGCCACAACCTATACTTCTATAATTATATACGCATGTTTATATTTCTCGATTTGAGCTCCTATCTATTCAAATAGTTATTGCCTTAATAATATCATTATCTAAGTACGTACGAAAAGTCGAGAGGATATGTTATTAAATATGCGTAGGAAAAGCTTTGGTATTAACACACAAATATGACCTTGAAAAAAACATATTCATGCCTCGAAGGAACGCCGGCGCCGTACCCACCACAAGGTGCCGCGGCGCCGGCGCCTCCTCTCACTCCACCCTCCCGCTCCCCCCCCCCCCCCCCCCCCCCCTCCACCCACTGTGACCCCCTGCCAAGCGTGCCAGGCGTGCGCGCGTCGAAAAAGAAACTTTGTTGCTTGTTTTTGGCCCATAGCATCTATACAAAATTGACAGCCCCCAGATTTTATCTTATTTTGATTTTCGTACGCCGATCCATCCTACAAGAAGTAATGATTTATTTTCCGTCCGTTTTGTCCCGTATAACTATTTGTTCAATAACTCCCTCTATCGCATGGCTAGAAATTATAATTTAATAGCAGCTGAAAATAAATTGCCTCGATTTATTTTTCAATAGTTTTTCTGTTTTTAAGAACCACACAATTTCTTATTTTTCTAAATTTTCGACCTAGTAAAAGGTACCTACTATTATTATTCTTTTGTGCATTGATTTAATTTTTTGTTTCTAACACTTTTTACTCTGTAAAATTTACTTTCTCTCGTTGTCTGTATTTTTTAAATATGTCTGCATTTCTATGTAAGCTTCCTTATTGTATATTGGGCTAACTAGCCCGTAAATAAATAAATAAATAAATAAATAAATAAATAAATACGAGTAAAGCGATCGGGATGGTTAAACGTTAGGACCAACTAGACCCCAAGTGGAGTCTATGTGCGAAAGAACAGATTTTTTAAGTCAATTCTAAGGCCTTTTATGGCCCGGACGGCGGACGGTGGACGGCGGACGATATAAAAATTCTTGCTACACGATCACATAGGCTTATTATTGGACATAATAAACCAAAAGACGCCCCAAACAAAATGCAAAAACAGCACTAATATTTCCCACTTTTAAATTGTGACTAAAAGGGATAAACTCAAGTATACAAATCGTTTTAAAACTCGAAAAAATCCCATTTTTTCTCCAATTTCCTATATGCTATACATACAATTAAATGATTCTGCTCTGCCTAGTCAAGAGCTGCATCATTCACAAAGGATAAAGAGAATGTTGGTTGAAGCCTCGCACCAGGCGTTTTATTAAATGTTACATATGACAGGAACGAACACTAGTACAATTGATATGCACCTCATTTTCGCAATAATCGTTTAAGGTTAATTCCAGCTTTCAAACATTATCATTAGCGGGACATTGAATTCTCAACATCAAGGTTTTATGTTTTCAGTTGAATTGGTAGAATTTTATAAGATAGTACTAAAATATATATATAAACAAAAATTTATTCTATCTCATCTGATATACATGCCATATTCCTGATAATAATTCGAATTGTATTCCTCATCCACCAGTAATCTTGAGAATATAAAGATCACAACGATTGTGGGAGTAAGCTCTACGTCACCTTATGCAATTCTTCTATCAGCTGCCACATTCGTTTTTCATTTATTTTTTTCATTTTTCATTTTTTGCCAATCCTCTCTATTGGATAATGGCATCTATTAAGCCTTTACCAGTGTAAATGACTTGATAGATGTATGTGTATTCTTATGATAGGTAGGTATGTATATTGATGTATTTTTGTTTCTTTTCATTTCTGTTTCTTGAAGTTCAATAAGTTTTTCGATAATATTCTTCTCGGCCTATCTTTATTTTGTAACCAGTTGTACTTTGTTGAATGGCCTTGTAATAATTATACATGAATAAATGAATGGGTAAATAAACAATCAGAAATTAAGGAGAGTGTCATATACGGAGGCCATTTTGAACATTTCTTTATGAAATGCTCCTTGACTTAGTAATTATCACAATCCAGCTCACCCATTAGGCGCGCGCGCGCGCGTGTGTGTGTTTGTGTGTGTGTGCTTGAAGACTGGAATGGGCTCGCGTACTACGGTCCTCCTTTGCACCATGTGCTGGATCTTGTCCAGAAGAATGCTGAACTCTTCGAAAGTTGTTCGGTGGAAATTTCTAAATTTCTCTGGTTCCTCAACAACCAGCTCTTGTACTAAATTCTCCCACGCTCCTTGTTCTGTGCGTCGCCTGATGGTAGGACACACCCAATACCGCCTACGCTGACGTTGGGTCCTCCTCCTCCTCCTACACCGCAGAAGAGCCAGCAGAGTTCCGGTTTCTCCTAAACCCGAAATGTCCTGCAAAAATTTCGACATTGTAGACTGTAGAAAATTGGGTACAAGGAGGTATGATTACAACAGCGGTAGGTAGGTACTGTAGGTAAAATGATACGGGTAGGAACTACTCACGTGGACGACGTTAAACCCATTAATTCTCTCCATTCTCTTCACACAACCAACTATGAGAACACCCACAATAATACAAACTTACTACGTAACTAAACAACTAAACTAAAATACTATACAACACCCACAGAACACTTTTTTTCTAACGAAAATACAAAAATCAAAGAGAATAGAATATAGAGAATAGATTTCAAGAACTCAAGATGAGAGAGGTTTCATATCAGAGAGGCTTTCAGTAGGAAGGTTATGATTCCGTCCACCGCGAAGTCCGCTCCATGTGAACACCCTGACGCCTTCCGCCTCCCCTCCACTGGGTTTTCCGGCGTTCCGTCTTTCCGCTTATTCCGGACATACCGCTCCATGTGAAACCGGCTTGAAGTGTTGAGGCTACGGGAACAGGTAGGCCGTATGAAAGTTATGAGAGCGCCTACCTGCAGGGACTGGTAGATAGAGAGCAAGTGGCCTCCATATTTACCCGGAAGATGGATAGCTGAAATGCCCTCAGATCCCCTTCGAAATGGCTGAAATATTCTCAAAATGACCAGCATGCATCTCTGAACAACATTTAAAGACGACTGACTGCGTCAGCTGGGCAGATTTCCTAACTGACTAGAATTTGAATTTTGGTTGTAACAAACTTAACCGAGAGATAAATGGCTGGAATTTTTTTTCAAAGCGAAGGGTTTCCATCACTGGTCCAGGATCTAGGGCGACTGACGGCTGACCCCGGGCCAAATTTGCCTACTGTTGTTCATAATCAACTTAAGGTGCTGAAATTTGAAATGGAGCGCCTTTGAGAAATGCAGAATACAATTATTAGAAGATATGGAGGCGCACTAATCAGCTGAGGGATCTCTGAGGCTAAATTATTTCCTAAACCCTTTGTTGATGAAATTTGACACAGTGCACCTTTGGAACATCAGGGATATACAATAACAAGGTTCGGAGACGCAGTGGTGTACTGAGGTAAAACTGGGGCCAGTTTCTTTTCTGACCTACCAACAGAGCTGAAATCTGAAATGGAGCACCATTGCGACACATAGAATATAATAACAAGGAATGGCGGCTTACTGATCAGCTGAGAACTTCTGAGGCTACATTCTTTCCGAAACTCTTGTTGCTGAAATTTCAAATGGTGCACCTTTAGATCATCTGGGATATACAAATACAAGGTTTGGAGACGCAGTGATGTACTGAGGTACCACTGGGGCCAGTTTCTTTTCTGACCTACCAACAGAGCTGAAATCTGAAATGGAGCACCATTGCGACGCATACAATATAATTACAAGGAATGGCGGCGTACTGGTCAGCCAAGGCACTTCTGAGGCTAATTCCTTTCCTAATCTACCTACAGTACTCTGAAATTTGAAATGGAGCACCACTGGGGCGAATTGGATACAATTAAGAGGTATGTAGGCGTACGCATCAGCAGAGGGATCTCTGAGGCTAATTTCTTTCCTAATATACTTACAGTGCTAAATGAAACAATACAATTTCAAGGTATGGAGGCGTACTCATCACCAGAGGAACTTTCGAGGCTAATTTCTTGCCTAATCTACCTACAGTGCAAAATATGAAAGAATACAATTTCAAGGCATACTATCGTACTCATCAGCAAAGGGACCTAAAGAAAAACTACCCTACTGCTCTACAATTTGAAAAAAAAAAAGGATGTGTAAGAATCAGGAAGAATCTACCAGCAGCGAATTTAGCGATATGCTTATAAATTTTGGAAAAATTATAAAATTAATAAAAAAATTTATTTTGTTTGTTTTTTACGTATCAAAATGGAAAATGGTGAAATTAAAAGTTTTTTGCTCAACAATACCTAAAAACCCAGGTTTTTATATAATTCACAGGGTTTGTAACAGGAAATAAAAACGAAAACATTGGCACTTTGAATTTATTTACATAAAGTGTATTTAAATTATACATGATTTGGAATATAGGTTGTTTTTAAATACAAGGTACATTGAGTAGTATAGAATCAAGTTAATTCCATGAATATTATTTGATAATTAATTTAAACATTTCGATTAACAGAATGAGGCAGTTCAAAATAAGTTGGACACATTATCAAACATTACCAACACAGAGAATTATAAGTTACTTGTTTACAAATTATTATTGATTATGAATTACTCAATTAATTTACCAAATGATGTATTCTCTAAATATAAAGGATATTACCTAAAGTTGTAATATTAATGGAATACAGGTTAATTAGGCGATCGTTTATGGAAAATTTAACAATGAATATATATTATTATTTTAGTTTTGAATTCCTATGTTTACTTTTGAATTTGTAATTAATTTAATTTCGAGAGAATTATACAGTGCCTGGCCCTCTTAATTTTCCTCAGAGTGTACATTGATTAAATTGGACCAACGTCATGTATTACACCATTTTGTATGTATTTGAAAGGCGCCAAAGTGCAAATTGAAAGGTGCAGTTTTGTGAATGAAAAAGTAACTAACATTGCGCAAGGGCGCAATTTGAAAGGTGCATTTTTGTGAATAAAGAAGTAAATAACATTAGTGAAAAAGAGAAATGTCATATTAAATAGTATTATAAAAACTACAAGAGTACAATAGAGAAATCAACTTACATAAATATACATGAATGACTGAATACTATAAAACTTAATACCTAGATATACCACCACCATCTTAATCTATCGTAAAACAAAATACTTATATGATTACAATCGTTATTATTTGTTATCAATGTTAATCAGGAACGTGATTCTGGCCGTCAGAGAACTCGAGACCTGCAAAAACAGACATAAAGAAAGAATAAAACAATTAAACGGAAGTAGATTGTTAATGCTTCAGATTACAATAATTATACTAATACTAATAAATAATATCGTCGGTGGTGATTGCAGCCAAAATTGACGGGGGTTTTGCAGTAAAATTTTGTCTTTGCACTTTTTAGCTCTAAAAATTCTAATCAATATTTTAGCATTCGTTGTGGACGTGCTGTTAAAATTTGGAGGCACTGAGTACAATATTTTTTGTGCAAACATCATCATCAAACGTCATCCGACCTATGCTGGTGTTTTATTAATCATTCCAAATAGCATACTAAAGGTTTCAAAGTTACTTACTAATAGCGCGATAATGAAGAGATGAATACAAAATATTAAGATAGGTATAAGCATAAAGTATTAAAGTATAAATAAATGAAATAGATGGTTTCATATAATTTTAAGAACAATATGCATCATGAAAATGACATTAAACATTCCTCAGCTTGCCTTGAGACAGTATTTGTTTCTTTAAAATGTTAAGAAATCCCAAACCCCTTTACAACATCTGAACAGCTGAATTTCGTATGAATATTTGCTTTTACATTACTTATTTTACGTCAAATGTTGTTTATAATAATTGAATTTTAAAAATGTCAGTTAGTAAATATTGCAGTCTACCTAACTTTTCAAATGTGAGGTACCATGGTCGGGGGTGATTTCAGCCAAAATTAACAATGTTAAGGAATCCCAAACCCCTTTAACACATCTGAACAGCTGAATTTCGTATGAACATTTGCTTTTTCATGATTTATTTTGCGTTAAATGTCGTTTTTAGAACTGAATTTAGATTTTATAGTCTTAAAAATATTTGTTTCGAATTCTACAATAAAAAACGACAAAATTGGAGTATTGTATTTTTCATTTCCAAAGGGATAGAGGTCTACTACCAATCTAGCAAAGTTGTCAAAGTTCAGCATTTTGTGAAATTAAAAGATTGTTTTCTTGGTTCCAAAGGCCCATGGACGAAACGCTCGGACACGGGTCAATTTGTTTTCGAAGTAGATTCGCCAGAAAATTTTTGGTGAAGATCGGGAAGAGTGGTCGATTTTGAAGGAAAAGATGCATATACATGCAAATAGCAACAAGTGGATTGTAAATAAAACACCAAAAAATAGATTTGAAGTCAAGCCTTTTACATGCGTTAAGGGTTGACTCTCGACTCAATCTGACAGATCTGTGTTATATCTGGACATTGTTGAAGGGTGGGGATTGTTGGGGGATTGGGGGGGGGGGGGGGGGGGGGTCGGTTCTGCAGACCGCTTCGCCAAATTTCCGTAGAACAATCTGGTAATCGTAAGGCCGTAATTCCCGTAAATATGATTAGGTGTGCAATAGTCTCGAACATATTTTTCAAAAATTCTATTATTACTCGTATTGCTTCTCTTGTATTCTCGATCCTCGCATTTTTGACGTTCTTCATCTTTTTTTGCGGGAATGAATGAAACATCGTAGGGAAAAGCGGTGATGTTAACTCGTTCCACCGAGGGGGTGGTATAGTGGGAACGAATTAACTTCACAGCAGGGCGAATACTGGAACGAACTAACTCGACATGGGAACGAATTAACCTGACCCCAAGATCGGCAACACTGTAGCCTCCCCTTGTAAGTGATCCGGGCTATTTGGGCCTATTCAAGTATGGGAAATCGTTCTACTTTTAATCAACTTGTAGGATCGAATGAGTATTTTAATTCTTCACTGTCGAAAGCAGACTATCCCAGTGATCGAGCAGCAAGCTGACACCAACTTTCGGCCCTGAAAATTAAAATATTCTTCTTGTTCCGAGTCTCTCTGTCTATCGGTTCGTGTCGATCCATGTCCCACACAATATACAATGGATAATAGTCCAAGTTTATTGAAACTCATAATGATGATCACTCGAAGGTTTCATCACCGCTAGGACGATACGGGCGTACGCGAATTAACAAGCGTGAATTAAGTGGATCGCCTGATTCCCCTGATCATCCAAATTCATTCAAAATCGGTTGTGTACCGATAGGATGGACTCCATCTTCTTCTATGCTGTCAAGTGTTCAGTGTTTACAGAGTTTATTCGAATTAACGCTAGGATGTTTCCTAATGGGACCTTCCACCGTGGAAGGCTAAAGGGAAGTTAATCCACATTCGAAAGTTATCCCTCAAATAAAGCAGTGAGCTGATTGGATTAACTCTGGAGTAATTCGTGATTCTCCGTAGTGGAACGGGCCATAATAGTAAAATCGAGCGCGTAAAGTTAGTAGTGTGTGCGCATGAGCAACCACGTTATTCACGAAACACCAATTTCTCACAACCTAATTTCCCCAACTCGCTCGAAATATGAAAGCGTTTATAGAGGACTGTCTCAAAATGATTGATTTCGTACTGTATTTGTTATGGCGACTGTTGCGCTCGTATAAATCTAAAATGCAATGCCAGAAATTATTCGCCGGATCTGTTCTCCAAATTTCAGGGGTATTCCGCATACGCTCCTAAGAGTTCCTCTGAGTTTCATTGCCTTCGGATTTCTTGAAAGGCAATTGATAAGGTTGAAAAAAAATCATTCCTTAGGATTTTTGGGCTCGAAATTGCAAGTGATTGGTTGTTTTTTCCTGACATATTCCACCTAATCCGAATCCGCAATGAAAAAAAAGCAATTCCTATTTGACAAAAAAAGTTCAAACGATTGTTCAAAAATGGGTGTTAAATTTAACTAATTTCCCTAGCCTCAAAAGGTGAAAAGGTGAGTGTATAATAGGGGGAAGTGTAACTACTAGGACACCATACTACACTATATATATATATATATATATATATATATATATATATATATATATATATATATATATATATATATATATATGTGTGTTAAATTTAACTAATTTCCCTAGCCTCAAAAGGTGAAAATATGATAGGGGAAAGTGTAACGACTAGGACACCATACTACACTATATATATATATATATATATATATATATATATATATATATATATATATATATATATATATATATATATATATATATATATATATATATATATATATATCCGTTTCCTCGCTAAAAAACAAGTATCTCATAGGTACAATGAGTTCCTATGATTTCGTCCACATTTTGAACAAAATAATAATAACTTCAACAGTTAACTGTCTAACTTAACTAATAACTCTAACGTTTGTTTTAAAAATTGTATAATCACGGCTTAAATATTTTCAACTACGGCCTGTAAGATTTGAAATCGTTCAATTAAGATTCATTCTTAGAATATTGTTTTAAAAAATGTGTGTGTTTGTGTGTTGTGTGTGTGTGTGTGTGTGTGTGTGTGTGTGTGTGTGTGTGTGTGTGTGTGTGTGTGTGTGTGTGTGTGTGTGTGTGTGTGTGTGTGTGTGTGTGTGTGTGTGTGTGTGAATGTGTTGTGTGTTTGTGTATAAGCTAATACATTCGTTGAAAAAGGTGAGTACGAAAATATGCTGAAAATATTTCACGAATTTCGGGAAAATCTGACTCTATACTAGGTAAAAAGCGTATGTCTATTTAGGTGCGGCACATAGCATAGCACATGAACAGCCTATCCCACGCGCTGAAAATTTCATCAAAGTCGGATGAAAACTGTGGAAATTAACTTCGTTACATGGAATTTATAATTAAGAAATGATCATATTGAAATTGATTCTGGATATTCAAATCGTCTTCTCCCGATTTTGCTCCAAATTTGAACGAGATCGAACTACTAGAGCGTGAAGAAAATATCCTTGATGGAATCTGCGGTGCGCTGAGTGGAGCATTGATTTGCGGAACAATGAAACAGATAGCCATCTACCACCATCTACCAATACAACCATCTACACTCTAGCCCACACCATCCCTTAAATTTCATCTAATACGAATGAAAAATGTGGAAATTAAGCTTGGTACAAGGATTTACGGACACACGGATACAAAAACAAACAGACAGACACGAAACGAAAGTCGTTCATAATGGCCTATAAAGAAAAATGGGAGTGGGAATTTTGATTTTGGAGACAAAAATTTTATCATCAAGTAGAGATGAACACAACCCTTCTGCTACTTATATATGTAGACTCAGAAGCAAAATACGAAACGATGGGGGTTTGCTGCAGGAGTGGAACGTTTTCGAACTATTTAGTTCCAAATTATAAATTCACATTCACATCATTTTCAATTAATTTTCTTCAAGTTAACCACAATACATTTTAGTCACAATATACTTCTAATTTCATTTTTACTTTTAATGTTGGCCATCATCAATAGACAGAGGAACTAAATTTATAGTTGGACTGCTTGGTTGAAAACTGGATATATTAGTATAAGTATGTATATGTATGTATACTATGTATATGTATGTAGTACGGAGATATAAAATGCATTAGTATATAATGTGTTAGAGTATTATCTATAAATATATAATATTATTATAATTTTTTCATAGAACATTTTGAGCATACCAGATAACTCCTATGTGGTTGGATGTTTCGCAGTCTGTCATCGTCATTTCTGAAGCCATCACGGCAAACGCACATCTTTCGCAGAAGCCTTGTGCTCGCCAGAACTCAAGGAGTGGATTACAGAGCTGGCTGCTGGTTTGATGGCTCCATTAGTTCCAAATTTCTCGGGATTGACACTGGCGTTGACGGTTCCGTTTCCCCCTAAGTTAGAAGGCTTGGCTGGAATAGCGGCAATTTTGTTGATATAGGTACTGGTAAGGTTGTTGATCGCCGCAGCCATATCATGAGCAACGTGACTGATTCCAGCATTAAGGATTTTAGAAAAATTGGAGGCATAGCTCGAAGAGCTGACAGTAGTCATTTCCGAAGGTTGTTTCTTGATTTTAGGTTTCCTCGTAGGGGAACGGCTGTGTCGCGTAACCAAACTCGAGAACGGGTGCATGCGACTGACAGTACTAGGCGCTTCCGTGGTTGTCATTATTTCAGAAAGATGGGCCGTCAGAATGTCATATATAGAACAGGGATAAAAGATAAAATTGTTACTCTTTTTAACACCATCCGTGGAATTGCTGCCTTTTCCATAAAACAATTTGTTAGTTCCCTGACAACTATAGACGACGTTGGACGAATTGGTAGCAGTGGAGTTACTAGTATCAGAATCACTCTTCGAAGTAGTTTCCAAAGATTTGTTTGTGGTTCCGTTTCCCCAAAAGTTGGTGTTGACAGTGGTAAGGTTGTTGATCACCGAAGCAACATCATGAGTAATGTGACTAAGGCTGCCCTTAGTGGTTTTGGAAAATTTGGTGGCGTTCTTTGAAGAGTCCTTAGTTGTTGCTTCCGTAGGATTTTTCTTGAGTTCGAGTTCCCTCGTATGGGAACGGCTGAATCGCATTACATTATCAGAGCTGTCAGTTGTAGGTTCTTCCGTGGTGGTCGTTTCTTTGGTATGGCCGTTCATTATGACGTAAATATATGGTAGTGGAGCGGGTTGAACGCGAGATTTTCCCTGCTCAATGATATTGTTTCTGTTGATGTTGATCAAATTTTTTATTTCACTATTGTGAGGAGGAGCGCCCGGGAAGTGATTTCCATATGACATCATGGTAATGTTGGGTTTTCTTGGTGTGATATCATTGGTATGGTTATTTTCGGAATCGTAGCTATTCAAAGTGTCAGGGACAACTTGACCACTGTCTAACTTGGTATTTAATTTGTCAGGTTGGTTATGGTAGTCGGACTCACCAGGTTCGTGTAGAGTACCTGCACGTTCGAAAGCACCCAAGACGAACAGGAGAAGCACATGATGAAGATTCATCATGGTACTACTGATAACTTGATGAATGGAGACGAATTTACAGCTCAGGTTTGAACTAACATCCACTAGGCACTCAATAATCACCCGAATATTTGTAGATCACAACTCGACTATTGCTTCAAGACTGAGCTCAGGAGGTGGGAGGAGTAGCTTATATACTGCGCCTCCAAGTGGGGGAACCAAAGTGGGGACAGGATGATGTCATCTCTTCTTCTGTCCTTCTTATCAAAGAGCTCAAGTTATAGAGCCCCCAATTCTGCTAACCTCAGCATGGAATCCGGTGGCGATGGTATCAGAATTCCTTAATGTTGAGATCACCCTGTCCGCATCCGAATTTTTCTCAACCTTTTTATATCATATTCAAACTGCGTGTACTCAACCAAATGAAACTTGTTAGCCTCTACCTCTAATAAATTTGCATTTGGTTCAGCTTATCACTCAAACGCCACAATAATGAAATAAAAGTTGATTTTGGGAAGAGAGCTGGCTGTCTGTTCAATGATATTTCCCACTACGTCATTATCTATACATACGGTGAAATATTAGCGTATCTAATCATTTGTGATTTAAAAAAAGTTCCAGTCATGCAGCATGATCGTACAAGCAAATTTTCGTAAATTATCGTATTGTATAATGTTAAATTGTTTTGAAATTTAAGCTTTTTGAATGCAAGGAAATTGTTAACTATTAATTTTATTGGAAAAAACGTATTCTAAATAATAATGTTCTATTAAATTAGAGGTTTGAATTTTTAGCTTTTTTTGGAGTTTTTATAAATTTTTTAGCAAATTTTAATGACTTTTAAGTACGTTTTTCAGGATAATTTTGCACATAAATTTTTGAATGTTCTATTTTATAGTTTATAAACTTAATTTTAGCCATATTCTACCAAAAAATATAAATTTAACAATTTTTTAGCCGTTTTTAATGATTTTTCTAATACGTTTTTTTGAAATTTGACCAATTTAATGTGCTCAAAATGTGCTGGTCAACGAAATCATCATTTGGTTTGGAAGGGTTTGTTTTTTGACATAAGAACGGAATTTACACCTCAATCCTAAGGAGTGTTATCGTCTGGAATGACACATAAATAAATGAATAAGTAAATAAATATATTTATATATTATTAGCGTTAAACTCCAGGATTCGTTTCAGAGTGCCTCAAAACGGATTTAAATGGTGAAATTTTTTTAAAATTTCAATTTTAAAAGTTTCCGATCGATTGCAATAGCTTAATATTTCTACTAAAATTCGCTAAAAAGATTATATACATTAAATTGTAAATTAGTGAATGAATAACGGTTGTTGAAATTAAGAGAGAATATACGAGTACCTAACATCTTTGGGCGTAAGGAGGAAAGGATCGACACGACGCAAAGGTTATACTACTTTGCACGACCCACAGGTCTTGAAGGTACTGTATAACTGTGGTTGCAATATTATGTACGTATTTCGTAGAGCTGACCGCGTTTTTTCCCAAATGTCATTAAAGCGTGCTTTAAAAAAATTTGTGTGCTCAAAAAATGACTCTTCTCAAATTTCAAAACGATTTGACATAAATGTAAGACGTAAAATTATGAGAATTCGCTCATATGGTCATCCTTCATGTTTAGAACTTTTTGGAAGTTGAGGTGCTGGATTAATGGGGCTCCGAACAGACGAGGTCCGCGACGGAGCGGTAGGGGGCTAAGGACCTTAGGAACATAGTGGTTGACATGGGTGGTTCCCAATTGGGCAAAAATTTGGGTAGTTGTGACCCAACTGGGCAAAAAGTTACAGCCCAACTGGGTACGGGAATGCCGAACTGGGCACAACCTTTTTAGAGGGCTACGTGAACATGAAAAATCAAGAGTTTTTCATTAACTTAAAATACAACAATAAAACAAGGGCTATTTGAAATCATATTTGAAGTTACGAATAAAATGCATGGAAATGAATGATACTGAGTTCATCGGATTCATTTGTCAAAGGTACATGAAGTTATAGTCGCTGTGGTCACCTTCGTTAATAAGTATTTGAACATTTTTATTACAGCGATAGGAAACTTGGTCCATGTACGACAAAACACAATTTCACCGCAACATTTTCCCTAAACTCCGTGAATTTATAATTTTCCACCACAATCAAACTCTTGCCAAGGTGGCTCAGACATTTGTCAGTTGTCTGTACGTTCATGACTGTCACAGTGGGTCTCGACACGGAAGATGTAACTTCTAAACGGATCAGACAAGTGAGATGATGATAACATATAATTGACCAAAAGATTGTAATCTGATGATGACGTGCAGTGGAATAGGCCTCAGAGACCTAGAAGTCTAGAACCCAGTTGGGCTGCCTATTTATTACTCAGTCGGGCAGCCGCTGCAGTTTTTCTTTTCCCAGTTTGGAAACGCCCATTGACATAACTTTCTCCTAGTTGATACGTTGTGCCACCCCTTTTCACTCTACAAGTCATTTCCCTCACCATCAATCTCATCAATACTTGTCAAAACTGAGAATTATATTATTAATTAATAAATAATTAAAATAAAGGACATACAGACAAACAGACAAATCAACAAAAACAACTTGTGTCCGCCACGACTGCCCTTATTGGCAACAAAAGAATAGCAAAGCGGTAAGGTCATTGTTTACGTGCTGCGCTCTATCTCGAGCTGCTCATGTTCGGAGCCCTATTGTAAAACTTATTTTGAGGACACCACTCACATATTTTATGGTCAAATTTGGCTCTCCGTTTTTTAAAAGATGCTTTATTATTTCTCGCACCTTTCTCAAATAGGCTTGCAGACTTGGAGTTTTGTCTGAAGACATAGCAAAGGATGAAACATCGGATGCACAGATTTTAGACAAATATTTTAGACAGTGAGGAAGGGCTGCCAAGGTGCACCTTTATAGTACAGATTTCATCATGCTAAAACAATCTCAGTCGAGACATCAGTCGAACCAGAGAGGAAAAATCGGGGACGATTTCGCCGGTGATTCATGAACGCGAGAAAAATCATCCTCCAGCACCTTAGCCTTTTCCTCAAAACCTGACTCCAAGAAATCAAAAAGCATTAGATTTGAAGCACGTCTTCGCCTTTCCTCCAATTCCGGAAATTCAGAACTATTGGGGATGAAAACATTAATAGAAACCGAGACTTGAGTTTACTTATTCATTCTTGAGATATTACAGAAGGAAGACTCGCGAATTTGATGTCACATGGAGAGAAAGTATGAGCCAGTGCCAGCGCACTCGATAGTGTCCTAGACTATGACATCCAACTGTCATCTAGCGCCCTTCATAGCAAATAAACAAGAATTCAAGGACAAGTCAGTGAACGAGCCCACGGCGACAGTCACAGAGAGCAGCAGCGGCAATGCAACGGACAAGAGAATGTGGAGACGTCAAGGTCAAATCACCATTTCATCATGGGAAAATTAGTGGGAAAGCTTAATATGTTTCTGTTTAATGTATGGTTGTGGGTGCAAAGTATCAAGCAATTTAACTCACCAGAAATAGGCTGTTTCAGGAGTTGGTTGCGGACGTAGGTAATTCACACAGGGCACTACCTGGACGACGACTAGGTACTGTTATGCTCAATTCAATGTGTTTTTAGGGATAAAACTAGTTATAGTGTAAAACTCAATTATAGAGTTTGAGAGATCTGCAAGTGATACTATTTGACTGAACGTGAAAAATTAGGTACGAGTTGAAACGGACTCTAAACTCACTGGATCAATGAGGGTTGTTTTTCGAGAAAATTCTAGATTTCTTTGAAAAAAAGTTTCCAGTAATGCAGCATGATCAGCATGATTTTTAGTTTTTTTTTCCAGTTTTTCCAGATTTTTTAGAAAATATTAATGAAATTCAAGTACATTTTCAGCATATATATCATATATATCAATGGAAAAATGCTAAAATCCGGGGATCCTACCATCAAAATGTCACAAAACGGATTTCAACAAAAGAAATCTTCAACAAAATTTATTTAAAATTTTTGACCCATTGTAATAGCTTCTTTTTCTACGAAAATTCACTAAACACCTCTTTATTAAGATAATAAAACAACTTTCTCCCCCAATTGGAAAAGTAAAAGTAGAATTGATTGTACCGTTGGAAATTTGGAATTCTGGGATAGTTCTTCCTGGTTCAAAAAGCGGAAAACAATTTTTTCAAAATGCGGAGATATCAGAAAAATTAGATTATTTTCATTTTAGACCTAAATTTCTCCCATTGTGCATATATATTCGATTTTACAGTGAACCTAACGGGAGTTATGACCATTTTATGACATGAAAAAGAAATACGAAACAATTTTGAGACTAAAAGTATTCTAAAATAAAGGGTTTGAAAAAATCTCTACGTGGAATTTTTAGTTGGAAATTAGTTGTAAACTCGATCCCTAGAAGGTTCTTAACCAAGTGTTACCACAGTGTATGTATGCGAGGCCAGGAGGGGGGCAAAAAAGTAACGCCTTCCATTTTTTCACAGTTTTCTAAATGGGGATAAATTTAATACACCAATGCAATAATTCACGAAAATATATATTATAACAAAATATGTACTCATTTTAGCGAATTCTCGTAAAAATTGAAGCTATTGCAATGGCTCGGGAAATTTTAGAGTAAAACAAATCGAAAATATTTTTTACTGAAATCCGTTTTGAGACATTTTGAAACGAATCCTCGAGTTGAACGTTTTTACACACACACACACACACACATTTTTTTTTTTTTTTTTTTTTTTTTTTAGAAAACTCCCCTCAAAGACGGAGGGGGCACGCCATTAAGAAAAAAACGAAAAAACTAAATTAAAAAGTGGGGAGGACGCCCAGGTTTACCCGACGCCGGCTCTAGGGATTAGGGAAGTTGAGGAAGATGGAGGAGGGAGAGAGGGATGGAAGGATGTGCCCCTATAGAATGACCACCAATTCAGGTAAGAGCCCCGAAGGACGCGGGTGGTGATACCACGGAGCACTCCTGCCGAGATGCCCAACTCGAGAAGCTCCGTGGCACTTTTCCCGCACCACACCCCGCGCCATGAGACGGTCGCGGCCATGACCTTGATGTTATTAGGCGCCACTCCTTTTAGCTCAGATATCGCTTGCCGCAGGTCGTTCCTATCATATTTACTTATTTTAGCCCTCCAGGTCTGCTCCATGTCCATGCTGCCAGATACAACTTGGACATCCAGGATTATGGCAGACCCATCGGGCTTGATGGCAACGATATCTGGCTTCTTGCCCCGGTCGCTTGGCATATGGTACAGTCTCTCTCTCTCCACATCCCAGCCGCTGGATGACAAAGCACCTGCTATCTGCTTGGCAACCGCATCATGACGCAGAATGCGGCCACCATGAGTCCGTGGACACTGCTGCACCACATGATACAGGTTCTCATTTTTACCCCGACAGGCACGGCAGAGGGTGTCTACTGTCCCACGACTACCTCTAGAACACCTCACCGCTGTGGCTAACGTAGCCACGCGGACGGCATGAAAATGTCGGTAGTCGCGGGCCCCAATGCCCTCTGAAGCCCATTCAACCCACTGGGAGGAAATGGGGGACTCAGAGCACTGTCGGAGTTCTTTACCATCCACTGAATCATGCAGAGCAGCAGCGAACTCAGCAGATGAGCTGGGTTTTGGAGCAGTTGGAGTTGCTCGATCGCACCACAGCAACTGCTGCCTGACAAAATCAAGGTCAGCAGCAGTGCGGGCGACCTCCCAGCTCGAGCCCCTTAGGGCAAGCAGGCGATGGCGGCGTAAAGATGGGATAGAGGCTGAGAGAGAGACAATGCCAAGCCCACCGGCCTTGACCGGCGCATGGATATAGGCACTTGGGACACCAGGTGGAAAGCCTAGCCAAGAGCGCACAGCAGAGCGTACTTCGCGGTCTAACTCAAGCAGCCTCCCCGCAGTAAGCCTGCCAAAGACTAGCCCATAGGTTAGCTTTGGCAGTAAGTACGTGCGAAGGAGGCGCAGCTTCTGCTGTGGCTTCAGTGGAGCCTTGGTGACACGAGCTAGTGCTCCACGAAGGTCCACACGGCTTGCGGCAATGGTAGCAACACCCATGAAGTCGACTCCAAGGTACCGCCAGACCTCCAGCACGGATCGGGCAGGGATGGAAGTTTGTCCTAAGACAAAACACTCCTCATCCACTACCTTCACCTTATGCTGGCGACCCGACGGGACCAAGGAGACCGACCCACACTTAGCTGGGTTGACCACCAAACCACACCTGGCTAGCTGCTCAGCAAATGCGTTGAGGGAGATCTGCAAGCCCTCACGGGTTTCTGCGAGTAGGATGACATCATCAGCAAAAGCCAATGCACCTACTCGCACCCCAGGGGCGAGATCGAACCCTATTTCAGCTGGCAGCTTACCCAAGGCCGTATCCACGACCAGGTTGAAGAGGAGTGGCGACAGAGGATCCCCCTGGCGTACCCCGCGCCCAATAACAACATCCCCTGACATCTCACCTTGTGCCTCGAGGACCGTCACGCCTTCGTGGTACAGACAGGCAACATACTCAATTAAACGAGTAGGTGCCCCGACACCACGAAGACAATCGGTCAGGGCATTGTGGCTTACTGTGTCAAAGGCCTTAGCAACGTCCAGAGCGGCAAGATGGAGCTGCCGTTTCTTGATACGGGCCAGCGAAATGACACTTTGGAGAACACACACACACACACACACACACACACACACACACACACACACACACACACACACACACACACACACACACACACACACACACACACACACACACACACACACTCACACATATATATATATATATATATATATATATATATATATATATATATATATATATATATATACCCTTTTAATGTGTCTCCCCGTTATGGATCCAAACTACGCCGAGCCTCATAACCCCCGCAGGCCCATTGGCCCTCAGGGTTGTAGGGGAGGCGCTCGGTGGCGCCCCAGGCGCGATGCAATCCGGGCTAATAGCGGTGGGGCCTCTCCCACACCTCTTACAGGCAGCAGCCTGCCATTCAGCAATCCTCCCCGGGACCTCCGATCTTCTTGAGGTCTTGAAGACTGAAGTGTTGAAGCTCTGACAGCAGGTCGGCTGAATTGAAGGTTAAGTAAGCGCCTACCTGCGAGGAGGGCAGTTGAGGGGCCAGAAGGCTTGGAGGACGAGGTTGTGGCCTATGTACGGAGGAGCTTCCCACGGGTTGAGGATGCAACCGTGACGGGGCATGAGGGAAGGGTTCCTCCTATTTTGGTGCCTCAAGGAGGTCGCCGAGTGACAAAACATGCTAGTACACGGGAATCCCAGCGGGTCCAGAAGTTATGGAGGAAGCATCCAGCTCGTGTAGCTGCGGAGGTACTGGAAGGAGCTGGAGATGTGCAAGTTTTGCCCCTCTCCAGGAGTTTGTCGACTATTGGGAGCCACTCTTGGGGGCTCCCAGCCACAACCCTGGTGAGCCAGTTGTAACACCAGCAACCACTAGGGATTCCTTGCGCAGTATTATGTGCACGCCGGTGCTTCATGAGGAGGAACATAAGTGCCGTGTCAAACAGTCCACCTATGCTTGACCTGATGGTATAGCTGGCTGAAGATGGAACAAAGCACCAAAAACAGTTAAGCTGCTCATCCTTAACATGTCGTTTCTTTCTGGAAGACCCACAAAAGCGTTGGCCCGTGGCCAGACAATTTTTATCCCCAATAAAGGCTTAAGTGGGCCTGGAGGCTACTGTCTGCTCTAAAGCTAATACAGCTGTGGGTGCAGCTTTCACTCTAATGATTAAAAGTAAAATGAAATCATGGGAAGCTCGTAATACTTTATTCAATTCGTTGGCATAGTGCGCATTGCTCTGATGTGCCTCTGTCTGGTCTCTGAGATGCATAGAAGTTACTAAGAGGGTTCAAATAAGGTAATTAAAGCGACTGCTCCTCGTTTCACGATTCACTCCAGATTCCGTAGTGAGATTTTAGGCTGGAATGATGCCTCTGTCAGCTTGGGTAATCCAGGAGGCTTTGGGTTGGTTGGGCAAGGTGGATAATATTCCAGAAGAAAGGTTACCCTGGAAATGTCTTGATCGTATGGTTCTCTTATCACAGGGTGATACCAATATAATTGGTTTGTTCAGCTTGTGTTGAGGAGATTTGGGTGTGACTCTGGAGGTCACGCAGCTGCAGTCTTTCTCTGTAAATCAGTTTAGAAGTTTGTAGGAGGTAATCAACCCTGGACTGCTCGAGGTGATGGGCATCAAAGACTTGAGTAATGTGTTAGCTTCCAGATATTCATCTTTATACGCAAGCATTGTAGTAAGACAAGTCCCAGGCGCTCCAGCTAGTTACCTGAAGGCTGAATGGCCAATAAGTTTGCTCCGAACTTTTACATAGCGAAGGATTCTTGGAAAGCACTCAGACCGGATTCTGGGTGATATACGTGTATTAAAACTTGATCCATGCTCCTCCTTCCCCTTATGCGATTGGCCTGAATTGTATGGTCTAATGCACCTGTTTTTTTTTCTTGCTCTATGTTGAGTTTCCAAACGAAAGGATAATTTTGTTGGTCAACACTTTCTGAGCATATTAATTTGGTCAAATTTAAAAAAATTATTTAAAGAATCACTAAAAATGGCATAAAACGGATAAAACGGCTAAAAATCATTAAATTTATATACATTTTTAGCAACTTTTTAGTCAAAAAGTTAAACAACAGCGAACTAGAACGCTATGCAATTTATACAAAAAAATATACACAAAAATGTACTTGAATTTCATTATTATTTGCTGAAAAATCTATTAAAAAACTGAATAATTGCAAACTATCCAATATATTTTCGTTAACTAGATCGAATTCAAAGTTGAACAAAAAAAGAAATCACGAAAATCGGACGAGAATAGTTAAAACATCATGATTTATCAGTATTACCCCCTTCATTCACCCCCTTCCATGATTGAATTTGAAACTCCTGTTACATTTTCCATAACTAGACCAAATTCAACATTGGACAAAAAAAGAATCACGAAAATCAGACCAGAATAGTGAAAACATCATGGTTTACCAATATTACCCCCTCCATTCACCCCCTCTCTTGATGAAATTTTGAAATCCTGACAAACTTTCAAAAACTATATCGAATGCACAACGGAACGAAATAATAATTGAAGTGTATGCAACCCTTCTTTCTACTTGATAGGGTGATGACTTGATCATATCTGAATTGAATCGTAGAATTTATTTAGAACGAGTTTATTTGCCATAAAATTTATAACAACTATTTCTGTACTCTCAAATTGCTCAAATATCAAAACAATTTAACATAAATATAATAGTATAACTTTCGAAAATACGATCGTAAAGCATGATTGGATCTTTTTATCTAGTAATGTAGGTATTTAATCTTTATTGCTAGCTTTTCATATTATCGTGTATAAAAACGTCTGATATCGAAATGATTTGACCTTCTCAAACAAGTTTGTTATCAAATGGCTATTCTGACGAACCCCCCTCCACGGCTCTACCAGGATAACTCTGCCTACCTCAGCCATTCGTGGTTCAGCTTCCGTGTAGCTCAGTCGTCAAACATGGCACCGCTCAAGACTTACATCATCGTTTGGGCCATACTGGCCTATGTTATGTTCGCTCAACTTGTGTCAACCCAACACCATAACAGCAACTTTACTGATGACGCACAAGGAAATACCACATTCCTTCAAAATGACCTTGAAGACACCAAAAAGAATTCATCCGATAAAAACAACGCTATCTGGACAACTGCTGCTCTTTTGTGTATTTTCTTCATCGTGTTGGTAAATTTGTTTTTCATCTTTTGGAGCGATTTCAAAAAGGCCTATGCTGACATCCCTTTGAACGAACTTTCGACAATTCCTGAAGAACCTGGTCCTGATTAAGATAAACTTCATTATTTTTGGTAAGCACAGTATATACAATGTCCTATTCTGTCGCAAAAATATCATATAGTATTCTATATTTACATTATAAATAAAACACTTGTTTGTTTAAGTTAATCTTAAGTAGGATAATTTTCATTACACAATTATTTCTGCTGGGGCTGATAAACTTTTAAAAACACCTGGGGATAGAACCTGGGACCTCCTGCATAACCGGATGGTTTTAGATCGTCGTCTTGCGTACAGAGATGAGCAGCGCTGCTCTGCACAATGAAAGCTGCCAACCAGACAGTGAAAACGAAAATTGGTGAGCATGTGGGGAGGGGGGGGGGGGACCAGTGTTGAACTAAAAGTAGTTACGACTAATAACTTCCATTAAATTAATTACTACAATGGCGAATAATAAAAAATAATTATCAATTAGTTACTATGTAGCGAAAGTAATCCAGTTATTCGATTATTAACCACTAGTAATTAACAACTAATTTAGTTACACTATCTTCTTCTTCTTATAGTAACTTATAACTAATTAGTTTTTAGGACGTCCCTCTGAACCTATGTATTATAGGGAAGGCATTGTGAATAAGAGGGAAGCCTATTGGAACTGATCCAGGGGGTGGGGAACAATCCATACATGAGAAAAAATAACGCATACAAATCCGTTTCAGACCATTCAAAGACCCCGATTCCGAGAAAAAGAAGCCATAGGTGTGTGTTTGTCTGTGGATGTGTGGTGTGTGTGTGTATGTGACAAATTTTGTCGACGCTGCCCAGGCCACAATTCTTAACCGATTTTTGAGATTCTTTCTTTGTTCGATCCCAATTTCAGTCTTGTTGTGTAAAAAACCTTAGGAATTTCGGATTCGCTGTTGTGGTGAGGTGTGGAGGGGATAATTACTGATTCTTTCAAGCGCCGCCCAATAAATCTCGACCTATTTACGTGATTGTTATTTTGTTTCATTACGAATGCGATACAGTTTTCGAATGTCATACTGATAAATCATGATGTTTTACAATTCTCTTCCGACTTTCGTGACTCTTTTTTGTTCAACTATGAATTTGGTCTACTTTTGAATCGCCTATCAGGAGTTTCAAATTTTATTGTGGAAGGATGTGAATGGAGGGGGGGGGGGGGGGGGGGGTTAATAGTAATAAACCAAGATGTTTCAACTATTCTCGTCAGATTTTGGTGATCTTTTTTGTTCAATGATGAATTTGGTCTAGTTTTTGAAATGTCAGAAGTTTCAAATTTTATGCTGCCAGTTTTATGATGGAAATTTTGTTGTTGGTAGATGGGGCTAATGTGTGGGGGGGGGGGGTAATTCCGAGAAGGTATGATATTTGTGCTTTTTATTTTATTTTGTCTCTCACCAAAATTAAATACAATCCATTCATAGGGACGTCCCTATAATGCCTGCATTACTTACCAATATGTTTGATGGTTATTCCCACGAATAGTAACTGATAACCAAATGATATGAGGGAATGTCTTAATTTTTGTTTTTTCTAATGAATGTGCCAAAGTAGTGAACATATTTGGATTTTTGGGCCTAAATACAAGCAAACTATAATTATTATTGTTGTTTTACATAAAAACTAGCACATCAAGTCATGTTGCGCAAAGACAATATCCCACTACATTTCGACTGGTTTTGATTCTGATGTTTTCAACGAAAAAAAAAAAAAAAAAAAAAAAAACTTATTCGCGTGAATAATAAAATAATGAAGAAGGCATTAAAACAAGAGGATGGGGGTGATAATCCATACGGTATTGTATTCGATTCGGAGAAACCTCCTCTCGATCTTAATCCTCCTCAGTGGGTAGAAATGTTTGTATATCCCGGCATTCGACCATGTTGAGTGATTTAGCACCTTTCGGTAATCATGTAACCAAAACTTCGATTCGAAGTATTATGCACACTCTCGAACAAAACAAAAAACGCTGCAAATTATTTCACAAAGGTTTATTATTTTTTCAATTGAGTATGATCGTAGTCTTAGTTGGCTGGCGTACGTCATAAGGCCCGTCCAGACTCCTCGGCGTGTCCTACTTCGAGTTGCCACAACCTATACTTTTATAATTATATACGCATGTTTATATTTCTCGATTTGAGCTCCTATCTATTCAAATAGTTATTGCCTTAATAATATCATTATCTAAGTACGTACGAAAAGTCGAGAGGATATGTTATTAAATATGCGTAGGAAAAGCTTTGGTATTAACACACAAATATGACCTTGAAAAAAACATATTCATGCCTCGAAGGAACGCCGGCGCCGTACCCACCACAAGGTGCCGCGGCGCCGGCGCCTCCTCTCACTCCCCCCCCCGCTCGCCCCCCCCCCCTCTCCACCCACCGTGACCCCCTGCCAAGCGTGCCAGGCGTGCGCGCGTCGAAAAAGACAATTTTTTGCCCGTTTTTGGCCCATAGCATCTATGCGAGTAAAGCGATCGGGATGGTTAAACGTTAGGACCAACTAGACCCCAAATGGAGTCTATGTGCGAAAGAACGGGTTTTTTAAGTCAATTCTTAGGCCTTTTATGGCCCGGACGGCGAACGGCGGACGGGGGACGGCGGACGGGGGACGGCGGACGGACATTTCAAATTTGGATTCTACGCACCTTGAAACGTAAAGTGACAAAGTTTGAGGGGGGGTTATAAAAATTTTTTGCTACACGATCACATAGTCTTATTATTGGAAATAATAAACCAAAATTACAAATTGAACAAAAAAGGAACACTTGTGAGCGTGAATTTGACTCAATCCCACTTCCTGATATCAAGGATGGGAAACAGAGAGTAGGGAATAACTCAAATTAAAATAAAAAGACTTAATTTGAAAATATGAGTAAGTACAGTTTATTTACTGAACTAAAGCACTTGAGATTTTGAGAACAACTCGGGTCCTGACACCCCGTTAGGTAGTATATTTTCCCGAGTAGGTTGGAGGCTACTTTCTGGTACTACCAACCCACGAAAACGAAAATGCAATTGGTCCCCTAAAAGAGAGAGTTTTAATGAGAAATATTATGAAGCCGGTTCGTTAAATAAATGAAACAGATAATTATATATATATATATATATATATATATATATATATATATATATATATATATATATATATATATATATATATATATATATATATATATATATATATATATTTTCGTGTTGTGTGTGTGTACATCATACAGATTATGTCATACGAATATTAGGTACTGTTGTCATAATGCGGCATACGGAAGATTTGATGTTGTCGTATGCGGCCTACAAATTACGCATGACCTACTCGGTCAGAGTCCGAGAGCCCACATGGTGATTCGAGGTTGTCATATGCGGCCTACATATAAAACAAGTAGGTACCTAGCAAAAAATTTAAAAACTCACCTCATGTCCTAAATGCACTCCAAGTATGAAGATCGCCTTCAGACTGGTGTAGTCAAAGATCCGTTTGAGTCGTCTAGGCCAAGTCACAAAAAAAAAAAAAGACTGCATGCTCCTTTTTTCTTAATGTTATATTTGTTCTTTACGTTCTGCCACTAGCGTACAATCGTTGTGTATTTGCTCAGTCTCCCGGATTAATGAAATGTTCACTGTGGTTCACGGTACGGTGCTAGTAACCATGGTTCCGGATGGTGTTCTATGCGGCCCATTGATCTGACGATGAGAGATCCTGTTGCAATTCCCCGTTTTATAATAGGGAGCAGAGTGGCCCTACCTTGTGTTTCGACCACAAAGAACCTACGTTCTAATGTTTCATCGCGACGACACCACATGCTTTAACACCCACAAACCCTGAACCCTTTGGGCATAGTTTTCCGCACTGTCCGACTCATCATCATTTTGATCGACATCATCATCAGAGCTTGATGTGCCGTCATCATCATTTGGAATGGAAGGTTGCCTTCGGTCGCTAATTCAAGGTAAGGACAGAGTTTGCATGTGGGTGTAAATAAAACGGAGGCACCCGCGGAATACAAGCCGCATACGACAACACGAAAAGTGTGTAGGCCGCATATGAGAACACCGAATCTCCCCTGGTAGGCGTGTTGGTAAATAAATGTAGGCCGCTTACAACAACAGTACCTATCTACTGAAAATATTATTTTCATTTAATGAAGATCCTATTCCTGCAGGTTCCTGGTGATGATCTTGGGCAGCCACTAAATGGAGCATTGGTGTTTCAAAACAGGACATCTTCAGCTTCACATCTCAGCGTTACAAGGAAGAACCGTCCACTAAGACTGGCTCTACAATCGAGACTGAAGTAGTAGATACATAATAACATACAATCCATTCATGGTTAAAAAGCCAATAAAATAAATAATATTCTCAACTGCAGACTCCACTCAGAGTATTGATGGGAAACCCCTACTATTCTAGAACTGTACAAAAGTCCTGTACTAAATATTTGGGGATTTATTTCCAAAATAACACTTTAGCTGTATGGCAATTGCGTACATTTTTTGAACTTTGTTGTAGGTAGGTACTTTTTCAAAGTTGTATGTCTTGTGGTGCAGTTATGTAACGGTTGTATAGAAAGAAAGCAAATAAATAAGATAAAACGCAATTACATACAGAAAAGAGCAGAAAATATGTTCTGGCGTACTCGTTCATCTAGCTTGAGGGACGGATGTGACATTAAGAATTATTGGGTGGGTTCTATGATGTTTATACTTATCATATCAAAACTTTATATAGCGGTATATTTGAATAATTAGGTACTCTAGCTTTGACATTGCTCGGATTCACAGTTAATCACTCACATTATGTTACCCACCAGCTCCTTTGTTTTAAAATTAAAATACACTCACGCAGTTTGCGTTAGCAGAACCAACTTTTCGAATCCGTCAGCTGGAGCTCTGGGTGGGCCCGTCATTTTATTTGTCCCTTGGTGTCCTAGAGAGTCTGCCTATCAAATTTTGTAGTAATCACACAGAAAGTTAACTTTTAGCACACTCAGCTGATTAGGATAGAGCTAGTAAGGCTTCTAGTAGTCTTATTATCCCAGAGAGGCTCCCTACCAAATTTCGACGTCCTAAGGAGAGATTTGAGCTCGATTTTGCCATAATTATGATTGATAATACGCCTCGTGATCAGCTGATCCTCACCAAAGTCAGCGAGGCACAAGTTCCGACATGGTAATACATCATATCAAATTTTGGTCCAAATCGGACTAGCGGTTTCGGAGGAGTAGTGAGCACAACATTTTGTCCATGAATAAATGAATATATATATATATATATATATATATATATAATGAAATCTGAAAATTAATTATTTTAATCAGCTGTAATACCCCCTTTTCTAGAAAAGTTGGGTAAAAGGTAGATACAAAGTGCAAGACAATTGAAAAAATTTAGGCATTTACCCTCCTATTTCAACATTTTGATCTCTAGAGCCAAATATTGAGATTAAAAAAAAAACGATAAATTAGAATAAATGAAAAATTATAGGTTTCCCAATTTCCAGAGGCATTTTGATTCCTTTTGAATGAGGAACAGTTTCTAAGTCATTTTTTGTAGAATGGCCTTAATAGAATGGTTTGCTTGATCATGAATCGATTAAAATTTAGAAGTTTGGGGAAATTATTAATAGTTCAGAATTCTGCTGATATGTAATATCGAAAGAATTTTCTAGTAAAGTCTGTGGTGATGTATTTTATTTAATTTTTATTTATTTATTTTGAGTGCTTGAAGCATTATGAAATAACAATTATTTGAGCAAGTTCGAAATAAATGAAAAAATTGTGAGACATTTAAAAAATGATTGAATATTTTAGAAAAGTTCTGTTTTGGTTTTGTTTTTCGTAAGTAGAATGTGCTTTTAAACGTATGTGAACGTTATATTATGAGTGGAAATTTAATGCTCATTATAACAGTGTCCTAAATACTGATTTCACGGTGTACTTAGTGAGAGATCTTCCCGTTTTAATGCTATTAGGTAGAAAACATAAAACATTTTAAATTTGTTAATACACTTTGAAAACTAGTTATCACTTTTCGTCTGAAATGATCACTAAAATCAGCACTCATTGTTTTTATAACTTCAAGTAAGTAAGTTCATCCAGAATATCTACATAGTAATGAAAATACTTGTAGTATTAGGTTTGTTTTTCTGTTTTAAAGCTGTATCAAAATTACAACATGACTAAAATAACTCATATAGAAAAAATCTAATGTAATGCATTTACAGATTTATAGTTTCGTTAGTACACACATGATTGTAAAGTCGAAAATATTCACAATATATCAGAAATTGTTGAATTTATGTCATTAGATGAATAGATAGATAAACATGCTTTGATAATTTTGTAAATAAATGTTTTTCATCAAGAAATATGTACAAGGACCCGTGTAATCCCATCTTCCGAAAATAATCTGAAATTTCCAAAGGTTATGGTCAGCAGGCAATTAGCTAACGGGCATGTTTTTAGGAATGATGATGTTGTAGATAACATAGTTCCAATCAAAACCATGGACTAAATTTCAATTAGTTACCAATTTGTCGAAAACAGCTCCCAAAATTTGCAACCTGTGGGCTGCATCTGCCATGTCACTGAAATGGCGGACTTGGACCAATATATTTCTCGTCTAGAAAGTGCAATCTGTCAATTTTTAGCCTCTGCTTTTAAGTTGTATGGAGCTCCAACTTCGTTCGTCTTCATCCATATCCGCTCATTCACTTGGAAATGGCAGACGAAGATGATTTATCTACCCACTGTGGCAGAGTCAGGATATTTTTGAGGGAGGGGTGCAAATTTTGGTAGGTAAGTGTGGAATACCTCCCATCAAAGGGGGGGGGGGGGGGGGGGGGGTGAATACTTTTGAAATTTGAACACACAGAGAGTAAGAAAATTGTCAATTAACTATCCATTTCATGGCAAAAAAATTATTCTAATTTATAACCTGCTATTTAAAAAGAGATTTTTTTTTTTTTTGCGAAATGTCCGCTGCAGTCTAAAAGTTGCGGGAGTTAAATACCTGCCCTCCTCCCCCACTCTCACTCTTGATCCGCCCCTGTCTACCCACAGATGCTAATGTCATGGGTCGTGCTGTGTATCTGACGACTGATCAGGGAGGTTTTCATCAATCTGAGCCGTGTTTAATAAGAATGAATCCAGCGTGGTTAGGAGAGGCAGATTAGGATATCTTATCTCACTCCTTGATCTTACTACTGGGTGCTTGAGTGTCATTACTCCATAATACCTATAAATCAACTAATCAGTCTTATTTTGTGGTCGGGTTCCCAGACTATATATGAATTTTGTATGCAGTTTTTCAGTTACCAAACGAACTTGACTGACTATGTAGCAACACTAATGACAAAGTAGAAGAACAGATGGGATGCATTCCAGAAAGAAATAGTGTAAGAGCCAGTTACAAGATGTGATTTAGCCACTTTATTTTTACTTCTAACCGTTGAATTTTTACCGTTCAAAGCGAGTTGGATGCAAATGACGAAAAACGAAAGTGTCATTAAACATATTGATAAGTAACGCAAGCATTACAGGGACGTCCCTACGTAGGAGTGGTATATGATCACTCTGATGATAGGATTTTTTCATTGATATATATGATAAATTTTTGACAATTTGACCATATGATATATATTTATTTATATATATAGTTATATGTTCATATATGTATGTATTATTCCAGACGATAACTGTCATTAGGATTGAGATAAAAATTCCGTTTTGGCCCCAAAAAAATCAAGCTTTCCAAATGGAAGGATGAGTTTGTAGGCAGCATTTTTTGAGCCAATTAAATTAGGTACTAAAATTTCAAAACTTGTGCTAACAAATTTTTAAAAATGTACAAAATTATGCTGAAAATTTACTTGAATTTCGTTAATATTTTCCAAAAAAACCTGTAAAAACTGCAAAAAAACTAAAAATTATGCTAATCATGCTGCATTACTGGAAACTTTTTTCAAAGAAATCTAGAGTTTTCTCGAAAAACGACCCCCATAATCCAATGAGTTTAAGTCCGTTTCTACTCGTACTTAATTTTTCACGTTTATACAAATAGTAACACTTGCAGATCTCTCAAACTCCGTTACAATAGAGTTTTACACAATAACTAGTTTTATCCCTAAAAACACATAGAATTGAGCATAACAGTACCTAGTCATCGTCCAGGTAGCGCCCTGCGTGAATTACGTCTGCAACCAACTCCTGAAACAGCCTATCTCTGGTGAGTTAAATAGTTTGATACTTTGCTCATACTTTTAGTTTGTACCACCAACCAAACCTTTTACAGAAATATATTATGCTTTCCCACTAATTTTCCCATGATGTGAAGGTGATTTGACCATGACGTTTTCACATTATCTTGTCCGTTGCATTGCCGCTGCTGCTCTCTCTGACTGTTGCCATTCACTGACCTGACCTTGAATTCTTGTGTATTTGCAATGAAGGGCGCTAGATGTCAGGTAGATGTCATAGCCTAGGACACTCTCGAGTGCGCTGTCATTGGCTCATACTTTCTCTTCATGTGTCAACAAATTCGCGAATCTTCCTTCTGTAATATCTCAATTACTTCGATATCTAGCTGGATATGTTCTTCGTGCAAGATTCACTATATATAACCTGGTTCCACAATAGCATTGGTAAAGAAGAATAGTGTTCTCTTGCCTGTGACTAAAGAAGACCTAACTAAGATGGATATGGAAACTAAGTAGCAGGGCCTCAAGGATTCATTACTGACGGTGGCAGAAATTGTTGAAGATACTATGTTGGAAAGAGTGGATGAATGTATAGTTAAATTTGATGACTTGTCAGCGGATCTACAGCAGAATTAGCTGAATTGAAGAACGAAAAGCACCCCAAAAAATTAATAAGAAACCTCAAGTCTCGGTTTCTATTAATGTTGTGGTGAAATTTTGTTTTGTCGTACATGGACCAAGTTTCCTATAGCTATAATAAAAATTTTCAAATAATTTGTAACGAATTTGACCAAAGCGACTAGAACTTCATGTATATGTACCTTTGACAAATGAATACGATGAACTGAGTTGGTATCATTCATTTTCATGAATTTTATTCGTGATTTCAAATAGCACATTTTTATATTGTTGAATTCTAAGTTCATGAAAAACTCATTTTTCATGAATATGTAGCACTCTAAAAAGTTTGTGCCCAGTTGGGCGGCACCACGTCGAGATTCCCGTACCCAGATGGGCTGAAACTTTTTGCCCAGTTGGATCACAACTACCCACGTTTTTGCCCAGTTGGGAACCACCCATGTCAACCACTATGTTCCTAAGGTCCTTCGCCCCCTACCGCTCCCTGTGGTGGACCTCGTCAGTTCGGAGCTCCATTAATCCAGCATCTCACCTTCCAAAAAGTTCTAGACATTAATGATGACCATATGAGCGAATTCTCGTAATTTTCTGTCTTACATTTATGTCAAACCGTTTTGAAATTTGAACACAGTCATTTTTTAAGCACACCAATGTTTTAAAGCACGTTTCAATGACATTTGGAAAGAAACGCCGTCAACTCAACGAAATACGTACATAATATTGCAACCCCAGTTATATAGTACCTTCAAGACATGCGGGTCGTGCTAAGTAGTATAACCTTTGCGCCGTGTCGATTCCTCCCCCCTCACGCCAAAAAATATTAGGTATATTCTCTCTTAATTTCAACAACCGTTATTCGTTTATTAATTTACTAATTTCATGTATATATTCGCTTTAGCGAATTTTTGTAGAAAAATGAAGCTATTGCAATGGGTTGGAAAATTTCAAAATTAAAATTTAAAACAAATTTCTCCATTGAAATCTGTTTTGAGGCATTCTAAAAGGAATCCTAGAGTTTAGCGCTTTTTCATATATATACGAGTATATTTATGTGTCATTCCAGACGATAACTCTCCTTAGGATGGAGGTAAAAATTCCGTTCTTGTGCCAAAAAACCAAGCTTTCCAAACTAAAGGATGAGTTCGTTGACCAGCACTTTTTGAGCACATTAAATTGGTCAAATTCAAAAAATGTACTAAACAAAACATTAAAAACGGCTAAAAATTGTTAAATTTATATTTTTTGGTGGTATATTGCTCAAATAAAGTTTATAAACTATAAAATAGAATATTCAAAAATTTATGTACAAAACAATGCTGAAAAAAGTACTTGAAAGTCATTAAAATTTGCTAAAAAATCGATAAAAACTACAAGAAAAGCTAAAAATTCAAAACCTCTATTTGAATAGAAGATTATTATTTAAAATACGTTTTCCCCATAAAATTAATAGTTGCCAATTTCCTTGCACTCAAAAAGCTCAAATTTCAAAACAATTTATCATTATACGATTTGATAATTTACGAAAATTCCCTCGTAAGATTTTTTTTTTTTTTTAACAAATGGTTAGATACACCAATATTTCAAAGTATGTATAGTTAATGACGTAATTGGAAACATCATTGAACAGACAGCCAGGCACACTTCTCAAAATCAACATTAATTTCATTATTGTGGCGTTCGAGTGATAAGCTGAACTAATTACAAATTTATTAGAGGTAGAGGCTAACAAGTTACATTCGATCGAATTCACGCTCTTTGAATATGATATAAGAAGGGTGAGATAAATTCGGATGTGGACAGAGTGATCTCAACATTAAGGAATTCAGATATTACCGCCGCCGGAATCCATGCTGAGGTTAGCAGAATTGGGGGCTCAATAACTTCAGCTCTTTGATAAGAAGGACAGAAGAAGAGATGACATCATCCTGTCCCCACTTTGGTTCCCCCACTTGGAGGCGCAGTATATAAGCTATTCCTCCCACCTCCTGAGCTCAGTCTTGAAGCAATAGACGAGTTGTGATCTAAAAATATTCAGGAGATTATTGAGTGCCTAGTGGATGTTAGTTCAAACCTGTGCAGTGAATTCGTCTCCATTCATAAAGTTATCAGTAGTACCATGATGAATCTTCATCATGTGCTTCTCCTGTTCATCTTGGGTGCTTTCAAACGTGCAGGTACTTTACCGGAATCTGGTGAGTTCAACTACCATAACCAACCTGACAAATTAAGTACCAAGTTTGACAGTGGTCTAGTTCTCCCTCACACTTTGAATAGCTACGTTTCCGAAAATAACCATACCAATGATATCACACCAAAAAAACACAACTTTACCATGATGTCATATGGAAATAACTTCCTGGACGCTCCTCCTCACAATAGTGAAACAAAAAATTTGTTCAACATCAACAGAAACAATATCATTGAGCAGGGAAAATCTCCCGTTCAACCCGCTCCACTACCATATATTTACGTCATAATGAACGGCTATACCAAAGAAACGACCACCACGGAAGAACCTACAACTGACAGCTCTGATAATGTTATGCGATTCAGCCGTTCCCATACGAGGAAACTCGAAATCAAGGAAAATCCTACGGAAGGAACAACTAACGACTCTTCAAAGAACGCAACCAAATTTTCCAAAACCACTAATGGCAGCCTTAGTCACATTACTTATGATGCTGCTGCGGTGATCAACAACCTTACCACTGTCAACACCAACTTTTGGGGAAACGGAACCACAAACAAATCTTTGGAAACTACTACGAAGAGTGATTCTGATACAAATAGCTCCGGTGCTACCAATACGTCGAACGCCATCTATAGTTGTCAGGGAACTAACAAATTGTTTTATGGAAAAGGCAGCAATTCCATGGATGGTGCTAAAAGAATGAACAATTTTATCTTTTATCCCTGTAATATATATGACGTTCTGATGGCCCATTTTTCTGAAATAACGACAACCACGGAAGCGCCTAGTACTGTCAGTCGCATGCACCCGTTCTCGAGTTTGGTTACGCGACACAGCCGTTCCCTTACGAGGAAACCCAAAATCAAGAAACAACCTTCGGAAATGACTACTGTCTCTTCGAGCTATGCCTCCAATTTTTCTAAAATCCTTAATGCTGGCATCAGTCACTTTGCTCATGATATTGCTAAGGCGATCAACAACCTTACAAGTAACTACATCAACAAAATTGCCGCTATTCCAGCCAAGCCTGCTAACTTAAGGGGAAACGGAACCGTCAACGCCAGTGTCAATCCGGGGAAATTTGGTACTGCTGGAGCCATCAAACCAGCTGCCAGCTCTGTGATCCACTCCTTTAGTCCTGGGGAGCACAAGGCTTCTGCGCATGATGTGCGTTTGCCGTGATGGCTTGAGAAATGACGATGGCAGACTGCGAAACATCCAACCACATTGGAGTTACCTGGTATGCTCAAAATGTTCTATAAAAAATTATAATAATATTATATATTTATACATAATACACTTACACATTATATACTAATGCATATATCTTCTTACTACATACATCTACATAATATACATACATAATACATACATATACCTACTTATACTAATATATCAACTTTTCAACCAAGCAGCCCAACTATAAATTTAGTTCCTCAGACTATTGATGATGGCCAACATAAAAAGTAGAAATGAAATTAGAAGTATATTGCTACCAAAATGTATTTTGACCACTTGAAGAAAATTAATTGAAAATTATGTGAATGTAAAATTATAATTTGGAACCAAATAGTCGAAAACGTTCCACTCCTACAGCAAACCCATATTAGCATCGTTTCGTATTTTGCCTCTGGGTCTACATATATAAGTAGCGGAAGCGATGTTTTCATTTCTACGCGATGAAAACATTTTTGTCTCCAAAATCAAAGTTCCCACTCCCATTTTTCTTTATAGGCCATTTTGAACTACTTTCGTTTCGTGTCTGTCTGTTTTTGTCCGTTCTTGTACCTAGCTTAATTTCCACAATTATCATTCGTATTAGATGAAATTTTCAGGGATGGTGTGGGCTAGAGTGTAGATGGTTGTATTGGTAGATGGTGGTAGATGGCTATCTGTTTCATAGTTCCCCAAATCAATGCTCCACTCTGCGCACCTTTGATTCCATCAAGGATAAATTTCGCCCTAGTCGTTCGATCTCGCTCAAATTTGGAGGAAAATTGTGAGAAGACGATTTGAATATCCCATATCAATTTCAAAATGATCATTTCGCAATTACGAATTCCATGTAACGGAGTTAATTTCCACAGTTTTCATTGATGAAATTTTCAGTGAATGCGTGGGATAGGCTGTTTATGGTACCCTACCATTTTCATTGTTGCAAAACCTGGCCCATACTTGTATCAAGTACAGTTAAAAGAACACTGGATTACACTTGCACTATTTGCACAGCACAGTTAGGTCCAGAGGTTTATTTCTCTTGAGTCGCCGAAGTTCTCCTTCGTTGTTTAAAACGTTGAGCATCTCCAGGTTCTCGTGTTTGTGGAGGCGATGTTCGTGCTTCCTTGCATATTTGGCGATAATTTCGGTGACCGTTTCTACCCTCAAGTCTCGATGAATATCATCATTCCGCATGAACCAGGGGGCCTGAACTATACTTCTCAGTATTATATTTTGTCGGGTTTGGATTGTTTTAATATTTGATTTTTTCGCACAACCCCAAAGCTGAATCCCATAGGTCCAGATAGGGCGCAGTATCTGTTTGTATATGAGTAATTTATTGTGTAGTGAGAGATGGGAGTTCCTTCCCATCAACCAGTACATCTTTCTGAACTTGATTTTTAGTTCCTGATTCTTTTTTTCAATGTGATATTTCCAGTTAAGTTTGGAATCAAGGTGCATCCCTAAGTATTTTACAGTGTCAGAGTATGGAATTTTATTTGAGTTGATCTCAACTTCTGGGGCTATGATTTTTCTATTAGTAAAGTTGATATGCACTGACTTTGTTTCATTTAGTTTCATTCTCCACATCTTGGTCCAATTGACAACCTTGTTAGTGGACGTCTGTAGATTGCGAGTTGCAGTTTCAGCGTCATCTCCAACAGAGAGGATGGCAGTATCATCTGCAAAAGTAGCTACAGTTGTGTTTTCCTGTTGTGGAAGATCTCGTGTGTACAGCAGGTAAAGTACTGGGCCCAGGACACTGCCTTGCGGTACCCCTGCTTTTATAGGCTTCAAGACAGAGTACTGGTCACCCTGCTTTACCCTGAAGTGTCTGTTCGCTAGGTAGGATTTTAGGAGTAAGTAAAACTGTTTTGGGAGATCCCTGTGCAGTTTATACTCAAGTCCCTTGTGCCAGACCTTGTCAAATGCCTGGGCCACGTCCAGGAAGATACTGGCACATATTTTTTTACCTTCTAGAGCCTTTTCTATTATGTTAGTGATTCTATGAACTTGATCTAGCGTAGAGTGGCGTTGCCTGAAACCGAATTGGTGGTCTGGTATCAATTTTCTGTCTTCAATAATTGGTTTAAGCCGTTTGAGCAACAATTTTTCGAACAGTTTTGATAAGACAGGGAGGAGGGATATGGGTCGGTACCCCGTCTTCTCATTTGGTGATTTTCCTGGTTTGGAGATCATTATGACTTCCGCTACTTTCCACTGGGAAGGTACATGTCGTAACCTGAACGTGGCGTTGATGATATGAAGTAGTTTTGTTATAGCCTTTTCAGGGAGCTCTTTCACAATTCGACCGGTTATCAGGTCATAGCCTGGGGTCTTTTTAGGATTAATGTTGCCCTTAATTTCATCTTTGAGTTCTTTTAACGTAACGGGCCGAATATCAAGCTCATCCGTTTTTTCTATCAGTGTTGCGTTTTCTTCAGGTGTCTGCACTGGAAGAGGTTGAAAAGTTTCATAGAGATGATCTGCAAAAAGTTGAGCTTTCTCTCGGTTACTTCTGGCCCATGTCCCGTCATCCTTTTTGATTGGAGGAGAATGAACTTTAGGTCTATTTATATTTTTGGTTACCTTGTAGAGGGAGTATTCGGTGTCTTTCTCTGCAGTTAGGTTACTCAAAAAATGTTCAACTGATTGGTTATCTATTGATCTAATAAGATATTTAAGTTTTTTACCGAGTCTATTAAGAATAGTTTTGTTTTCAGGGGTTCTGTTATTCTTCCATTTCCTTCTGGCTTTACGTTTGGCGCACAGGAGATCCCTTACTTCTAACGGATATGATTTCGAATTAGTGTCATAGTTACAGTTTTGGTTTATTGGGGTACATAACCAGGCTGCTTGTTGTATGTTATTGATGAATAAGTCGAGTTCGTCTTCCAGTTGTTTAGGGGTTTTCAGAGGAACTTTAAGGTCGATCGATGTTTCCAATTGCTGCCGGAAACAGGACCAGCAAGTATTTCTATTGAATAAACTCGGAGAATTTTCACTAATGATTACTTTTTCACTGATTGTTATTATGACAGGCGAGTGGTCAGAGGGTAGGTCATCGCTGTCCTCTAGATTTATGTAACCACTTGAGATACCTTTGCTTATAAAGAAGTCTATTAGGTCTGGGGTTTTGTTAGCATCCGTGGGCCAGTATGTAGGCCTTCCAGTTGAGAGGAAGTCGCACTTGAAAGAAGCTGCTGCTTCATACAACTCTTTACCTTTAGCCGTGGTTAATCGCGAACCCCAGAAGGTATTTTTGGCATTGTAGTCACCTCCTATTATAAAGTTGTTACCAAGCGATTTAAGAAGGACCGTATAATCATCTTTCTTTAAGTTAAACCTGGGGGGACAGTATATTGCGGCTATACTAAAGCTTTTATTATTGAGTTGTACCTTGACCGAAGTTACCTGCATTTTTTCCTCTTCGATTTTTGGTTCTTCATGGTGAGTGATGTTAACTTTAATGAGAATTGCCGAACCTCCTCTAGCTTTATTACTTGGGTGTAACGTATGATAACACGTGTATCCTCTTATTTTGATGTATGACGTCCGAGTGAAATGGGTTTCAGAAATAAGTAAGATGTCTATCTTGTTGGAGTGGAGAAATAATTCGACTTCCTTAATGTGATTTAGCAATCCGTTCGCATTCCATGTTGCTATTCTTAAAGTCGGTCCCATTAAATCAGTCCATGGCTAGTAAGTCCTTTTTCTAGCTTAGTTATTCTTTCAAATAACTGTTTATTGGTATGTTTTTGTTCATCCAGTCTTTCCAGTATCTGTGCCAGCATTTTTTCTGTGTTCGACACATTAACCTCTTTTTTAGCAACGGTAGCATATGAAACCTTTGAAGTAGTTGCTCCTGTAATGGTTGAAGTAAGCGATTTCCGCCTATTAAAATTCCTCTCAACTGAAGCATCACGCTTGGTCTGTTCTTTCAGTTGGGGTTTAGTAATTTTGTTTCTCATTCTTTGTAGCTCCTTAGCTACCTCGCATCCTCGATAATTTGCTGGATGATTCCCTTTGCAGTTGACACATTTGGGGGAGTCCGCTTTGTTCAGGGTACATTCAGAAGTTTTATGCTTTCCAGCACATTTCACACAAGCAGATTCCTTCCCGCAGTAGGATTGGGTATGCATGTATGACTGGCAATTCTTACATTGGGGAATGAGTTTAGAAGTTTTTTTCACCGGCTCAATCTTCACAATTATGTTGAGAATGGCCTTAATACTATAGATTTTATTTACATCCTCATTTTTGTCGAAGGTTAACATAAAGAGAGGAAGAGGTTTATGAATGGTTACAATTTCACCACTGTCATTTTTCCTTTTCTCTTTCTTGAGAATGTTGGTAACATCCAGGATGGCAAGACCTTGCTCCTTAAGGTCTCCAATAATGTCAGTTTTCTCACATGTTTCATGTAATCCTCTAACCATGACCTTAATAGGTCTGTCTGCTTTGTCTTGATATGTGTACCACTGTTTTTTATCTGAACGTAGTTTGTCTGTAATCAGTTTCCAATTGGTTCTTGTATCTACGTTTATTTTCCAAACGTTATTATTGAGAGCAGTGACCTTGTATTGCTCTCTAGGGATATTCAGTAACATATCTTTGAGGGCTGCGTAGCTCTTTAGCCCTACAACATTTATGGGTGGTGGAGGAGGGTCCTTTTTAGGCTTAATCGTTTCTACCTTGGTTACGTCCTTGTCAGTCTTAGTCGTGTTGGTAGGCCATTCAACCTCCGGAGAACGCCGAGCCTTACGCTTTTTGCGGGCCCTTTTTAAGATCCAGTCAGTTTCTCTAGACAATTCGTCTTCGTCCGTACTGTAGGATGTAGGGACGTTGGGTTGAGTTAATTCCGATGTCCTTTGTTTTTCCTTTTGATTTTCATTTAATTTAACAATATGATCGTTAGCTTGACTGAGGTAATCGCATAAGTCAGTTATAATAGAGTACAGATGATTAAAAGCATCACTTACGTTGGGGTCAGCGAAGGCTCTTGTTGTTATGCGATGTTGCAATAACTCTTGCTTAGTTTGATCAACAATGTCCTGGAGCGTCGTCTGCTCGCCAGCGGCGTCCGCCTTGTCAGTCATCCCACTAAATAAACATTCCCAAACGCGAAGCGAAACATCAGTGTAATAAACCTTTATCGCGGGAGGTCGCTCCGATGTTATTCCAACGAGCTCTCGCACAAGACTGAGTTCACAGATGATAACATTTTTAAAACAATATTCTTAGAATAAATCTTAATTAAACGATTTCAAATCTTACGGGCCGTAGTTAAAAATATTTAAGCCGTGATTAAACGATTTTGAAAATAAGCATCTAATTTATTATTATATATATTTTTTAAATCTGAGCCCTTCATTTTGTTCTAAATGTGGACGAAATCATAGGAACTCATTGTTCCTATGAAATACTTGCTTTTTAGCGAGAATACGTATATATATATATATATATATATATACACTGGGGCTTGCTAAATATTCTGGATTTTACGCCACCAGCTTTGGTTTAGATGGAATTAGCACCCAGTTATGAGTTATGAGAACGGTCGGCCAAACAACTCTGTTTTAAAGATGGTTTTTTAAATCTTCTAATATGAACTAATACTTTCGCGCACTTGTTCACGATTTTGGGACAGTTTTGGCCTAAGGAACAGCCAACCTGTGTGCCAAACGGCTAGTACTGCCTTACGTTTACCAGAATTGTTCTACGAAAATTTGGCGAAGCGGACACCCCCCCACCCCCACCCACAAGTTGTCGGTTTCAAGGGATGTCCAGATAAAACAGATCTGGCAAATTGGATCGAGAGTCAACACATATAAAAGGCTTGACTTCAAATCTAGTTTTTGGTGTTTCATTCACAATCCACTTGTTGCTATTTGCATGTATATCCATATTTTCCTTCAAAATCGATCACTCTTCCCGATCTTCACCACAAATTTTCTGGCGAATCTATTTCGAAAAAAAATTGACCCGTGTCCGAGCGTTTCGTCCATGGGCCTTTGGAACCAAGAAAACAAGCTTTCAATTTCACAAAATGCTGAACTTTGACCACTTCGCTAGATTTGTAGTAGACCTCTATCCCTTTTGAAATAAAAAATGCGATATTCCAATTTCGTCGTTTTTCATTGTAGAATTCGAGAAAAAAAATTTAAGACTATAAAATCAAAATTCAGTTCTAAAAACGACATTTAACGCAAAATAAGTCATGAAAAAGCAAATGTTCATACGAAATTCAGCTGTTGAGATGTGTTAAAGGGGTTTGGGATTCCTTAACATTGTTAAGTTTGGCTGGAATCACCCCCGACCATGGTACCTCACATTTGACAAGTTAAATAGACTGCAATATTTACTAACTGACATTTTTTAGCATTAGTATAATTGAGGCGAGTAGTTTCAAAACCGGCTCAATCCACATTTTTTCGAAATACACTTTTTTCCAATTTCTTCAAGTTCACGATGCACTCTATCACCCTGTGAAGTCTTACGGACCAAATCCGGTTCAATCTAATAGAAAAACCCCACTGAAGTGGTGGTTTCGCGTCAAAACTGGCTCAATCCATGCTTCTCAGTTGAGCCGCTAGGAGCGCGCCTGCCTTTGGCGTTGGACGTTTTTGTTCTGGTGTACACAGTTTCACCCATTTTCCCGCTATGAACGCTTTTTTTTTTTTTTTTTTTTTTTTTTTGTTTTTTGCTTTTTACTGTTTAATATTAAATGACTCAATATTCTATCATTTTTCGGGGTTTTATAAAATAATGAAGTTCTCCAATGTTTCTACAAGCCTGGTTTCTACATAGGCTGTTGCTATGGAGTCGTCTTTTTTGCAACCTTCAAGCTTCTTACCATATAAATACCAAAAAAATGTGAGCTCCGACATTAATAATAGAATTTAGGAGGATACTCTTAGGAATATGGCAACAGAGCTAAGTCAAACTACCCGAATTTCATCAAAACCGGCTCAATCCAAACTTTGATTTTGAATTTTGAGGAACCCAGACCATTTTCAAAGACAAAATTTGTGATAAAACACTCTAGGGCCTCCAGTTTAAGCAATGAAATGGAACTAACGTGGTTAAAATGGAGTGCTGTACAGGGAAACGTTTTTTGTGTTTCCTGAAAAATTTTCAAGTATGGATTGAGCCGGTTTTGAAACTACTCGCCTCAATTATTGTAATCTGTAGTATTAACAATCTACTTTCGTTCAATTATTATATTTTTCTTTATATCTGTTTTTGCAGGTCTCGAGTTCTCTGACGGCCAGGATCACGTTCATAATTAACATCGATAAAAAATATTAGCGATTGTAATCATAGAAGTATTTAGTTTTACGATAGATTAAGATGGTGGTGGTATATCTATGTATCAAGTTTTATAGTATTCATTCATTTATGTATATTTATGTAAGTTGATTTTTCTATTGACGACAATTGTTTCTACCAGAAATGTGCATTGCGAAAACTGCTGGTGGTGGTCTAAGCATGGTCTGAGCGTTGCCCAGGATATGCCTACAGAATCAAAACCAATGCATCTATCTATGAGTTTCAAGTTTTGAGTCTCTGATTTCAAGTCATTAAAAACGGAATAAACTTCCAAAATAAATAATGATGAAACAATAATATCAGTTGATTGTAACATTGTTTAATTTTCCAAGGTACAGCATTTACCTGATTCTATACATCATCCTTTCAATATTTTGTCAGTTCTAGAAAAATTCATTGGTAGGCACTTGGCAATTCAAAGGTACAAATAGCTACCTTTTGTTAACGAATAGAAACAATTGCAGGTATAATCATAAAAGTATTATACATTGTCATATTAAAATGGTGGTGGTATCTACAGGGTGGCAGGGGATAAGTGACGAACAATTTTTTCTGTTAATCTAGATAAAAAATATAGTAAAATCCCGCCAACCGCATATTTTTATCTCAATCTGTACTCAAGATATGCTTTTTTAAAGGTTTTTTTCAGGAATACCTACCGCATTTTTCATTTTAAACTCAAATTTCTCCACTTTGCCTCATTTAATTTTAGCTTTCGACCTCATTTTCGGTATCAGCATTAAATTCCCTATAATAATAACGTACTTGGGTTCTTAAAAAGTACCATCCGAAGTACTCACGTCAGCTCAAATATTGACGATTTTGAAATAATAATATTTCTGAAAATATTACTACTAAGTTATTATTACTTTACTACTCTTCCAAAATCAAAATCTTGAAAATTGGCAAATCTCATGAAAACTGTTTCATCTAATACTCTTTCCAACGGTATAATCAATTTTACTTTTACTTTGTTATTTATGGGAGACAATTATGTTTTAATGCTGAAAAATGAATGTTGGTTTTATCGAAATATGACCCCATACTCGAAAGTTCATAGAGGGTCATATTTCGAGAAAACTAACAATTTCATTGAAAAACCCACATTTTTTAACATTAAAACATAATTTTCTCCCCTAAATAACAAAGTAAAAGTAAAATTGATTATACCGTTGGAAAGAGTATAAGATGAAACAGTTTTCAAAATTTTTTTTGGAAGACAAAGTTTTAACGATTTTCAGAAATTTTATTTTTTCAAAATCGTCAATGTTTGAGCTGATGTGAAGGTCTTCGAATGGTACTTTTTAGAACTCAAGTACATCATTCTAATAGGAAATTTAATGTTGATACTGAACATAAGGTCGAAAGCTAAAATTAAATGAGGCAAAGTGGAGAAATTTGAGTTTAAAATGAAAAAACACGACTTTTTTTTTGAAAAAAAAAAAAAAAAAAGAGACTTTAAAAATTATATCGCGAGTAGGGATTGAGATAACAATATGCGGTTGCCGGCATTTTACTACATTTTTGATGCAGATTAGCAGACAAAATTTTTTGTCACTTATCCCCTGCCACCCTGTATAACATAACTGTATTTAAGTATTGTAGATACATACATGTATGTAATTATATAATATTAGGTCTTTATAATACTATTTGATAAGATATTTCTCTTTTTCACTAATGTTAGTTACTTCTTTATTCACAAAAATGCACCTTTCGAATTGCGCCCTTGCTTAATGTTAGATTTTTCTTCATTCACAAAAATGCACCTTTCAAATTGCGCCGTTGCGCAATGTTAGTTATTTCTTCATTCACAAAAATGCACCTTTCAAATTGCGCTTTGGCGCCTTTCAAATGAATACAAAATGGTGTAATACATGACGTTGTTCAAATTTTATCAATGTAGACTGTGAGGGAAATGGAGAGGGCCAGACACTGTATAATTCCCTCGAAATTAAATTAATTAAAAATTCAAAAGTAATATAGGAACTCAAAACTAAAATATTAATTTATATTCATGGTTAAATTTTCCGTTAACGATCGCCTAATTAACCTGTACTCCATCAATATTACAATTTTAGGTAATATCCTTTATATTTAGAGAATACATCATTTGGTAAATTAATTGTGTAATTCATAATTAATAATAATTTGTAAAAAAATAACTTATAATTCTCTCTGTTGGTAAATGTTGATAATGTGTCATACTTATTTTGGCCGGCCTCATTCTGGTAATGGAAATTAACTCGATTCTATACTACACAATGTACCTTGTAGTTAAACACAACCTATATTCCAAATCATGTATAATTTAAATGCATTTTGCGTAATTAAATTCAAAGCTCCAATGTTTTTGTTTTCATTTCCTGTTACAAACCCTATGAATTATATAAAAACCTAGGTTTTTAGGTATGGCCGAACAGAAAACTTTCAACTTCACCATTTTTCATTTCAAACGTAAAAAACAAATAAAATAAATTTTTCAAATTAATTTTATCATTTCTCCAAAATCTATAATTATATCGCTACTTTCTCTGTTAGATTCTTCCTGATTCTTACACTCTCGTTTTTTTTTCGGCATGAGCGCAAGAAACTCTTCCTTTAATCGCGAAGCTTGTCAGCTGGTCTGCTGTTCAGTGAGCTTACATACCTTGAAATTGTACTGTTCCATATTATGCACTGTAGGTAGATTAGTAAAGAAATTAGCCTCAAAAGTCCCTCTGGTGATGAGTACGCCTCCATACCTTGAAATTGTATTGTTTCATTTAGCACTGTAGGTAGATTAGAAAAGAAGTTAGCCTCAGAAATCCCTCTGCTGATGAGTACGCCCACATACGTTGAAATTGTATTGTTTAATATTTAGCACTGGAATGAAATTAACCTCAGAGGTTCCTCTGCTGATGAGTACGCCCACATACTTTGAAATTGTACTGTTTTATATTTAGCACTGAAGGTAGATTAGGAAACAAATTAGACATAGAGATCCCTCTGCTGATGAGTACGCCCACATACTTTGAAATTGTATGGTTTATTATGTAGCACTGTAGGTAGACTAGGAATGAAATTAGCCTCAGAGGTTCCTCTGCTGATGAGTACACCTACATACCTAGTAATTGTATCATATTTGCCCCAGTGGTGCTCCATTTCAAATTTCAGTGCCGTAGGTAGATTAAGGAAGGAATTAGCCTCAGAAATCCCTCGGCTGACCAGTACGCCGCCATATCTTCTAATAATTGTATTCTATAATTTAAATTCTTATCAGTTAGGAAATTTGCCCACATGATGCCGTCAATCGTCTTGAAATGTTGTTTAGGGATGCATGCTGGTCATTTTGAGAAAGTTTCAGTCATTTCGAAGGGGATCTAAGGGCATTCCAGCTATCCATCTTCCGGTTAAATATGGAGACGCGCGCGCCTAATGGGTGAGCTGGATTGTGATAATTACTAAGTCAAAGATCATTTCACAAAGAATTGTACAAAATGGCCTCCGGATATGGTACTCTCCTTGATTTCTGAATGTTTATTTACCCATTTGTCTATTCATTTATAATTATTACTAGGCCATTCAACAAAGTACAATTGTTTACAGACTACATATATCTAGGCCGACGAGAATATAATCGCAAAACTTATTAAACTTCAAGGAACAGAATTGAGAAGAAACAAAAATACATCAATATACATACTTATCATAAGAATACACATACATCTATTAACTCATCTACACTGGTGAAGACCTAATAGATGCCATTAGTCATTAGAGAGGATTGGCAAAAAATGAAATATAAAAAAAATAAAAATAAATATTAATAAATAAAAACCGAATATCAATATAAAAATTATAAAAGAAGAACATAAAAAATAAAATAAAAATAAATAAATGAAACAAATAAAAAATAAAAAACGGGGTGTACTCCAAGGAAGAGGTTTCCCGTAAGGGCGATCCTACTGAGTAGTCACTGTATGGGATTATTAACAAACGAGGAACGTGCTAATTAAACCCTTGCAAGAAGTTCTTTTCTATCAATGTTGCCATTTTATACACTACGAACAGGTGTTACATACGCCGTCTCTCACTGCACATGAGAGAACCCAGCCAAAAACGAATCATTAAAAAACCATGCGGCCAGAGAGGCCTGTTGCCCGGTATTTTATAAGAGTTGGTGGAAAACCATCAGGTCCCATTAGCTGGACACATCAAGACCACCCAAGCTTCTGCAGAACTTTGCACTCTGTAACCTGCATAACACGTAACGAAACAGCATCTATAGTAGGATAAGTCGGAATAATGCGTACCACGTGATCAAATACAGAGGGAAATTTTGAGCGAAAAGTCCTACTACCTCCTCCATCAAGGAAGCGCATTTCTCATCAAGATACTGTTCAGATGGTTTACGGCCGCCAACATTCTTGCTGTTGAATTAGGTCCTAAATATCTTGATGCAATCAGAAATCAGAAATCTTGTGCATTATGCAGGTAAGCCGCGTAGATAGAGGGCATCTGACCTTTCGCAGCAACGAGTACCTACGTAATGTTGAAAACTTCTGCAAACTATTAAACAAAAGTATATTATTCTGTGTTAGATAGCTCCTCTACGCAGAACACTGGTCCATAAAAAATTACATATCGAACCGAGTCTATGGTGCATTATCGAAATATAACTGGACGATGTCACCTCCCAGAAGAAAATATATGAATTAATTAAAAATAATGAATAAATGCAAAAAAGTGAACTTCGTTCTTGAAAGTTACTAAGAAATAAGAATTAAAAAATGTATTGTCTCCATTGGGACATAACAATAGACTTGGATCTATAAGTGATTGTGTATGGACCAGGGTTCTACGTAGATGAGCTATCTGATACAGAAATGATATACCTTTGTGTAATAATTTGTAGAAGTTTTCAACATTACGTAGGTACTCGTTGCTGCGAAAGGTCATATGCCCTCTACGCGGATTACCTGCATAATGTACAAGATCTGATTTCTGATGACATCAAGATATTTTGGAGTTATTCAACAACAAGAATGGTAGCAATTATATTGCTATTCCGAGATCATCGTCTGTGCCCTGTTGCCCAATAGCTTAGTAGTACATATAGGTAAGTAAATTGTACTAGTCTACAAGTTACTAATATTATTAGACGGATTTTACTAGTCTTGGTGCCGAAAATAATAGCCAGCTGTCTGTCATAGTGTTGGCAGATCCAAAAAATTGTAGAAAAAAGTGTGTCATAAAACGTAAGGTTATACATCTTAAAAAAGGTCCAGTTATGCAGAATGATCATTACGAGCAAATTTTAGTAGATTATCGTATTATATTCAGTTATTTTGTTTTGAAATTTGAGCATTTTGAGTGTAAATAAATCGTTAACCACAAATTTTATGGGAAATAAACTCGTTCTTAATCATAATCTACGATTCAAAACAGATTTCGGATGTTTAGCAATTTTTCAGTTTTTAATCGATTTTTCAGCAAAACGTTTTTAATGTTCTAGTTCATCGTTGACAAACTTCTTTTGACTAAACTTCTGATAAAAATATAAATTCAACAATTTGTAGACGTTTTTAGTGATTTTTTGAAAATTGACCAATTTAATGTGCTCAAAACGTGTTGGCCTACGAACTTATCCTTTTGTTTGGAAAGCTTGATTTTTTGCGGCAAGAACGGAATTTTCATCTCAATCCTGAGGATAGTTATCATCTGGAATGTCACACATATATATACTAGCCTAGTTTTCTCGCTCGCTTCGCTTAATCGGTATGGCTGCATAGATCCGATGGTATTTACTTTTGAGTGGGACATGTAGAATGAATGGAATCGGTGAATTACTAAGGATGATTTGAAATTTTGAAATGTGTAGGGGAAGTTGGTCGCTTCGCTCGATATCTGTGGGGTGTATAGACGCGATGGGATATATATAGTCCATCCCGAGTTCGTACGAAAAAATCCCGTTGAAATCCGAAGTGAGTAGAGGGTGTTGCTCGCATCAGTCGCTAGGTGTGGGGTTTCTTGCTCGCTCAGTATGGGATGTATAGATGCGGCTGGATGTAGTCTAGTCACACCACGGTTCGGTGGAACATGAAAAACAAGTCATCCCTATACATGTGAAATATAGAACTTCCTTTTTCATTGGAGTCAGTAAAAAACTATAAATATTCATTAAATAATAAAAATTGGCACGTTATAGGAGAATTCTCAATAGGTATGTTATGGAAGAATGACCGTGGAAAGTAGTAAAGATGTTCTTAGTTAACCTCGAGCTCGCCGATAGGTCACTTCGTCGAACGTTTTCTAGGGTTGGTTTGATTGAAGCTAGTTTTTACTGTGTATGGAAAACAGGTATCATTCGAGAACTCACAGGTGTAAGATATATGCAAAACTCAATGTGTTTGCTTTTAACTGCATTTTTCATTTTAACGTGTTAAATTTCCGAATTTACAGTTTCAGCATTACTATAGTCATGTTGATAATACAAGGGAGCTGAAGTGCCACAAGTTCGATGTGAGTTTTGAGGGCAACTACATATTTGATATTTTTGTCTTTTCAAGAGGAGATAATTTCGACCGGCTAAGAACGTTCTCTGGACTTATCAGTGCTTCCTAAGAGCCGTCAACTCAGCAGCCACATACTTCGATGAATCTCCGTATTCAAGCTGACGCATACGGGATAGAAGATAATGATGTGGAACCCGCATAGCAGAGATAACTAACTCTCGCCTTTAGCTTCTACCATCCAACTTCTTCATATTAATTCCTATTTATTAATATGGACGTTGAAAGTCAAGTCTGACTATCTTGTTGAATATGAAATGAAATTGTTTATTTGCATAAGCCTTCCGGCGTTACAAGGTTGGTGAACAATGTACAAAAATAATTATTACACTATTGAAGAAATAATGCCCATGAAATAGTAATATCCAGATTAAGTGGACAATGAATAATCAGCTAGTGTAAGAAACCTTCGTTCAAAAAGAAAACTCTTATTCGTATACAATTGCTAAGAAAGCAAAACACTTTTTTACATGCGGCCACATCTTGAAGAAGCAACAAAGAAGAGAGTTCATAGTAGGAAAATTCATTTGTTAGAAAAAAAGAGAAACGCTCGCCACGAAGGACTGGAGATATACAAAGAAAATTAAAGATATTGTCAGACTCAGAATGGTTACATAAAGGGCTATCCGCAAGGTTATCGAATTTCACAGTAAACCTGGGTATATGTAATTTAAAAAAAAAAAAAAAATTCCCTGATATAGCAAGAAGTCTTTTAGTGTGAATACCTAAGTCACAATTCAGAGGCATATCCCCAGAGGGGCAATATATTTTGTAGATAGGGCTAAAAGACGATGACGTCACTCGTTCCCCGTCTGATTGCTTCCGAAATGATTGGACAAGTTGTGAGAATATATTTCTATTAAAATTGTTTGGGTCTTGAGCAGACCATGACGGGCTCTCCCCATATTTAGAAAGTAAAGCATCCATTTGAGAAGCCCAGTTGTATTGTTGGTCTGGCCGAACAGCGTGGAGAGCAAGGAGACGGGAGAAACAGAGCCTAGATAGCCTGGAGTCCTCCATACTGCACAGCCTAGACCACCCACCCAAGGCCAAACCAAGAGTGTTACTGGGTAGAAACAAGAACTCTGGACTTTCTCCAGAACCTCTCCCTGCGACACCCCGTCGACTCAACAGCATACAGAGATGAACACAGAACCAAGGAATTGATTACTGCACTCCATGTATCATTGGGAGTGACGCAAGGGCAGCTGTCTCCCCCCTTCTGACAATCTCCTCAGCATGTTGTACAAAACGCCCAGAAGTAACAACTTTAACGCCCAGGTAAGTGTAGGAATTGGCGATCGGGATTTGCTGTTCCCCACACATGAACTTGTAAGTTTTGGAGATCCCGCCTCCCCTTCTAAAAAGTGGAATATTAGACTCTGGTGGAATATTGCACGTGTGTTAACACGTAAGTTTTTGAGCAGGTTCACATGATTTCGATTCAGTGACTTCTGTGGTGTTGTTAAACTTTTATACATTACCTACTGTAAATCTTGGACCTTCTTTCACAAAATGGTTCAAAACGATGGTGTTATAACTAGGATTTGTTCAGCCATTATTAAAAAAACCATCATCACACGCGATAATGTTGAAATGCTTATTAAGCTGAGACGAACTCCTTCTTTGAGGGGATCGTCTGGGGCTCTTGCTTTGGTCACCCAGCTAAGAATGCTGTGAATGATTTCTACAAGACATTTCAGAGGGCGATTGAGTTTTATGTCCATGAAGTGGCTGGTTTGAATTCTACATTTCCGAAATCGTTCGACTGTGAGCTGATTTCTTCAACTCAATGGAAGAGGATGATGGTCCTTGTTCGATATAAGGCGTGTATAAGTCAGATGCAGACCACAAACTTTTCGTTTTATTATTTTCAATAATGAAACTTTGTAATCGACGAAGAAAAACATTTTTTTAACGGTTGTTAACTTTGTTAGTTTAAGTTTCAAGATGCGTAAAATCCAAAAGTTCCAGTCATCCAGCATGAGCGAATGAGCTAATTTTCGTAAATTATCGCACTATAATTATGTTAAATTGTTTTGACTTCAGGTAAATAGGAATTGTTAACTATCAGTTTCGTGGCAAAAGAATCCGTTCTAAATATTACCTAGCAATTAAAAAAAAAAAAATTTTTAGCTTCATTTGCAGTTTTCATTTATTTTTGGCAAATATTAATGAAATTCAGGTAGATACATGCTTTCAGCATAAATTTCTGCATAGATTTTTTAATGTTCCAGATCATTGTTAACAAACCTCTTTTGACTAAAATTCAACTAAAAATTATAAATTTAACGAGTTTTGACCGTTTTCAGTCATTTTTAGTGATTTTTTTGTGCGAACAAAAAAACTCCAACAAAATTAAAAATCCAAAATTTCTTTTTGAATCGCAAAATACTATTTACGAGTTTTTTGCCATAAAACTGGTAGTCAACGATTTCTTTTCCCTCAAAGTCCTTAAATTTCAAAAGAATTCAACAATCTAGTAGGATAATTTATGAAAATTCGCTCATGCGATTATGGCGAGATTTGAACTTTTTTACGCTGTATTCAGTGGAAATGAAGGAGGGTGTAACCTTTCCGTGGGGCACCCTGTATATATATATATATATATATATATATATATATATATATATATATATGTGTGTGTGTGTGTGTGTGTGTGTGTGTGTGTGTGTGTGTGTGTGTGTGTGTGGGTGTGTGCGTTTGCGCGCGTGCGTGTGTGTGTGTGTGTGTGTGCGTGTTGCGCGCGTGCGCGTGTGTGTGTGTGTGTGTGTGTGTGTGTGTGTGTGTGTGTGTGTGTGTGTGTGTGTGTATATGAAAACGCGTTAAACTCAGGAATTCGTCTCAGCATGTCTCAAGAAGGATTTCAATAAAGACAATTTTCGAAAATTTTGATTTCAAAAGTTTTGGAGCCATTGCAATAGCTCCATTTCTTACGAAAATTCGCTGAAATCGAATTTAAAATGATCCGTCCTTCCGCCGCACACTGAGGCAAGAGTGGGAAAAACCCCTGAAACAAAAGTATCAATTTGTACGCTATTTTTTTACTCTTCGATAGTCAATGAATCTCGTAACGAGTCGTTTTTTTCCGCGTAAATGTTTTTTCATCCAACATGAACAAATTGAAGTAATAGTTTTTCAAACAGTCAGAATACGTCATTTCGATATTATAAAGGCTTTACTTCCAAAGGCTGTGTGTATGAATTCAGGGCTTGAAAACTTATCAGCTTGTTTACTCAGTTTTACTAGAAGCCCTAGGAAAGAAGCCAGTTCCATTTTCTGCTGCACAGTACTTATGATATCAAAGCCCCTAAATGTTGAAAAAGTAAGATTCTTGCACGTGCAAAGATGTGCACGAACCGTGCGAAGCATTCCGAAGGTCTGAAACTTGTTTTTACTCTTAGCTGATACATTGAACTACGGCTGCCAAACATTTCATCGCCGCCTGTGATGGCAGTGCCATTTCAATTGTTACCAAAAGCTGCTAACTTCTTATCACTCAACAAGTGGGTTTGTTCGATCCAATTTTTTTTTTTTTTTTTTTTTTTTTTTTTTTTTTCCTTAAGTACAGAAGGAATGTTGTGGAAAATGGAATCCTGCATCGAGAGAGACCACCGCCAGCTCAAACATACATTCTCCTTAAAACATTTTCTGATTCGTGAATTCCAAGCTTAATCATCCATTCTTAAAAATATCTCCAATAAGAGTTGGAGAATACAAATTAGAGGTGATTATTTAAAGTGGCACGTTAGAATAATGCCAATAACATATTAGTAGTGTTACGACTCCTGGACAGAAGAATGAGTGATACCCATGGGTGTGAAAAAAGTACTTTAACTATTTTTAAATGGAAGAAGATTCCATCCTACGAAGCTTGGGATCAACCTCACTCTCTTACTATGAGTTTTTTCATGCCCATGATTCTTCAATGTATCATACAGTGGTGACGCCAAACGCCCCTCCTACCTGGGAAAGCAAACTTTGAAAAATCAAAGAAAGGAATCTATGCATCGTAAGAGAGTGCGTATGGTGTCAAAATTCTTAAAATTGAATCTATTTTAATTTAAAAATATAAAATGAGTATGTGGATAACACTCATTAGTGCAGGTTTTGGATAACGTATCCAACTAGTCTAAAACGCGTACAATGGTCATGCCCAGTTGCCTGAGGATGAAAACCTGGTTTTTAATAAATAAATCTAGTCATGATACAAAATAGGCTTTTTATTTAATTTATAATTTTTAATATTTATAATTTTTAATATAAATCTTTGCGTAAAATTAAAACGCTCCATATGGCTTCAAAGCGTACCACCCCATCCAACAATACCACATTGAATTTCTGACTTCACAAGAGTCAAGTACAGAAATCTAAGCTTATCACGGTTGAAAACGTTCCTAACATTACAAAATATGTCAAGCAATCTTGTAAGCTTTGCAACACATGCACAGCCAGGCAATCACTTGCGATTGTGAACAAACAATTTAAGGTCATCATCTCTAGACCTTCCCCTTAACCAAATACTTTGTATTTTTTCATTTAATATTAACAAACTATGAAGGAAAAATACAGTAAAACTAAATCTAAATAAACATCAATAGCAAATGAACAACCACAATGGCAAACGTGTTCTCTTCTTACACAAATAAACAAATTGGTGGAACGGGTCCAATTCGTGATAAATACAAAATAAATGTGATAAAAATTGTTTACTAAATTGTGCTCAATCTATATCAAAATATAGAAAAATTTGCAAAAAACGCTAAAAATTGAAAAATGTTGATATTGGTAGCCAAATAAATGACCGATTTTGACCCTTACGGGTGGGATGTGGCTTAAATTATTAAATAAAAAATAAAATAAATGAGTTAAATAAAAAATAAATATATCAGAAAAAAATTAAAAAGTTTGTTTCGTGTTAACGATTTTCCGTGTACACAAAATTCACGAATTAGGAAAAAATTCAAATGAGAGGTTAATCGTTCAATCTCTAGGACGTGTTGCAAGAATCATTTTATTTATTTTATTTAATTTTTTTCTTCAGTTTTCACATTTTCAAGTCATTGCTGCATACATAAAGTATTATATTATCATCTTCATAATTCATTGCTGCATTAAAGGAATTCTCTGAAAGTGTATAAAATGATGTAAGAGCCTAATTGGAAAAAATTCGTCCCAGAAAAATCGCCCATGAAATGAGTTAGCCTCCGTTCTAAGATACTAAGTCCCGTGTTCAGTTGAAAGGAAAAATAAACTTGAATCCACAAAACGCCCAATATTAAAAATTTACTATAAGATAAAAACGCAGGTCAAAATAAGTAGGTACATTCATTGTACCGCGCAATATCCATATTTTTAACAAAAACATTCAAATGGCTTCAGGAATCGGTATTCATTATTATGAACCTAAAAATACTAATTCGTAAAAAAATTTAAAGAAAGTAAATGAACCGTTAAACCAATCATGTTGGTTGGAGAATGAATACGATATATACGACAATAATTATAAGGTATTATTGTTTCGTTTAATGGTACCCACGTATTTAATTCACGATTTCTTTTTGTAGATGTTATCAGTTCCTTTAGGAAAGGAGATTATGAGCGTGTTACCTATTTTATAGTAGTACGTACGGATTACTTATATTTCAAGGGTTCCCTTGGGTTTCCACGACCTAAGTTATCCAGTTATTTGGTGCTTCCTAACTTAGTGCGTGCAGAGATTGAAATGGAGTGATCTTGATTTTTCTGAACCGCTCAATAACAAATTTGGATTTTATTTTCGCGCACTCATTTTTTTAGAGATAGCTTTCCGACCCGAAAATAAAGCTCATTGTTCTGAGAGGTTCAAAAAGTGGGTCATATTGAGCGGTTCAGAAGAAAAAAATCACTTCATTTTATTCTTGCAAGTACCTTCTCGAACGGTACTGTTTTCTTCGTACATGAATGAATTTCGTACCTCTATCACTCACAAAATCAAGATCATATCCAATAATAGATAGGAAACTAAATAATGGGAACATATCTGTAAACACAAGCAACAGTTATATCGACAGATCAACTACAACTTTCATTCGCCATCTTTCTTATATTCGATCATAACACCAAATGCCGATTAGACTGTACAATCGTCCTTCACGAATGGCTGGTTTCTTAGATGCGCAGAATATGATGAAATCCGTCCAAAATCTCGAAACCTGTAAAATCAAACGTGACGATAAATATAGTAGGCAGCTATTATACTCTGGAATTATATTTAGTTGGTATAATTGAAATTGTAATCTTGACTGAAACGACCCCCCCTCACCGACGTACAATACACGCCGCTATGCCTACAATAATTAATTGTTCTTGTGATACATTTTGTTCACCTACGGAATATATACCGTATATATACATACACCTATGGAAGATATTAACATAGTACAACATCAAATCATCCCTTAGCCAACAATGACCTTTCATAGTATCCTCAACCAAGTAATACAATATATATATCGACGATACGATGGAAGGGTGCATGGTTGTTGACTAAAGGATGATTTGATGTTGCACTATGTTAATATATTTTCTATAGAAAGATTAATCAAGAAAATATAATGTATCACACGATCAAAGATAGGCTATTTGAATCTTGTCACTATATATATATATATATATATATATATATATATATGAAGTGTTGTTGTTGTTGTCTTATGAATAATATATGCGAGGGTTTTCTTGAATTGACCAAACTAGACTTGTGGTTTTATGTTTTATTGCCCGACGTTTCTACCCAGGGTCTCAGTCCTAGTCATGGATAATATTTTCAACACCTTTATTGAGCACAACAAATTAACAAAAAACTAGTTTGTTAAAGTGTAAAACTCGGTTGTAACAGAGTTGGAGAGATCTCCGAGTGTCAACATTCGATTCAGCGTGAAAAATACGTAGAAACCAACCCCAAACCAAACAACATAGGTTTCTTAGGGGGTCATTTTTCACAAAAACCCTTGATTTCATATAAAAAACCACGTTTTTCAGCACTCAAACATACCTTTCTCCCCCAATTATCAAAGTAAAACAAAAATTTAATAAACTGCTGGAAAGCTGGAATTGTGATGCAACTGTTAGGTTTACAGCATGAAAATTTCCATCCAGGACGTTTCGAGGGACAAACTTTGATAAAAGTGAATATTTTCGAAATTTTACAAATTTTCTACTTACTGCTGATTTTTCACCCGTGTATTTCAATCAAAATTTTTGAAAAGTAATTAGGGAGATAGGAAATCTGACGTTCTTTCCAACGGTATAATCAAATTTGAGTTTAGACAGGAAATTAAGGGAGTTATGACAGTTTTAGTGACACAAAGTCGAAAACGCGAAAAAAATCTTGGAAGTGGCCTTTAGCGTGAATTAAAAAATATATGCTATAGAACATGAAAAGTCACAAATATTTATGTATACACGCTACCGAAGGAAATACTGGGGAATCCATTCCAACCTTGGCTGATTGTAACGTTTTCCCTAATTTTAAATGTAAATTTAATCAAACATCAAAACATGAACACAGTTCACCATTCATTTTTCTCCAGAATAGTTTTGAGAATCTGGGGTGCTGATACTTGAAACGAATGACTATTGTTGTATGATTCGACAGTTCGTGTGTAGACTGGATACATTTTGAGCATGTTCTTATTGTTCTCACATAAGTCATTGCTGTGGGATACTGGTGGACATTCTAGACCTTGGAACTTTGAGAGAGGAAGTGAAGTTGTCGCGAGAACAGCAGAAGGAATTGAAGAGACCAGAGAAATTCTTTGGATGAATCAAGGAGAAAATTTTTTTCAATGTCGTCGGACTTGTCGCTCTAGAGATTTACATTAAGTAAGGAACATAGAAACATCAAAAATTGAGAACTACATTGGTGTGTCGGAACCTTCTGGGTTCGGGTCATGTTTGTAAGGACTGCCGTTCATAAGGTCATTAGAAAAGTAGAGGAACAAGGCTCAACGCATTAACTTGCTGGAGGTGTCACGCATTAACTTGTGGAGACAGAAGTGTGTGAGGGACGAGAGCTGTGGGAGAAGGAAGAGCCGAAAGGAAATGGAAAAAAAACCAACAGGAAGCAAAAGTGAGATGTTTATTGCTAGGGGTAAACGAAAATAAGGGAAGGATAGCGGCGGAAAAATTGGTACCAGCGATCAACAAGAGGGTAAGAAGGTAGAAGAGCAGCTTCACATGTTTTCACCAGCGCTAGTGATGGAAGCCAACTCATCCAGGAATATTCATCTCAATAGAGGAGCGTTGCCCAGATCGAGAATTCGTTGCCAGAATTCGCGGAGGATTTTGTCTAGGACCTCCAGACGACAAAAGAAAGTGAGTGGCAATATTGAAGATGGCGTTTATGGTAAGAGGGACGTGATTTACGAGAGCAAGGTTGTTTAGTTAAGATGTCCTGTTGAAAACTAACGTGAAAATAAACTGATTGTGAGCTTTAAGAAACCTGTAGAGCAGTGTTATTATGGTTTCTGGATACGAATGCTTTCCTATAGATAAATTCTGATCCATGGCGTCTGTACTCCGTCAACTTAGTTTGCAGTCTACCCAAGATTGATAAACGGTATCTGAAAGGCCAACCACTAACTGATTACAATAGGTAGTTAATTAGTCGGAGATTTGACTGATCATTGATAAAATAGACTTATTTTGATATTTCCAGTGCAACGCTATCAAATTACATTTATGGTAAACGAATTCTCATCGTGATATCAAGGCTAACATAAAAACAAACCGTGTTTGATTAGCAATGAGGAGATGATTTACTTATCTATTCAACGTTATCATCACTACTTAGATAAAAATAACGGTGGAAATATTGAGGCACGGAGGAATCACGAGTAGCAATGAATATATCGGAGTACAAATGTATATTGGAACATTTCTATAAAAATACCATTTTGGAGAAAAATTCACTATTTCATAAATTTATAATACTTGCAGACCTCACAGTAATCATAGAATGTGTTTTACATACCTAATAGTTTAAGCAGCCGTATTAAAAATAGCCGCTAGACATGCTGCTTGTAACCGAATCGTACAGAATGATCCAATTCATCATGATTAGGGGGGACCTGGCTGTCAGTTTGATGGTCCCGTTGGCATCCCCTGCCTCGTTGCAGAAACTGACGTCGACGATTTTGGAAAATTCGTTCGAAAAACCTACGAAAAAATAATAATTCCATTCTACTGTTACGTTTGTCTGTGGTGTTCCAAGAACGTTCAATCAAATCAGCGTCAAACAGGCTGTTGTAGATGCTACTCAGGTTCTTGATTACCTCAGCACCGTCATCAAGCTCATGTACCACGCTGGTGTTGGCTGGTTCAGACGAATTGTGAACAATAGTGCCAAACTTGGTAGAGATGATCTCAGTAGTTGTTTCCATTTGGGTATTAGGTTTTTCTGTGGTGTTCCAAGAATGTACAGCAAATTCCGTGTCGAACAGACCGATCCAGGTTCGAGTGAGGTTATTGATCGCCTCAGAATCATCATCACGTTTTTGAACCACGCTGGTGTTAGCTATTGCAGACGAATTCTGAGCAATAGTACCGAACTTTGCAGAGATGTTCTTAGTAGTAGTTTCCATTAGGGTATTAGGTTTTTCAGTGGTGTTCCAAGAATGCACAGCAAATTCCGTGTCGAACAGACCGATCCAGGTCCGAGTGAGGTTATTGATCGCCTCAGTATCATCATCAAGTTTTTGAACCACGCTGGTGTTGGCTGGTTCAGACGAATTGTGAGCAATAGTGCCAAACTTGGTAGAGATAATTTCAGTAGTTGTTTCCATTTGGGTATTAGGTTTTTCTGTGGTGTTCCAAGAATGTACAGCAAATTCCGTGTCGAACAGACCGATCCAGGTTCGAGTGAGGTTATTGATCGCCTCAGTATCATCATCAAGTTTTTGAACCACGCTGGTGTTGGCTGGTTCAGATGAATTGTGAGCAATAGTGCCAAACTTGGTAGAGATAATCTCAGTAGTTGTTTCCATTTGGGTATTAGGTTTTTCAGTGGTGTTCCAAGAATGCACAGCAAATTCCGTGTCGAACAGACTGATCCAGGTCCGAGTGAGGTTATTGATCGCCTCAGTATCATCATCAAGTTTTTGAACCACTCTGGTGTTGGCTGGTTCAGATAAATTCCGTGTCGAACAGACCGATCCAGGTCCGAGTGAGGTTATTGATCGCCTCAGTATCATCATCAAGTTTTTGAACCACGCTGGTGTTGGCTGGTTCAGATGAATTGTGAGCAATAGTGCCAAACTTGGTAGAGATAATCTCAGTAGTTGTTTCCATTTGGGTATTAGGTTTTTCAGTGGTGTTCCAAGAATGCACAGCATATTCCGTGTCGAACAGACCGATCCAGGTCCGAGTGAGGTTATTGATCGCCTCAGTATCATCATCAAGTTTTTGAACCACGCTGGTGTTGGCTGGTTCAGATGAATTGTGAGCAATAGTGCCAAACTTGGTAGAGATAATCTCAGTAGTTGTTTCCATTTGGGTATTAGGTTTTTCAGTGGTGTTCCAAGAATGCACAGCAAATTCCGTGTCGAACAGACCGATCCAGGTCCGAGTGAGGTTATTGATCGCCTCAGTATCATCATCAAGTTTTTGAACCACTCTGGTGTTGGCTGGTTCAGACGAATTGCGAGCAATAGTGCCAAACTTGGTAGAGATAATCTCAGTAGTTGTTTCCGTTTGGATATTAGGTTTTTCAGTGGTGTTCCAAGAATGCATAGCATATTCCGTATCGAACAGACCAATCCAGGTCCGAGTGAGGTTATTGATCGCCTCAGTATCATCATCAAGTTTTTGAACCACGCTGGTGTTGGCTGGTTCAGATGAATTGTGAGCAATCGTGCCAAACTTGGTAGAGATAATCTCAGCAGTTGTTTCCATTTGGGTATTAGGTTTTTCTGTGGTGTTCCAAGAATGTACAGCAAATTCCGTGTCGAACAGACCGATCCAGGTTCGAGTGAGGTTATTGATCGCCTCAGAATCATCATCACGTTTTTGAACCACGCTGGTGTTAGCTATTGTAGACGAATTCTGAGCAATAGTACCTAACTTGGTAGAGATAATCTCAGTAGTAGTTTCCATTTGTGTATTAGGTTTTTCTGTGGTTTTCCACGAATGTAAAGCAAATTCCGTGTCGAACAGACCGATCCAGGTTCGAGAGAGGTTATTGATCGCCTCAGAATCATCATCACGTTTTTGAACCACGCTGGTGTTAGCTATTTCAGACGAATTCTGAGCCATAGTACCAAACTTTGTAGAGATGTTCTTAGTAGTAGTTTCCATTTGGGTATTAGGTTTTTCTGTGGTGTTCCAAGAATGTACAGCAAATTCCGTGTCGAACAGACTCCGAGTGAGGTTATTGATCGCCTCAGTATCATCATCAAGTTTTTGAACCACGCTGGTGTTGGCTGGTTCAGATGAATTGTGAGCAATAGTGCCAAACTTGGTAGAGATAATCTCAGTAGTTGTTTCCATTTGGGTATTAGGTTTTTCTGTGGTGTTCCAGGAATGCACAGCAAATTCCGTATCGAACAGACCGATCCAGGTCCGAGTGAGGTTATTGATCGCCTCAGTATCATCATCAAGTTTTTGAACCACACTGGTGTTGGCTGGTTCAGACGAATTGCGAGCAATAGTGCCAAACTTGGTAGAGATAATCTCAGTAGTTGTTTCCGTTTGGATATTAGGTTTTTCAGTGGTGTTCCAAGAATGCATAGCATATTCCGTATCGAACAGACCGATCCAGGTCCGAGTGAGGTTATTGATCGCCTCATTATCATCATCAAGTTTTTGAACCACGCTGGTGTTGGCTGGTTCAGATGAATTGTGAGCAATAGTGCCAAACTTGGTAGAGATAATCTCAGTAGTTGTTTCCATTTGGGTATTAGGTTTTTCTGTGGTTTTCCAAGAATGTACAGCAAATTCCGTGTTGAACAGACCGATCCAGGTCCCAGTGAGGTTACTGATCGCCTTAGAATCATCATCACGTTTTTGAACCACGCTGGTGTTAGCTATTACAGACGAATTCTGAGCAATAGTACCTAAATTTGTAGAGATGATCTCAGTAGTAGTTTCCATTTGTGTATTAGGTTTTTCTGTGGTTTTCCAAGAATGTAAAGCAAATTCCGTGTCAAACAAGCCGATCCAGGTCCGGGTGAGGTTATTGATCGCCTCAGTATCATCACCAGGTTCATGAACCACGCTCGCATTGGAAATTTCATACAAATTGGTAACACTAGCGTCTAACATTTTCATAGAGCGAACAGTTGTAGTTTCCAGAGATTTATTTGAGGTTTTCATTTCTTCGGGGTTGGAGACCTTACCTATGTGGTAATAAATGTAGGGGTTTATCGCTTCAGCACTGTAGGAACAGAATATAGTATCATTGAAGACAGGTTTCGATTTGTCAGTTTCCGTATTATTGAAATTATTGACAGTATAATTGGAAAATCTATCAACAGCCATTTCCGTTTGCAATCTGCTTTGAAAGCCTGACGTTTCCTGCGATTTGAGATGTGCACTGTTGATTTTGAATATTGTTTTTTCTCCTATATTACTGTTGAGAAAGTGGGCAGTACACGGAGGAGCGTCATAATAGGGGTATAAATTTCTCAAAGTTATCATGGCGATGTTATTTTCTCTCTTTCTGATACTGTGAGTTGAGTTGTCAGTTTGTGTATGGTATGTGCCATATTGTGTGACCTGATCAGTTTCGATTACAGTACTTGCATATCCTTGAGCAGCAGTGATGAACAAGAAGAGCACTTTAAGACGACACATCTCGGGTGAATTTGTAAAATGGGGACCGAAGAAACTGCACAGACTCGACTGAACTATCACTAGGTAGGTATATTAATCGCCCGAATGCTTTTGGTTCGACTGATGCCAGACTACTGCGCTCTGGTAATAGGAGAGGGAGGGTTTTCACTGCAATTCTAGGTGGAGGGACCCTCGAGGGAAGGGAGCTAGCTTATCTTTATTCGTTTTTTTTCCTTATCTCTGGATTGGAATAACTTGGAATTGGCACAATTAATCGTTATTAATTCTTCTCCTACATTAGAACTGTAGGCTATTAAAAATAAAGTCTAAGCGAATATGTTTTACTTATCAGTTATCATATGAGATTGAGCCTCAACAGCTGTAGGTGATTATAGGTGATTGGGGTGGTATTGTAGGTGATTTCGGAACCGGTGGTGGCATTAGGGGGCTTGATCGTAGATCATCACCCCTTTTACGTAATGTATCTACGTACCACTGCAATGAACTGTAAAGGGCAAAATCTAACTTGGTCATAGAAGATGTCCTGTTTCAGATGAATTCCACTTAGGATCGAATCATTATTTTAAAGGTGTCATGGTTTGCAGAAAAACATATTAACGAAAAACCGCCTGCCACTAAATCTAAAAGGTTATTTCCGCTAGTAGTAATAGTAAAATCATCATTTACTATTATCATTTTATATATATTTAAAATTATCATTCACTTATCTGTCGGAGAAATCCGTCGTCACTGGCAAGTCGAGTACCGGGGACGAGAGCTTTCGATGTAAGGACATCATCATAAATCCTTCAAAACATCACTACTTCAGTACTATTACAGTACTGTTTCGACGTCTTGATGATCTTAGCATCGAAAGAGCAGAGCCTCCGGTACTCAACTTGCTAGTGACGATGGTTTTCTCCGACAGGTAAGTGACTGCCAAGTTGAGAGTGAGTAGTATATCTTGTATTACTTACCTACTTTCTCATTTTATATCGTGAACTTATAGAATAAGATAACTAACTGACGTAACAAAGGTAACTCTGTTATCACCTTTTTTTTTCTTTTTTCAAATACTGTAACTCCCCTTCTTTGTTTTTGAATGTAGAATCCAAATATGACATAATTGCACATAAGCGCGCATACAACCACGCGCGCACAGAAACAGACATACACATACGCACGCACGCACGCACGCAACCACGCAAGCACGTGCTCACACACACAAAATTCCAATCCCATTTCCCATCACCTTTCCCGTAATGGGTAACTTGAAAGGTTCATCACTTTCCCTATGACAAGTAATGGTAATTGAAAAAACCATTACATGTAATTGTAATAAGTAATTACTTCAAACCGTTCCTATGACAGGAAAGGAAATAGTAATTACGATTACTTTGGGAGTAATTGCCTGCTTAAAACCCCCAGTCTTTGCTTGTAGGCATTCCTAATCATACTCACTGGACTCATTTAATTGCATTTAAGAAAAGTAATTGAAAAGTAATCTTGTATTGCATGTGAAAATTGGATATATTCAAAACTCAGCATTTCACAATTCTTGCACTTTTTTAGCAGAATCTCGCATTTTTACAATGCAATTACGTCCGTTTGTGGGCAGTAAAAAAATCGAGTGATGAGTCATTTCTACATGAAATTTTCTGTAGAAACCTGCAATAAAAAATGGGGGTTCCCATTTTAAAAAACGAAGTTGATGTCAATTGCGCACGTTTGCGCAAGTCCGCAATGTGCAATTTCGTCATTTTTGAGATCCTTACGAAGAAACATTGAGTTTGAAAAAAACTCGGCCCTTCGGGCCTCGTAAGGGGCTCCGCCCCTTGACCCATGTTATTACTTTGAGCCTGACTGCTAAAATGTAAAAAACATGGAATCATGTTTTAGCTCCTCGCTCTCACTTTATTATAGAAATGATCACGACGATTGAGCTCTTGCGAGATGATGATCTCCTAATAGAAATTCGCGAGTAAACATTCACTTTATTATAGAAAGAGGCTAAAGAGGCTACATACGAAATTACAGCTTCCTATAGTGTAAAGTATAGAAATTACCTATTAAAATGATTTAACCACCGCTTCACAAATCAAACCGTTCTCGCAATATTCGGATCACCTGCTATGAATCACATAATCGAAACACCAGCTCAATGAAATCATCAGAAATTAACAAGCGGTTGCAATCATGTTCACAATATCAATAATTGAGAATGATCACCTGTGTGTAAACAATTATTCATATAACCATGCTCATAACTCAGGTTGTTGACCGCGCACTTCGCAGTAGTTAATATACATGTAGTATGGTTGGATAAATCGAGAGCTTTCGAACGAATGGTCAACGAATTTTGTGGGATGAAAAACGACGAAGTATCATATCCCTAGCAACGACTCTGTTGTAAGCGGAAATCATCACAATTATTGGCGCTACTTTCATCTCACTTTATAGTCTCACTTTTCGGCGGGGGATCCATCGCTAAAACATGATTCCATGTTAATAATTTCTTTTGAACCCACAAATAACTATTTTAGCGGGGGAGGGGGGGGGGGCACCCTGTACAGGTAAAATTGGATAGATATTGGGTTTTTTCAATGTTTGAAAACGATTTTTATACTTGAGCCTATCCCTTTTAGTCACAAGTAAACAATGTGAATATTGGTACTTTTGGTTTATTATTTTCAATAATGAACCATTTACTCGACCAAGAAAAAAAAAAACGCTGCAAATTATTTCACAAAGGTTTATTATTTTTTCAATTGAGTTTGATCGTAGTTTTAGTTGGCTTGCGTACGTCATAAGGTCCGTCCACACTCCTCGGCGTGTCCTGTTTCGAGTTGCCACAACCTATACTTCTATAATTATATACGCATGTTTATATTTCTCGATTTGAGCTCCTATCTATTCAAATAGTTATTTCCTTAATAATATCATTATCTAAGTACGTACGAATAGTCGAGAGGATATGTTATTAAATATGCGAAGGAAAAGCATTGGTATTAACACACAAATATGACCTAGAAAAAAACATATATTCATGCCTCGAAGAAACACTGTACCCACCTCATGGTGCCGCGGTGTATTATACGGGTATACGGGTATAACACGTAAAAGTAATAAATATCCATTCTCCTACACCCCTCTGCTACGCCCCTGGTCACTCCAGCCACCACAAGGTGCCGCGGCGCTTCCTCTCACTCCACCCCCCGCTCACCCTCCTCACCACCCACCGTGACCCCCTGCCAAGCGTGCCAGGCGTGCGTCTAACACGTCTAACACTCAAAGTCTCGAAAAAGACACTTTTCGCCCGTTTTCGGCCCATAGCATCTATGCGAGTAGAGCGATCGGGATGGTTAAACGTTAGGACCAACTAGACCCCAAATGGAGTCTATGTGCGAAAGAAAGGGTTTTTCAAGTAAATTCTTAGGCCTTTTATGGCCCGGACGGCGGACGGCGAACGGCGAACGGCGGACGGACATTTCAAATTTGGATTCTACGCACCTTGAAACGTAAAGTGATAAAGTTTGAGGGGGGGTTATACAAATTTTTTCCTACACGATCACATAGGCTTATTATTAGAAATACTTAATAAACCAAAATTGTTTAACCCCCAAAAATCTAAATAAAAAAATCCTTCCGTAAGCCATACACCGTGCACTGTACGCCGCGGTGCGCCGTGCGCTTTACGCCGTCCACAGCTTTTCTCCAAAACTACTGGAACAAAGTTTATGAAATTTGGCTCAAAAATCAAACATCGGCCGGGGATGTGCCAGTAAAATTGTCATAACTCCGTGAATTATTAATCAAAACGCAAATCCTATTATAACGTTGAGAAGAGAGTCAGATTTCTTATCTCCCTAGTGACTTCTAATTTTAAATGGAATGAACGGGTAAAAAATAATCCCTTAGTGAAAAATTTGTAAAATTCCGAAGATTTTCACTTTCTTCAAATATTGTCTTATTGTCTCTCGAAGCCCATAATTGACCAAATTTTGACAATAGGGCATGTGGGGTGTCACAGTCGAAGTGCTTTTTAGCACTTAGACGATTGCGACCACTCCCAGATCTCTAAGATTCATAAAAAAGTGAGAAAAATTTTCATTTTGAAGCCCCAAAAAATGTTTTAGCGAAAAATGTCCATAATTGACCAAATTGTAGAGTTTGGCTGCGTGTTTCAAAATTTTCTTTGCGATCTCGTCACTCGGCTGTCCTCTCAGTTTTATTCAGCACATGGTTGGCCCCAATGATCAGAATTTAAGTGCCTCATTTAATGTTATCCACACCTTTTCTTTGAAACTTTGCTCTATTAGTCATGCTGCATGACTGAGTACATATTTTTTATACCATGACATAACATAGAGACACCGTCAGTTGGTTTCAATTATCTGAGTGTTTTATCCAAATACCGACAAAATACAATTCAATGAACGAAGCGTAATGCCTGAGGGGTTATCTCGTAACCTCCGGTTTCTTGCTACGCGTTGAAGCGACCCACCAAACGTCACTAGTCCACATTCAATTGTGAATCAGTTGAGTTGTGTACTAGGAAAATGGTTACCAGAGTTTCAAGCGGGATTTTCAATTTGAATCCAATTTTTCAGGGGAGATCGATTTGGCACAGGAGTCCTTTACACTTTGATGTAAGATTTCATTGTTTAATACACCAAATTATAGGTCTTATCGTAATGAAATTATTTTTTTCGCACGTATATCCACATCATCAATAACTAAAGACAACCAAACATCTAATTGTACGATCTCTAGATTCCCTCCAATACTATACATTTATCACAAGATGGAAACCAAATCTTGAGAGATTTTCCCAAACCGGTCCAACACGTTTGTAAAGTTTATGTGGCTTTATGAGGTTAATGTTGACAGACCCCAATGACGTGTAAAACATAGGATCTAGTCCCTAAACGTTTCTATAAATTCTAATGAAAAGAAATTCTAAAATTCCATCATGATAATGTTCCGTAACTTGGATTTGGGTAAATTTCATTACAATGAAACGCAATTTGTAAATCCCAATACATGTAGGTAATTCTATTAGTTCCAATACGATTACAAAATTTGTTAAAGTTGGAGCCACTGTGATTGGAAATTATAGCAACCTCGACAATGCAGTAGGCAGCTTAGAGGTGCATGTAATGATTCACAAACGAAAGAACAACAGTAGCTCAAGTATAGCTCAAAGTAGCTTTGTAGCTCAAGTATAGCTCAAAAGTAGCTTCGTATATATTTGAGAAAATTAAATACTACCTACAGGGTGACTAGAGATAAACTACACTAACATGAGGTGGACCCTTCAACTTCATTAAAAAAGTTACTCGAAAAAAAGAAAAAAAAACGAGTTTTTTTTACTATGAAATTAATCATATCTCCTGAACTATATAGATACTGCTGCCAATTGGAAAAAAATTAAAATCCCATGAAATGTTCTTGGAGAAAACGTATTTAGCGATTTCACCAGTTTTAAACATTTCTAAATTTCTGAATTTAAAAAATGTTGATTTGCATCAAACGAAATATCTTTTGTCACCCAAAAGCGTCCAGATCTCACAAAATCTTTTCAATGATATAATCCAATTCCTTTTCACTCCCAGAATTAAGACTGCAAATTGAATTTATGTTTAAATTGACTTGTCAAGGAAGTCGGAAGTTTTCTATGAAAACTGACCCTCTATGAACTGCAGAGTTTAGAGTCGATTTCCCCGTAATCATTCACGATGAATCGAGTGAGATGAATCGTCTCTCCAACCCTGTGATAGGCGAGTTTCATACCAATGGGTACAAAATAGACCCAAAACTCATCAGTTCTTGATTGATCAATCAACTAAGAGCTGGAACATTCAGACGTTTTTCAGCACCACTGTTCTGAAAATGTGCCTAAATTAAAAAAAAAATGTTCTATTAAATACCGAAAAAAAATTGTTAAAAATCCTAAAATGTGTTCATGGGTTCAAGAGATAGATGAGTGAGGAAGGTTCAAAACCTTCGGCATCCTATACTTTAAAAAGGGGACATTTTATTAGTAAAAATGTTGGTAAATTCATGTCTAAATTGCTTGACCGATTCGGGCAGGTTTATCTGCAAAATTAGGTACCTACTTAAAGATCCTATAGTGCTGTGCTATCAAGATTACTATTTCAAACGTTCTTCTTGAAGATTTAAATCTCCATTGTCAACAAAACATGTTTAATATCAAATTTATTATTATTATTATTATTTATGTTTCTTTGAATATATTTAATGGTTTAAGCCGCACCTCAACCAGAAGGGTAATCATCAGCACGTTTATTATCAATTATTTTCATTATAATCTAGAACGGCAAAATATCCCTCAAACTTTGTTTTCGTATTGCGATGTGTAGCCAGATTTACTTAATGAAGTTTTGGTGGGGACAGTCTTTAAACCTGAAATACTAAAACACTGCCACACTGCTGATTCTGATTCAAAGTTCTATACTGTTTTCCACAATTCTATACATCTGGTGAGAGTGACCACACATCTTTCCACACGTCTCGATCGTTGTAACAACAGAATATTTGAAAAATCATTAAAAACTGTTGTGATTTTGTTGAATGTTCTTTGAATTTTATAGTCTGTACAGGTCATCGTGTGCAACCCACGGGTTGCCAACTAGTACCCAATATAAGTTTGGGCAGTACGTGCCATATGTAGGGATACAAAGATGGATACTAACATTGAACCAAGTTAATAATACTCAATCTGCGTACTACGCTTTAAACCTCGGATGAGGCTATCGATCTTATTTTTCCTAAAAACGAGTTCAACTACTATCAATATTTCTGAAAAGATGAAGATCACAAATTGATGTCACAATTTTTTTTCCCCACAGCTCATTTTTGGAATCCGACGAAACAACCATGCAGCGGTTCTCTCGGGCACTAAAATCGCCAGGTGATAGATTTATATAAAAATATATAATATTAATTCGCAATAAATTGCTACTAACAAGCAGGACTCTGTATTTACAGTTTCGATTAACCTATCCAATCGGGGAAATTATTTTGAGTCCATTAAGGAGAAATAAGCATTTGGAGAAGTTTATTCATTGAAGAAGTTAGCTAAACATTGAAGGTCTTGTTGCATCTATTTTATTCGAACCCCTGAACTATTCCAACCTATATTTACGAACTAGGAACCAGTGATTAACACTGAAGTAATTGTTTTACGTCTATTATTATTATTGATTTATTTTTAACTCAATGTATACAATTCTGCAAACCGCTTCAAAAAATTGATTAAACAAAAAAATCTATGATTGAAGAGATTTAAAGGATGAAACGAGAGCACAATTTCAATTGAGCATTCAATTCTGTGAAGAATGTGCAAAGAATTAGGAGATTCTATTTTCGAGACATGACACGTATCACAGGCTCTCTTTTTAGCGAATTTTCGTAGAAAATGAAGCTATTGCAATGGCTGGGAAAAATTTTAAATCAAAAGTTTTGACAAAATGTATTTATTGAAATCCGTTTTGAGGCATTCTGAAACGAATCCTAGAGTATAACACTTTTTCATAGGTATATATATATGTGTGTGTGGGTGTGTGTGTGTGTGTGTGTGTGTGTGTGTGTGTGTGTATATGTGTGTGTGTGTGTGTGTGTGTGTGTGTGTGTGTGTGTGTGTCATTCCAGACGATAACTCTTCTTAGGATTGAGATAAAATTCGGTTCCTGCTAAAAAAAATCAAGCTTTTCAAAAGAATGGATGAGCTCGTTGGCCTGCACATTTTGAGCACATTAAATTGGTCAAATTTCAAAAAACTCTTAAAAAATCAGTAAAAATGGCAAACAAATTGCTAAAAATCAGTAATTTTTTGGTAGAATATTGCTCAAATAAAGTTTGTTAATTATAAAATGGAATATTCAATAATTTATGTACGAAATTGCGCTGAAAAATATACGCCGACAATTTTGATTTTAAATTTTTTGGAGCCATTGCAAAAGCTTCATTTTCTACAAATATTCGCTAACACTACAAAAAACGCTAAAAATTCAAAACTTCTGAATAGTAGATCATTATTTAGAATACGTTTTTTGCCATAAAATTACTATTCAACAATTTCGTTGAACTCAAACAGCTCTAATTTCAAAACAATTCAACATTATAACATACGATGATTTACGAAAATTCGCTCATGCGATTATCCTGGATGACTGGAACTTTTTTATCAACTGTTAATGCTAACAGTTCCTTTCAATACCCATTATCAGATGAGAAGAGATGGAACAATTAAAGATCAATATGCACAAATTAAGAACGTGCCGTATTATTCGTTAAAATCTTTCCGGGGAATATCCATTTTCAAACCTGGATGATCGAAATTGGGACGAAAATTAAATAACAGCCCACGTTTAATAATCAGACGGCTAATGGAGCCAAACCCTCAGGTATCCTTGCGGTAGTTTTCTTTTGTGCGTTCATTTGTCAACACAGCAATAGGTTTTTCAACCCTATCCAGTCGCAAACTTTTCTATAAAATGAAAGCTTGATTTCAGGGTGATACGTCTGGTCTTCTTGCCTTCAACGTTTAACAGAGCGCTCACCACGGGACTATTTCATAAAACAACAAGTTGCAAGTGTACAAGTTGACAAGAACAGGTACTTGTAATGCACGGTAAACTAGAACAAGTGTTTCACCAAAACAAAGAGTACAAGTGTAGAAAAGTTACGCTTGTAGAAGCTAAGTTTTCAAGTGTAGCAGAAAAGAAAAATGGCGTGTGGGGACAAACGAAATAAACAACGTCAAGCGGGATGCCAAAATTGAAGTTTTGTCAGCGAATCATAATATAAAAACGGTGTTAAGTACGATAGGATGTTTATCGTACATGACAGGGTGTAATGATTATAAGACAGACAAATTATAAACTGAAAAGTGGAGAAAGTGTGTATTTGATTTCAACTTATTCTGATGGCTGTCATAATCGGATTTTTCTTCTTCATTCAGCGGAAATGATTAATCAGTTCATCAAGTCTTAATGTTGCTGGATTAGGAATGTCATCTGCAACTTCGAGATGATCTTCACACTTCTCTTTGTTATTCAATGATGGGGAGATCCTCGATATAATATCAGGAAAACTGCACAGGGTCACGCACCATTTGCATCTTTCAAGGGTCTTGGCAGACATCCTAAATCTATCGTTAAACTCAAAAATACACATGAAATGAGCGTTTATTCGTGGCCGAAAAAATCTTTGGCGTCTTCTACGCTGAATGCTTCTTTCTAGTCTGTATTCTTCAGCAGAAGATGATTCCCACGTATTAAACGCCGAAAAATTGTCAACTCACAATGCTGGAGAATAACAAGTTTACAGGTGAACGGACGTAGGTTAAAAATCGGCCATTTTCTAAAACTGTAAAACAGTGACTTATTCAAAATGATGGGAAAACACTTGTAACTTGTCCAAATTCGCCTGTACACTTATTAAAATTCACAGTGCATTACAAGTCTACATTTGTACCTTTATGAAACGTTTGTACTCTCATTTTTTAACATCTTGTACATAAAATCGGCTTGTAACTTGTTACTTGTTGCTTTATGAAATAGGCCCCAGCTGGGCGACCGACTCACTTCTCCTGATATCTACAATGTTTATTACGATTTGTCATGTTTCAATCTGAATCATTTTCGCAGCGAAAAATGCGCAGAGTTGGCAGAACGCGTGAAGAAGATGAACGAGAGCGCGTCGCAGTTCAGGCCTGGACTGGCCATCGTGCAAGTCGGAGGGCGCGAAGATTCCAACGTTTATATCCGCATGAAGCTGAAATCCGCGGCTTCAATAGGCATCAATGCCCAGCACGTGAAATTACCCCCGTCAACAACCCAAATTGAAGTAGGTATTTTTTCACCTAAGAATCAAAGTTTAATATTACCTAAAGAAATTAGGAATTTAGAAGAGATAATGTAACGAGTCAAGACGTCGAAAGAACTTCAATCCCTTTAACCTTAATGCGCGCGGTTATGGGATTCAATTAAGGGAGCTTAGATCGTTTTAAAGATAAAAGGTCGAAAGTACGAAAAAATCTTAATAATTATTAAATTTAAAAAATTTAAAAAAATCTCTAAGAGGAACTTTTGATCAGAAATGAGCTCTAGCAGCAACCCTTGAAGTAGTGACCACCTTATACTGGATGCCCTGTATACAAGTGCTGTATATGTTATAGGTGCAAAAACTTTGCAAATTATTACGCAAAGGTAGGGTCTGTAGGGGCTTTTGCCACCTACAGATGATCAGTGAACCTTAGGTGTCTTATTTTATCTCATTAATTACAATTCATGGGTGCCTCCATCGATGTCGATTTATACGTGTGATATGAATCTATTGTTATACCTTGATTTCAGCTCTTGTTACGTTTAAAAGGGCGAATAATGTTTATTTATGACTAATTAAATTGTATTAATTTCTCCGTGTTTTTTTTTTCTAGCTGCTGAATACGTTGAAATCACTCAACAACAACCCGGAGGTGCACGGCATTATCGTTCAGATGCCACTGGACTCAACCAGCCCCATTGACCCACATCTCATTACTGATTCTGTTCTACCAGAAAAAGACGTGGATGGGTAAGATTCACTTTTTTTTAGCGATTTTTCAAAGAAAAAATGAGCTATTTAGATGGCTTTGAAATTTTAAAAGTTGGTAGTAAGGGTCGGGAATCAAAGAACACAATACTCGATACATAAATATATATGTACCAGTTGGTTCACCCATGCGTTGCACAGGTTGACTTGAATATACGCAAGCCCCCCCCCCCCCCCCCCCCCCCTCACCCATCACATTTTGGGAAACCCCTATGGATCTGATTCAAAAAAGTCCTTACTTAAAAGTACTTACTTATAAATTACCTATTAGGACGAAGCTACTGAGATCAACCTCCACTCCCTCTCCACAAAAGAGAGTTTTTGGCGACTTCAACTTAACGTCACCCGTTACCGTAGTCTTGAGGGAGCAAACGAAGATGCTAACCCAAATGGAACCGGGAGAACGGTTGCCTTAATTTTGATGTCACGTTAACGGTGGTTGGGTAACGCGATATTTTCCCCCCAGCTGTCTTGTTGTCTACTGGTTGACTAATCAATTTCTTCATTTCGATATGAAACGCCGATTTTCAATCCTGAATTCGAATTTCATGTTAGTTTCAATACAAATACGGGCTAATTTCTCATTTTTAGTTTTCAATTCGTAAACAGGGGATGGATAGTAAGCCTCGAGTGTGGAACACCGCGGTTTAGTTGCAATTATAGGTCATTAGTCGTTACGAACTTCATGTTTTTTGGTTTTCCGTTGGGCAAATTATCAACAAGTATGAAAAAGTATTTATCTCTATGACAATGAAACAGGATTTTACCTGACAAAATCATCAGTGAAGGCAGCACTTCACGCAATGTTCACCAGAAGATAGCTCAGGAGTTCAGGTAAACTAAGAACAATACTGCGAAGAAGTAGTGTCTACTCAGTTTTCTCATTTAAAATATGTGAAATAATAATAGAAACAAGGCTCTAATCGACCAAATAGAGCCTGAGCGCAAAAGAACGGAACTTTCCGATCGAGTTGAAGGCTAGTAAAGCTGGACAGCGGAGGCGGACTTCAGATGGCACATTCGGTTTCTACGCGACTTGAAACGTAAAATAACCAAGTTTGAGGGGTGTTCAAAAACCTCAAGGCTAAGCACAGTTGCAGAATCGGTGAGACAGGCAGCCCACGATTGTGTGAAGTTCCTGGTAGCCTAGTGGTGAGAATCTGTGGTGCACGGTATTTTTTGAGAATCTGTAGCGGCTTTGAAACTCGCTTTCATTGAACTTCTCCAACGGATTTTCAAAGTCACGCAAGCTGCGCCGAAATGTCGGAAATGAAGGTTGGAACTCCGATGGAATCAAAGAAATCCAACATTTCATCGTCGAGGAAATAATAAGACGCCTCCGACATTTCAACGCAATAATTAATTCGAAAATATCTCATTGAACTTTGAACTATCTATCATGTTCACGACCTAAAACCAGCTCCTTGGAGCTAAAAGGTACCTCGCGACCAGCCTTACAAATTAAAAGGCTTCCTTATAATTCCAGACCGATTTAAGGTACGGTAGATTAACGAAGGCGTTGAGGAAGATCTCTACATTAGAAATTCGCGAAAGGAACGTAAAAGGGCAGTCCCTTAAGTTAAAGGAGGTCTCCTTAAAGGCAGCTGTAAAGGGAGTTCTCTGCATCGGAACTTGAATAAAAGGATTCCTAAAGGCTCCTTTAAGGAGGCCTTTCATAAAAGGAACGGTCCTTTCATTAAAGGTGCGTTCTTGCATACGGCCCTTGGGTACGTTACGGTGACTTTAAGGGTACGTTAGTGGTCACCAAAAACTCTCTAAACACTAAACCAATTTCATTCGTCCGAACATCAGATCACCAGTTCCATCAGGTCACCGGTGATGACCAAATTATCCCATTTACCCACCCCCTCACCCCACTATTTTTTTTTTTTTTTTCCTTACCACAAACACTTCTCTATGGTTGAGGCTAGAATAAATTTTAATAGCCTGTGATTGAGGTTGACGTAATCTAAACATGTTCGACCAATCAGAACCCCAGTTTGTTCAGTGATGTCAAAGATACCCCTTTCCCAAACCCCTCCTCCAAAAACACCCCTATGGATCAGAATTAAAAATTTCTAAGTAGGATGTGGTTTTTTAATGTTATCCAAACATATTTTTAACAATCAGGTCCTCAGTTTATTCAGTGATGTTCAAGATACCCCCATTCCCCCCCCCCCCCCCCCCCCCCCAGTGTTGTGGAAAAGGTGCCACGGAGTTACTCGAGTTGGGCATCTCAGTGGGAGTTCTCCTTGGTGTCACCACCCTCGTCCTGAGGGGTTCTTACTTGAACTGGTGGTCGTTTTATAGGGCCACTTCCTTTCATCCCACACCCTTCTCTTCCTTCACCTTCCTTAATCCCAAGGGCCGGTTTCGGGTAAACCTGGGCACCCTCCCCATTTCATTCATTCAATTTCTTATTTTTTACTTTAATAGTGTGCCCCCACCGCCTTTGAGGAGAGATTTGTAAATAAAAAAAATAAATAAAATAATAGTCTTTGTGTATCTGTGTCGTTCCAGACGATACATCTCCTTAGGATTGAGATAACAATTCTATTCTTGCGCCAAAAAATCAAGCTTCTCACACGAAAGGACGAGTTCGTTAGCCAACATTTTTTTAACACATGAAATCGATCAAATATCAAAAAATGTGCTTAAATTGTACTTTAATGTTGAAAAATGTACTTTAATTGCATTACTATTTGCCAAACAATTGATAAAAACTGCAAAAAAGCTAAAAGTTCAAAATCCTATTTGAATTGCAGAATATAAATTAGAACAAGCTTTTTTTTTTAGCATAAAATCGGCAGTTAACAATTTCTTTTCACTTTAAGTCCTCAAAAACAATATTATAACAATATAAATATAATATAGTACTTACCTACAACAATTTACAAAAATTCGCTCATATGATCCTGCTGCATGACCGAAACTTTTTTTTCGATTTAATTTCAAGTAGAATACTACAGCAAGTAGAAAGTATTAGGAATATGTCAATAATCTTTGAATTGACTAACAAGAGTCTACAATGCCCCAGTATTATACAACTTATAATAATATTATACATATATTACAATTATAATTTCCCTGATATAATGGTATAATTTCAGATTGAACACAGTCAATGAAGGAAGAGTTGCAGTTGGAGATATGAGTGGATTCATCCCTTGCACGCCGAATGGGGTCATTGAACTTATCAAAAAGTACGATCTTTGTTTCTCCTATATTGATAAAGTATTCATAATAATTTTAGTAATAAATAATAATAATTTTAATAATAATAATATTTTTTAATTTTAATTTCACATTTTCGTTTTTATTTTCATTTTTCATGCTATTAAATTCGTGCAGCATGACCATTTGGCCAATTTTGTTATGTAGCGAGTCTACCTTTAGGTAGCGGAAGCATTGTTTTCTCTTACGGGAGATTAAAACAATTTTTTCTCCAAAATAAAAATTTCCAATCGCGCTCCACTTCTTGGATCATTCTGAACAACTTTCTTTTCGTGCCTGTCTATTCGTGTTTGCGAATCATTGCAAGACACAAAACTCTTGCAATTTTCTTTCGATTTTGATTAAATTTTCAGGGAGCTTGTGGATTAGACTCCAAATGATCCAATATCAGTTTGATTACTCACAAATCAATGCATCACTCTGCGCATGAGCAACCGTAAAATCCATCAAGCATAATTTTCTTACGGCCTATTCGTCCGATCCCGCTGAAAGCCAAAGATTAGTTGAAAAATACGAACTCATTATCCCACATCAATTTCAACACGATCGTATTATCAGTAGCTGCTGCTCATGTTCGAATGTGCAATCCTTGCAACAAGCATAACTTTCACAGATTGCGTCGATTTTGATGAAGATTTCTGAGAATCTTCGGGTTAGGCTAATGAAGGTCCCCTGTCAATTTCTCATTTCAAACATTTAAGTTTCCACCGCACATGTGCAAACTACCCATAAATGTGTAAAACCCATAAAGTGTCATTTTCTCACGTCCTATTTGTTCGATCCGCTCAAATTCAGAGAGTAGTTGCGAAATGACGATGTGATTACCCTATTCGGTTTCATCACGATGTTACCATTTGTACCTAGCCACTGCGCATGCGCGACCCTCACATCTTTTATCAAGCATATTTTCTACAATAATCTCAGAAGAGTTGGTGCAGACTCAGGTTGTGCCAGATAACACCCCGCAACCCCAATTATCCTCCATAATGATGCGGTCTTCTGATAATGATTGTAATACAAGGCTTTTCAGCTAAATTGTAGCCATCTTAAGGTATACACAATTTGATGGGATGCTGGCTGAGAAGAAAACGAGAGAAAAGCTACTAAGGGAGTAGCTTTTCTCTCGTGTTTAGTTTGATGTGTATACCTGAAGATGGCTAAAATTTAGCTGAAAAGCTTTGTATTTTTGATAAATATGTGATAATCTAAAGGTTTTTCATTACAATTACCTATATTTTCTACAGTTTTCATCTGATTTCGATCAAATTCTTAGGGAATGAATGGTTAATCCAGTAAGCTTATTCCAAATATTTCAATGATGCTCATGTAAAGCCGTGTAAGGGGTTGGGGTTGCTTTATGCGTGCTGAGATAACACCCCGCAACCCCAATTTCATCAAATAAATTAAATTTGGTATATTAAAAGACAATGAACATAGACTAGAAAATGCTATACGGTAATTTAGATGAAGAAATAAAAGTCCAGTAAAACCCCATGAGTTTTTGAAGATCTTCGACATTTCTCGCTATTGATCGTGTTGAGAAATTTTAGTTCATGATTTTGATAGACAAACATGGAATCAAATTATTAAAAATAATTAGGGGGTACATGCCGCTAAACCCTTCCGGTTGAAACTTAAAAAAAAAAAAAAAAAAAAAAAAAAAAAAAAAAATTAGGGGGTACTCATACTTTATTATTATTAAACTAATCTTGTATTTAAAGACAAATGTAGGTAAATATTTAGATTTCGATGTCCAATAATTGAAGGCAGTTGAACTCTTACAGTATACCTAACATCATCAAATCTTGACATAAAATAAAATAACATACCGACGTCATCGATTTCCACAAATTGATGAGGCTTTATAATTGATATATCAGTTGCTTTTGAATCTAGTATCCCACAGCAAGAAATTGACAGACAAACTGTAGTCTCTGTTTCTATCCGATATAGCCGGCATCCGATTTTTGACATTTTTCAAAAATTTTTGAAAACGATACATATTCTTATAGGAAATTTTACGCTGATTCCGAATATACCACATGTTAGTAATGAAAAAAATTATTTCGCAATCGCAAAAAAACAGATTTTGAAATTTTTGACTATTTTTGAATTAAAAAGATGTAATCCGATCATGCTGGCCAACGAACTTGAACTTTCGTTTTGTAAATTAAAATTTGTAAGTTTCTAGCACAACGGACAGTTATCGTCTGGAATGACACATAAATATATACATACATAAATACATACATAAAAAAATGCGTAAAACTTCAGAATATGATTCAGAATAGCCTGAAACGGATTTCTGCATAAAAAATTTTCAAAAATTCACATGCTACAAATTTTGAGGCGAGAGCAATAGCTTAATTTTCTTCAAAAATTCGCTAAAAGTGACAAGTTAAGGAAAAGCTTCCAAATGGCACTCACCAACTCCCCAAGTTAATCTCCCGGGAAAATAATGGAATAATCCCACAATCAGCATTGGCATACCTGATTTTGCACTTTTAATGTGACCACGAGGCAAGAGGAATGACGACTTGGACGACACTGGTCATCTCGGACCGCCGCGCCGTCCACTGGCCGCCGCGCCGTCCACTGGACTGCTTAAGGCCCCTGGCCCCGTGAAGGTGAGGGTAGCTCATGTACATTCGTGAGCGCATTGTGACTTCGTCACGACACACCAGTATGAGGCAATAAACGAGGCAGCCCGAGGCGAGGGGCGAGGCATACGCCCAGCTGTGGACGGGCTTCCGAGGCGAGGAGAAACTTGCTCGGCCCGTTCCCCGAATCTGCCCGATCTGCATTTTACGTTTTAGACCATTCTGAACAACTTTGGTTCCGTGTCTGTCTGTGTGTCTGTCGTGTGTCCGCAAATCCTTGTAACAAGCTTATTGCTTCCGAGACTGCAAGGCAGCGGAAGCTTTGTTTTCACTTTCGAAATGAAAAAAAAAAATTTTTGCTCCAAAATCAAAATCAAAATTTCCACTCGCATTTTGCGTTTCAGAGCCTCCTGAACAAATTTGGTTCCGTGTCTGTCTGTCTGTCTGTCTGTCCGTCCACATTTCCTTGTAACAGCCATAACTTCCACAATTTTGATCCGATTTTAACCAAATTTTCAGGGATTGTGCGGGTTCAACTCTAGATAGTCCCCTATCAACTTCATCATGATCGAATCAACGGTAGCTTCTGCGCAGGCGCTAACGTGAATTCTTTGTGATGGTCATAACTCGGTCAATGTTGAACGGATTTCAGTCAGATTTTCAGGGATGATGTGGGTAAAGTCCCTTGAGGTCCCATAAGACAAAAATCATAATTGCATTAGCGGTACGCTCTGCGCATGCGTGAACAAAATATTCTTGTTACGGTCCTTGCAACAGCCGTAATTTCCACAATTTTGATGCGATTTTCTTCAAATTTTTAGGGATTGTGCGGGTATAGCTCTACATGGTCCCCTATCAGTTCCGTCATGATCGAATCAACGGTAGCTTCTGCGCAGGCGCAAACAAAATCTTCTTGTTTCGGTCATAACTCAGGCAATTGTGAACGGATTTCGGTCAGATTTTCAGGGATGATGCGGGTAAGGTTTCTTGAGGTCCCGTACCACATTCTTTGCGATCATCAGCAGTGTAGGCGCATGTCGGTCACAGCTTAGTTATGAGGAACATGCGGACTACATCCTGGATGGTCCCATGTTAAAATCAAAATTTTCCTTATTAATTTCATTTATTATATGTACCAAATCCTTGTAACAAGCTTATTTTCATGTGCCATTTCCTTGGCAGTGTATTTTCCTCAGTTTTCGTCCGATTTCTATGCAATTTTCAGGGAATGTGCAGGCTACGATGTAGACGGTCCCCTATCAGTTTCATCGTTCCTGAATTAATTCTTCACTCTGCGCATGCGCAAACATAAATTCTACCTTGCATCATTTTTTCACGCCCTAGTCTTTCGATCTCGCTCAAATTTGAATGATAGTTGGAGGATGAAGATCTGATCATCCCATATCATTTTCAACATGATATTGCATGCATGCGCCATTGCATGACATTGTATCATTAACAGCTCTGCGCATGCGTCAATGTGAAATCCTGGAAACGACCTTAATTTCCACAGTTTTCATCCGATATTGATGAAATTGTCATTGAACGCGCGGGTTAGGTTGTAAATGGTCCCGTACCTATTTCAGTGTTCTCAGCTCATCAGTTCACTCTGCGAATACGCCAAAGTGAATTACATTGAGAATCATACAAACTTTTCAGTGATCTATAAATTCATGATATGTAAACTAGGAAGCTATGTGCCACTCCCAACTTGGCAGACGGATTTTGGTTTGTTGTTTGAACTGCCGATCGAGAGGGAGGAGGAATGGACGGATCGCTGCCTCGTACAGGTGTGTACAATGCGTTCGAGGGAGCTCCTTGGATCACAAAACCTGGCAGACGTTGTTCTTTCAGTAGTTCCTATTGTCCGTGTTGTTATATTTAGATAATATACCTTATACCATTTAGATAATATACCACTGAACTTATTCTATCAGTTTCTATCAGAACTTATTCTATCTATATTATTTTTTTCAGGAGTGGGATACAGATATCAGGGAGCAAGGCTGTAGTGCTGGGGAGAAGTAAGATCGTGGGAACGCCTGTAGCGGAACTTTTAAAATGGCACAACGCAACTGTAACGATTTGCCACTCAAAGACGAAGGACCTCGAAAAACATGTGAGTGAATGGGAAATTTCACCTATTTTATTTCATCAGCGGAAAATTCTTACCGATATCTTTTCAAAAAGGTGCAATGTGGAGTGTGTTACGAGTGGCCGAAGCAGCAGTGTTAAAAAAGTTAAATTGTCTCACAACGAGAACGACCTTCCCACGTGTCCGTTGGGGGGGGGGCTCAGCTCCCCTCATATGTTGTCAATTTAGTTACTTTCTATCAGCTTTTCGTGCAAACCATTTGGATTTTTGAGTCGGAAATTTTTACTGGTGGGATTGCGAGCCTGCAGAATCGGATTCTTATATCAATAATGAGAAATGCCTATCCACAAATGTTGCCCATTTGATTTTCTAAGTGAATTCGAAGTTATATTTAGAACAATAATCATAAGGAGATTACGCAGATCTCAGGAAAAATACTTTCGCGTGCGCCACATGCGCCAGAAGTAGGGCAAACGACATAAACTTTGTTTTTTCAAATAGAAACCCCCATTTTTATTGCAGATTCGAATTTTACGTGAAATTCCATGAAGAAATGACCCATCACTCGATTTTTAGTGCCCTTAAACGGGCACGATTCCGCTCCAAAAGTGTGCAGTTCTCCTGTAAACGGGCCAAAATTTTGAAATAAGTACTGAGTTTTTAAAGATATTCAATTGCCATAATGTACATGATTTTTTTTCTTTTTTTTTTTTTTTTTTTTTTTTTTTTTTTTTTTTTTTTTTTTTTTTTTTTTTTTTGCTGAACCTCGTGATTATGTTCATTTATTGATATTTACAACATCAACTTGGGAAAACACCGAAAAACTAAATTTTAGTTTGTTTTGTGCTACGTGGAAATGAGCAAGAAAAGTGCAATTCTGGTCGATTCTTCCGTGTTCAGAGGAAGGAGCCCTTTTTCTGTTAAAAAGTGGATAGCGCCTTCCTTTGATTTAACTATATCGTAAAAAGCAACGAAAATCATATGAAAAAGAAGGCAGAACACACGCACTGGTGAAATCGACCAAGAAGTCACGGAAGGCCAATAAGACTAATGTTTTCCAGTTTCATTGGTTATATATCAAACAACCACTAGATATCAAGGATAACAATGCTTTATGCTGTTGGGTAACAGTAAAGGTCTAAAAAATTAATGAATTCTAAATTAATTGAGAAAAACATTTTTTTTAACTGTTGAAATAAAAATCCTAAAACTGTTTTGTATAGCTGAATATTATTTCGACAGTTTATTTATTTATTTTTTTTTTTTCGCCATAACATTGATAACGACTTATGTGCTTACAAAATGCTCAAATTAAAAATAAAATTGTCGATGTTCCTTACTAAAATGAAATAAATTTGATAATGATAACGATTCTAAAACATAAATAAAACATCAATCTAACGCATACAGTTAGGTCAATTCGCTCATATGGTCATGCTGTATTACTGAAACTTTTTTGTTATTGCGCAGATCTCTGAAGCTGATATATTGGTGGTAGCGATCGGGCGGCCAGAATTTGTGAAGGGATCCTGGGTCAAGAAAGGCGCTGTGGTTATAGACTGTGGAATCAATGCTATCGAAGGTACATAGAAAGGTATTTTCATACAAATAAAATTCAAATGGAACCTATCTATTAAACATCCTTTTATCGTGATCTGATGATCATTGATCTGATTTATGTTATCAATGGTTGATGTGATTGTTCAGTGGTAAAATTTACCTTATTTTTGTGCCCTTTTTTTTTCAAGAGGGTACCGACTTTCTGCAATCATGAGATGTTTCACAACCATTAATTTATCATATTGAAAACAGAAATATATAACTTTTCAAATTTCTGGAGCCATTGCAATAGCTTCATTTCCTTCGAAGAAAAAAGACACACACACACACAAACTGGAAAAATAAACTACCAAAAAAGTTTATTCCTATATTTAGAAGAATATAACATGGCTCAAGTTTATCAACGATGAAGTAGAACATTCAGACATTTGTGGACAAAATTGTGCAGAAAAATGTACTTAAATATCATTAATATGTGCTAAAATTCGATCAAAATTGCAAACAATTGTTAAAATTTTTTATCATCACCTACATTTAATATCTATTGCTTATAAGTACTTATTACATTCACCTTCTGAAAAAAGAAGAAGAAAAAAAAGTCAACAAAAACGTAGATATTCTTACAAAAAGACATCTTCTACAAGGTACTTCCATTTTGCATGTGGCAATCTTTAATTTTACTATAAAATGGATATATTTATAGATTCAGAAAACCACAAAACTTTCAAGAATCAAATTACGCATTAAGATCTTTTGGTGTATCACTTGCACATCAGGTGTATTTGGCCCATCACAAGATGATAGGCCAAATCAGCATGAAAACCAGTAGGTAGGTATATAAAAATGTATGTTTATGTCTATCAGAAAGTATAATTATCTACCCATCCCATAGGAGACATTGGCCTATTTAAACATGTACAGTTTCATTTCAGGTGGGCCACATACGCCCACCCTCTGGCAGGAGGGCAACATTGCACAATTCTTATCAATCTACAGACTGACGCTTATCGAATTTTTCATAGAATTAGATAACGCCCTGGGAGAAGTATATCTAATATTTTTTCTTATCAATTCGATTATTCCTTATCATCCAAAATAAAATCGGTGAATTGATTCTGCTTCACTACCTATATGACTGTAATAATCATAACGTTTTATTGTGCCATTGAAGTACCAATCCATACCTGGTAATGATGACGTTTTATACACTTTTTTTGTCTCTCCGTTTTTTAAATATATATATTTTACAGCAACTAAGGCTGTTGAAGGCTTGAGAATAGTTATAAAGTCGAATCCATTTTTATCCTAAAAATTTCAGTCATGCAGCATGATCGTATGAGCGATTTTTCGTAAATTATCGTATTGTATAACGTTAAATTGTTTCGAAATTTGAGCTTTTTTAGTGCAAAGAAATAGTTAATAACCCATTTTACGACCACGAAATTCGTTCCAAGTAATATAGCACGCAAAATAGCGTCCATCAAGTAGAGAAAACCTGTATGTTAACATCGGAAGGTCAAATTACTTACTTGTTTGAGACTCTTGCTTGCCTTTATAACACTTGAAGATTTCGTTAATATGAACTGGAACAGGACTGTCCTTCCTTGCCGTTACAATGTTGCGCTTGATGAGTTGAATGAGGATAGGGGGTAGGGGTGGGGGTGGGGGGGGGGGCAGGTATATCTTTCAAGGAGTGCCCTTTGCCATTGCCTCGTCATGAAAATCATTGTCAAGCAAAAAATCATCACTGTTACCTTGAAAGTTTCGATCATCTCGATTTTTGAATATGTTAACCCTTAATTACTACCCTTTAGGGTAAATCAAAACTGATACCGATGTGCAGACTTTCAGTTTTGAAGTTTAATTTTTCGAAACGTTGGAAAGAATGAACATTTTTATACAAGACCTTAAGGTTAGATCAATTTTGAATGTCAGCAGCTAATTCGACGAAAAATGTTATGCTCTTTAATTCACTACGAATAATTTCAGCTAGAACGCACCGTTTCAAAGTTCAAAAAACAGTGCTGCAATTTCATGAATTTTTGCGTTTTTAATGGCGTTTGGCACGTAAATTTCAATAGGGAAGCTTCGGATTCGTGTTTCCCACCCCAAAAAATTTACAAAACCGTTGAGAAAAATCTTGCACCACACGTTGCATCCCCTCCCCATTTTGAGACTCCTGGTTAAGAAGAAGAAATTTATTGGCGCTTGTAACATAAGCCTCATGGGCTCTCTTAGTTGTAACACAGATAATTAATTTATTAAATAAATACTTGGTAAGTATAGTTTTGGGCGTGACAGAGATTTACCACAAACACACATAGAGACATCAGACGGATACGGAATCACAAATGATCAGCAAACACAATCTGATGGTGTCACCAAGTGGAGGTTGGGTCGGGTATTCACGATCATCCAGGTTGAAGAGGGGTGGTCCAGCCAAGTCGCCCCTCCATTCGGTCTAGCATAACCATCTAGTATATTTCAGGGCAGCATTAAGACTTGCTCATCTGGGTTGGACCTTTGAAGGACTGATCTGAGTTAATGTGCAGCAGTCTACAGTGTTGAGCATCCCATTTGACAAAAGGTGATTAGTTCCGATGAGCTGCACACTAGTTTCCCTGTGGACAGGGATCCAGAATGAATTATCTCTAGATCTAATGATCTCCATCCCTTTAGCCACGCAGTGCTGGCTTTGGAGTCTCGAGATCTGATTAACTCTGCACCATCTGTGGTCCCGTGAAGGCGGTGTGCCTTCTTAACTCGGCACTCGGGCCATGTTGAACTCTTTATGTCTTCCTGACTATCCATATCATTGAAGAGGAGTGAGCAAATATTCCTCAGTCTATTGGGTCTTATGTCAGGGATTTGGGTTAATAGTTCAATGACATAGAAACCCCCATCTCCCACTGGGCCACGGATATAGGTGTTTGCAAAATCAAATGGGAGTCGTAACCACTTCTTAACAAACCTTCTACTTTCAACAACTATTTGTTTCAGGACTGCTAGTGTAGTGTTTCCAAGCACCAGATGATGAATCATTGATGGAATTCTATGGTCCCATAGTATCAGGAGTTTTTGCAGGGGCGTCACAGGGGACCGGTCAATTCCTCAAAGTATATCTGTAACTTTAATCAGTATGTTATAAAAGATTCCTTGGGCTCCAAATCCATCGAAAATTGTGAAGTGTTGCCCTGAAGGGTTGTTCATTTACATTGAGTGTGATTCCCTTAGCTGGCACTACAAGCCACCCTCCTCTAGGCATCACAGAGAGATTTAGAGACTTCCCGAGATTAAGGTTTAGCCCTCCTTTATCCATGGCTTTATTGAAGGTCGTAATTTGAACCTGTAATCCACCTCTCAATCTAACCCAACATCATCTACAAGGGCTAAAGAATTCCAGCGCTGACCCAAGTAGAGGTTACCCACTCTGTTGGCAAGAGCTAGCAGGACGTGATCCATAACTGCGTTGAAGAGGTTGGAAGAAAAGGGATCCCCTTAGACCTGCCCCGATCCCCGTATATTTTACCACTGGTTTAGGTCATTGCCTTGCTTCTAATGATGTTAGTTATGTCTATCAAACGCTTTCTCAACATCAAGCTAAATAAAGTTTTCTCCGCATCAATCAACAATGTGTTGAGTGCCACAATATTCATTCCCAGTCCAACTATAACTCTGGGTAGACCTTTTTGCTGTTCAACATAGGTAACGCAGTCTTCCAGCCTCCTCCCAAGGATCTTATGGAATCTGTTGGAACTGTGATCGGTCGGTAGTTTGCTTCAGATTCAGGCTTGTCCTTTTTAGGGGTTCTCATCAGGTCTTCCTGGGGATTGAGGTTTTGAATGATTGACCTCGTAGCATTAACAAGGTAATGAATGGTATTGTAACCAAAAAGCAAGAGGAAATTTCGTTTTCGGAGAAAACAGGTTATTTTAACTTCTTGCACAAACACAAAGCTTACATTCCTTCGAAAGTGAACAACAATACAAGAATATTAAATCTAATTTATCTACTTAGGTACTAAGTGGTAGGTACCAAGTTGGAGGTATTTTACCTAGTTTTTGGTTTCCATAACGTAATAGGAATCATCACCGATACCTGTTTGATCCTTGTTAGACTCTTCACTACGGAGCGGGCAAAAGCTGGTGGGGGATGTGGAGTACGAAGGGGTGAAAGCAGTGGCGTCTCACATAACGCCCGTCCCAGGTGGCGTCGGGCCAATGACAGTGGCAATGCTTATGAACAACACTGTCGTATCAGCTGAAAGAGAACTCGCCAAACTCAACAGAACTTCCTGGACTCTCTCACCCCTCCCTCTACACTTGAAAACGCCTGTACCAAGGTAGATATTGATGATTTGCGTAATTTTTAAGCTATTGACAGTTATGTTATGGTTATGTGGCAACACGAATATTATCTCATTTCCTCTGAACTTTGAATACCTATTTTAGTGCACAATAGTTTCTGCTTTTTAGATAGGTAACGTATAAACGTTTTTCGAATAATAATCTGCTATAAAAATCAATTTTATCTTAAAAACTCCGTCCACTGCACCTCAAAATTCCGCTTAAATCACATGGACCCAACGTACTGGATAATATTCACTTTGGAGCTAAAACTACAGATTATGCACTCGAATTGAGACACCAAAATGATATCTCTTCTGTACACAGCTCATGGCTCCCGCCTGAATTTCCATAAGCGTTAGAATTCTTTATTGGTAGGTATGTTGATAACTGGATGGCCCAAACGCTGATACACTTACCTAAGGAAAAACGGTTTCACGTAGCTACCGTCTAGTCAAAACCCAGCCGCCAGGGATCTAAGCATTTGCTTTTGAACTGCTAATTTTGGTAGTCCCGACCCTCATGTCTTACACGTCATCTTACGATGTTTTCATCGACCCGTCCACTCAAACACGGACGTGTTTGGTGGATAATTTCGACCAGTGGATGGTGACTGAGTTGTTGAAACTTGAACTCCAACCCTCCGCGTACAAAATTTACTTCTCGTACAACACACCCAGACTATAGAAGCCCGGTGCCTCCACTTTTGGCACAACATGGATGAAAGTAATATATAAATTAGGGGTCTCCTATTGGCATCAGAGCTCGCCCAAGTCACTAAAAAGCGTTGGTTATACAGGACCTGTCATCATCGGGTTTTCATGCAGAATTGACCGATTCCAAGTTACTCTGGCTTTTTCGCCTTAGAAACTTCAACCTGGTGGTTTCCGTTAGGTACCTGGTTATGATTCCAGCAATCTTGCAGGACCGTATGCGATAGCGTCTGCCGTACTGACTCCCAGACCTGCTTATCTCTTTTGCCCACAATGACTGCCTTCAACCAGGTAGGCATATTATTAATGGGAACTAGCAGCTTAATTATGGACGCATATCTCTCTGTATCTGTGTGTCTCAGCACAAAAAATAGACTACCTCCAATTAATGCATGATCTCAGTACTGATAGTTTTTTGTAGCGTTATTGTAGATTCGTCAGCCAGAAAGGTTACCTGGCTGCAGCCTTGTCTGATAACAAACCCGATTTTCTCAGGGCCAGTAATCATCTAAAGCAACTTAGCTCAGTAACATCCAACCCAAATAATTCCAAGGCAGTGCTTCGTCAGGGAACGCTCTCTCGTTTCACATTATTGATAGGCCCTCACATGGGAAGAATTCGGCAGGCAGCACTGAAGTCTGCGTAAACGTCAGCTTTTGAAGTTCCTATAATTTTTGCTTACATTCTAAACCGTCCTCGCCAGAACTGGATACTCAATTCCCAGTCGCTAATCATTCTCTTTTTTTCTCCTATTTCATTTAGATCGAGCAATTTAATCAGAAAAGGTTTCGTACAATTTGGTGGCATCATCAGGATTGTTCTGGATAACATGTAGACTGTTTCTCTGAAGTGTTATTATTGTTACTGGACGATTATCTTGGTGTGTGCGCATGCGTAAACATTAAGTTCAATACCGAACATGCGATTCGAACGATCAACTTCTTGTAAAATTATGCATTTGCCGTTTGACCATTACTAAGTTAATTTGAAGAATTTCGTCGTAAGTTGGCAACTAATTCTACATTCCAAGTTAAAAAGTGAGGGAATTATACTGCCCATCCTACTAGACAGATACTTTTTATATTGCTTTGTGGGCGTTGAACTATGAGTTTGAAGAATGCAGGACTCTGCAGTTAACAACGTAGTCGCGTTATAAAGCTTACAGATCTGAATTTAAATTTAGTATTGAATTAGATTCAATTTTGTTTTTCACGATTGAAGCCATTGCTGTTCTGCTATTGGCAAACATAGGTAACAGTTGGCAATTTTTTTCAGTGATATCGACATCTCACGAAGCCAGGAGCCCAAGGATATCCATCAGTTGGCCGAGGAAATTGGAGTGAAGAGCCACGAGCTAATCCCTTACGGTTCACAAAAAGCGAAATTAAGTCTGGATATTCTTCGAAGGCTCTCCCATAAACCTGATGGGAAATACGTCGTTGTTGCCGGGTAACTGTCGTTTTGTCCGATTATTCTAACTGGTTGATTAATAATTCCAACTGACGTAGACCTTAATTCAATTACCAAAATGTTAGAGAATTTTTCAGTTATATCGAAGATTACTGGACTAGAACAGCGAGAATTTATTGGGCCATTAAAGAACGTGGCCACAAAAATATTGGCAGAGAAAAAGTTCCAGTCATGCAGCATGATCGTATGAGCGATTTTCGTAAATTATCGTATCTTATTATATGTAACCTTGTTTTGAAATTTGTTGCGCGGTTTTCAAATTTGAGCGCTTTGGGTGCAAAGAAATAGTTAACTACAATTTTAAGGCAACATAACTAGTTCAAAATAATGATCTGCAATTCAAAGAAGATTTAGAAAATTTAAGCTTTTTTAGGGAGTTTTTATAAATTTTTCAGATACCTAATAATAATGAAATTTGAGTACATCTTTCTGGAAAATTTAGTGCGAAAATTATATAATGTTGTAGTTTGTTGTTGATAAACTTTTTTGGCTAACATTCTACTAAAAAATATTAATTTTAAGATTTTTAGCTGTTTCTAGTCATTGTTATTGATTTTTTAGAATATTTTTGAAATTTGACCAATTTAATGAGCTCAAAAAGTGCTGGCCAACAATCTAATCCTTTCCTTTAAAAAACTTGATTTTTTTGCCCAAGAATGGAATTTTTATTTTAATCCTAAGGAGAGTTTTCGTCTTGAAGAGCAAACACACACACACACACACACACACACACACACACACACACACACACACACACACACACACACACACACATATATATATATATATATATATATATATATATATATATATATATATATATATATATATATATATATACTAATGAAAAAGCGTTATTCTCCAGAATTCGTTTGGGAATGTCTCAAAATGGATTTCAATGAAGAAATTTTTCGGAAATTTTTATTTTCAAATTTTTGGAGTCATTGCAATAACTTCATTTTCTACGGAAATTCGTTGAAAGTTCCAGTCATGCAGCATGACTGTATGAGCGAATTTTCTTAAATAATTTGAAACTCGTACTAAATAAAATTTGGCGATTCGAAAAGATTTTTTGTTGTTATACAGATTTTTCAGTAATGATCAATAAAATTTAAGTACTTTTTCAACATAGTTTTGTGCAAACATTTTTTAAACGTCCTAGTTAATCGGTAATAATTTTGCTTTGAGTAAAATGCTGCTAAAAATTATAAATTTAACAATGTTGTTGCTATTTTTAGCCACTTTTAGTGATTTATTTTTTTAGCACATTTTTTGAAATTTGACCAATTTAACATGCTAAAAATGTGCTGCACAACAAATTCATCCTTACATTTGGAAATCTTGATTTTTTTGGGACAAGAACGGTATTTTCGTCTCAATCCTTAGGAGAATTATCGTCTGGCATGACACATATATAAATAAATAAATGCGTGTATATTAATTGCTATGCAATTCTTAGGCCGACCCCCAATAATTTTTTATGTAACGTCCGGGACGAAATTAAAGATGATTTTCACGTACAACCGAGTAGTTGAGTAGTTGCTATAGATTGTAGATTGTGTCACGATTTCAGTGTTTTTCACGTACAACCCAGCCGTTGTTAGGGGAATGAAACTTCCGCAGTTTTCAGCGCACAAAAATCGTTCGCCACTCGTTGGAAAGCGCTTGATTTATGTGATAAATGTTCACATTTCAAGCTACCGATGTCCCTCTCCTTACGTACCCGGCTACATTCCAAAACTAAGTTGATTCAGGCTAAGAATTGCATAGCAAATTATCCTCGTTTTCTTCGCAGTAGAAAAGAGAAAAGATCCAGCGAGGCTCGAAGCGCCGAGTATAGATATATATTACTCACGCACGCACGCGCGTGCACACACACATACACACACACACACACGCAAACTGTAGGGATCGTTCCAGTATGCCTCAAAACGGATTTAAATGAAGCAATGTTTCAAAAATTTTTAGTTTTGTTTCATTCGAAAATTCGCTAAAAGAACATCACAATCGGATTTTGACTATTTAGCTTTGAAATAATAATTCAAACCCTCGAAGACTGTTGGGAACCAAACAAGGACGAGAACTATTTCGATTTTGCGTAACATGTGGGGTGCGCCGTTATGACCCCCGCCCCCTACCGATCAGTAGGTAAGCTAGGAGAGTTCAACTTTTTCATTGCACGACATTTTTTATAATGGAGTTTCAGTTTCATAAATCTACCAATCTATCTAGAATCTATCAATCGAGTTCTTAAACTTAGCCAGTGGTTGCATTCGGTAAGTAGTGGTGGAAGGAGGGCGCGTTCGGCTTTTCAACTTTCATTCAAACCCAATGAAAGCCCTTCAGAATATTTATTTAATTTATTATTTAAGGAAAGTATGAACTCAATCTATACTACCTATCAACATTGGTGATTGATTTTGAATATGTAATCCACTGAAGCCAACCTGTTCAACACCCGGTTACGTGCTAGCTATGTAACGTTCATTCATGTTGCAGCATCACGCCTACACCACTGGGCGAAGGGAAAAGTACAACGACGTTGGGTCTTGTCCAGGCATTATGTGCTCATCGGGCGAAAAACGCATTGGCGTGCATCAGACAGCCTTCACAAGGCCCTACTTTCGGTATTAAAGGTAACAACTTTTACTGCACAGGATATTCATTTTCATCATTCAATTCATGATGAATTAATTTTTAGCGAATTTTCGTAGAGAATAAAGCTATTGCAATGGTTCCAAAAAATTTAAAATCAAAATTTACCAACATTTTCTTCATTAAAATCCATTTTGAGGCATTCTGAAACGAATCCTACCGTTTAACGTTTATATATATATATATATATATATATATATATATATATATATATATATATATATATATATATAATATATATATATATATATATATATATATATATATATATATATATATATATATATATATATCCCTGGATCCCCCTACTCTATACTCGGCGCTTCGCGCCTCGCCGGATCTTTTCTCTTTTCTACTGTGTAGAAAACGAGGATAATTTGCTATGCAATTCGTCTCACGAGAAAAAAAAAAAAAAAAAAAAAAAAATTCAGGCCTGGCCGGGATTCGAACCCACAACCTTCGTCTCACGAGAAAAAAAAAAAAAATTTTTTCAGGCCTGGCCGGGATTCGAACCCACAACCTTCGTCTCACGAGAAAAAAAATTTTTTTTCAGGCCTGGCCGGGATTCGAACCCACGACCTCTCGCTTCCCATCTCGGGACAAAAAACGTTACACAAAAAAAAGTGGACATTTTAAAAAAATTATTGGGGGTCGGCCTAAGAATTGCATAGCAATTAATATATATACATATATTCATGTGTTAATGGGTCCTTCCATTGAGGAATGAGGATTGAGATAAAAATTCCATTCTTGCACAAAAAAATCAGACTTTCCAAACGAAAGGACGAGTTCGTTGACCAGCATTTTTTGAGTACCTACATTAAATTGGTCAAATTTCAAAAAAGTGCCGAAAAAATCACTAAAATAGCAAAAAACGGCTAAAAATCATTAAATTTATACATTTTAGCAGAGTTTCAGTCAAAACAAAATTATCAACGATTAACTAGGGCATTTAAAAAACGTGCACATTTTATAACTTAAGAGCGAAACTCAGATGATTTGGATGTCAAAGTAACATGTTGAACCTAGTTATATCTTACTTATATCCCACAACTATATACTACTATCTTACTTATATCTCTCTCGTAATTTTTAAAATTGATTGTAGCTAAACCCACTCAACAGATTTGGAATTGCATTTCATTTGAAAAGTAATCTAGTTCTCTATAAAACAAATAGGTATGTTTAAAATTCCAAAACACCAATAAAGTTTCGGCCCCCAAAAGTTGAGCCCTGGTGGTAAATTGACACAAACGTCTTTTTTATTGGTTGGTGGACCAGGGTTGATTTAAAATCATTTTCAGGGTGTTCAATATAACAGTTAGCAAAATTTTAATTTGCCTGGAGCATCTACTAATGCTGACCAACATTGCTATTATTTATTTCCCGCTGTAAAATAAGTCGGTACCTACATAAGTTTTTATTCTAACCCAGGTGGAGCAGCTGGGGGTGGTTACTCGCAGGTGATTCCGATGGAAGAATTCAACCTGCACCTCACGGGTGATATCCATGCCGTCACAGCAGCCAATAATCTGCTGGCAGCGCAACTCGAGGCGCGAATGTTCCACGAGGCAACACAGAGTGACAAAACTCTGTATGGTAGGTTAGTTCCAAAGATCAAAGGTCGGCGAGCATTCTCTACCGCTCAGCTTCGCCGCCTGGAGAAATTGGATATCCGAAAATCCGATCCAGATTCCCTAACTTCGGAGGAGGTACGGAAATTCGTAAGGCTTGACATAGACCCAAAAACCATTACTTGGAGCCGAGGTAAATTTCCACCACCTACTTATTACGTCGTAATACATAAGGAAAAAAACATATTTCATTATTTTATATGTAGAGATTTGTCTTCCTTTAGTCCAGGAGCCGAGTTTCAAAAACATGACAGCTTTTGCAAATTTCTAATTAAACTGATGCATCTTACCCTCTGAGGTAGTAAATTATTGTCTGCCATGCAATACAAAATGGGGCCTCACTAAGATGGCTAAAATTGAACATTTAGCGAATTTTCGTAGAAAATGAAGCTATCGTAATGACTCCAAAGATTTTAAAATCGAAAAATCGTATATATTTTTTTTACTTCCCTCCCACTATTCCCTTTCCTTTTCTCATCCCTCTGGACTGAGAAGCTTGTGAAACAACAATCTCGTCGGAGGGATCAGACTGTTGAAATAGCGTCAACAGTCCAGCTCGTGAGTGTTTTATCATTTGTTTTTCTAATCGTATTGTATGTATATGCATGCATATATGCATGTATTTATTTATATATGTGTCATTCCAGACGATAACCCTCCGTAGGATTGAGATAAAAATCACGTTCTTGCGCCAAAAAATCAAGATTTCCAAATGAAAGGATGAGTTTGTTGGCCAGCACTTTTCATATCATATTCATATTAACTTTCATATTCATAACATATCACTTTCATATTCATATTAAATTGGTCAAACTTAGAAAAAAAGTAAAAATGGGTAAAAACAGCTAAAGATCATACATTTTTTTTAAAGCAGAATTTGAGTCAAAAGAAGTTTATCAACAATGAACAACATTTAAAAACTTGAGAACAAATTTATGCTGAAAAATTTGCTTAAATTTAATTATTATTTGCCAAAAAAAAGTAAAAACTGCAACAAAAAAAGTTGAAAATCAAAAATCTTCTTTGAATCACAGAATATTATTTATAACGAGTTTCTTCGCACAAAATTGGTGGTTTATGGTCTCTTTGCACTCAAAGTTCTCAAATTTCAAAATAATGTAACATAATATAGTATGTTAATTCAAGAAAATACGCTCATGCGATCATGCTGCATGTCTAGAACTCTTCAACTTTTTCTCCTTTAATTTCCTAAATACATAAATTTTCATGCGCATAATTGTACCGTAAAAAATAAAGAAAAAAGATTCGAGACTGTTATATTCAACCTGTTTTGAGAGGGGAAACATCAATGTATTACCTCAGGGGTGGTAGGTCACATCCAGTTTTTATTGAGGTACCTACCTATATAGGTATGCGAATAGTCAAATCAGTCATGCTTTGGGCCCTGGGCTCCTGGGTTATCTGTTAATTTAATTGTAGCAGGACATGAAAAGCCAACCTTAATGAAACGCCTTATTATCGGATGCATATCGCAACTACTTAACGTTATTGAATGACCAATGTCAGGAAATTGTCCCATGTTTCCCTAACGATTTCGGATTCCTTAAATTTTTCTGATATCTCCAGACTAAATGGAATTTTTCTGATACTAGGAGTAAAAGGAAAACTACAATTGTTCTTCTTTAGATGTTCCTTGCGTTTATCAGTTTTTGTCAATGTTTGCAATTAGTCCAAATAGTATTTCCATGAATAGGTGGCACATTGAGTAAGTACTAGTACAAGTACTGGGGGATCGGGCTCGCATCTGTCCTTGAAGAAACATCTCCATGATAGAGGCGAAAATGAGCCACAACACAGCGTGGAACAATTTTTTCTCGCTAAAAGGTCCCACTGAACTCAAAGTTTGCTGTTTTCAAAACGGCCGTACAGGCCACGACAAGCTATGGGGATTCGAGAAATACGATCAAGTAGAGCAATTCCTCAGATTCTTCATCTAAAAATTATCTAAGAAATCTCCAACTATAACCTCTTTCTGGAAACTGGAATACAGCATATGTGCAGTTCCATAATAAAAGTGAATACCGGCAATATTATTAAAAACCATGACATCTCCCGCTATGAGGGTAGCTGGTATATTGTATTGGCGGTGTAAGCTGATGCCTGGGGGTTAGGCAAGGTAAAAGCCTGAAATATATATATAATATGAACTAAGGAAACGGAAGGTATCTCAGTTGGAACAAACCCGGAAATGTGCTTCCTTCCATACTTTCTGAAATTGAAAAAGAAGATCTGATTCACCGATGCGATGAGGGCCACCACCATAATCTTTACAGAGTTAGTGTCCTCTCACATGGGCTGGACCTGGTACGAGTTTCGTGGATACTGAAATGCCGCTGTGAGCAACTATAGGTCAATTGTACCCCCTGGATCCCCTTTGCTATATGCAGGAAAATGAGGACACTCTGCACTTTCTAGCAAAATGTCCAATATTAGGATACCTAGGTATCTCAGATGGATTAGATACTATAACAACATACGCTAAGTAGGTAAGAGCTAATCGCAATTCCGAATGGGAGGGACTTGGAGAATATTTACAAATTCGCAAATGTGGCTTGGGCTTATGGATGTACGTTGGTAGCAGAATTTGATTACAATTAGAACAACATCACAACAGATTCATATCGTGTGACGTACTTCATGAATACTAATAATAAACTAAAAATGAAAAACTGAGAGAATTTAGCTTGTATCCCCAAACAAAACAACAAATTAGGAAGATGGTGTAACTAAATTGAACACAACACAATATGTAAACGTAGCACTGAAACGAACTAAATTACTCGCGACGAAGTTGTGGAAACCCATTTCAAAACGGAAGTTAGTGAAAACCGTTGTCTATTTCCACGAAAAATAAAAGAATTACACTGTTGAATCGATTTCGACGGTTAGGCCATCATCATTAACAAACAATAACTGAAGACACATTAGAAAGGACACAGCTTTCATAGTAACAGGTGAAGGGAGATTGAATCCCATTGGTCAAGAGAAAGGATAGGGGCAGGAGGTACAACCAATTAAGTGCAAACAAGGTGACGGGGGATTATAGCTAATTAGATGAAGTGAAAGGGGGAAATAACCAAATATGGTTTCAACATTGTGAAGGGATAATTCCAAGCTTTATAAAAATGGACCTATCATTGGTGAAATATATTGAGGTATATCCTCATTTAAACATTTACCAGATCTGTAACTTTTGATAATTTCGAATTTTTCAAGTACATTCAACATACCTCCCTTCGGACCAAAATGAAGAAATTCTACAAACTGTCTATCTGTCAAATCAAAATTGTAACTATGATTGGATTCCTTAAGATGTTTCGCAAATGTAGACTTACCCTTATTTTCCCTGAAATCCTCCTGATGCTCGTCTATTCTTTCCCTGAATTTCCTACCAGTTTGACCGCAATATTCGTAGCCACAAGAACATTTTAGTTTATAAACCCCACTTTTATCCTTAACATTGATTTTGTCCTTAACGGATTATAGTAATGCTTTAAGACTATTTTTAGTTCTAAAACCTACTTTGTAACCTCTCGATGATAGAATTTTGCCGATTTTATCCGAAATTTTCCCATAATAAGGTATACTTATCCATTGCTTTTCTTCTAAATTTACATCTTCCCTGGCCAGATTGGAAACTTTTTCCCTACTCTTTTTCCTAAGAACATTATCCCATATGGTATCAACGAGATCTTCTCCATATCCGTTACTAGCCGCTATGCTTTTGATAATGGATTTTTCTTTTGATAAATTTTGTTCATTCATTGGAATAGACAGTGCTCGGTTAATCATATCATGATGGAAGGCTGCATGCTTATGGACTAAAGGGTGATTTGAAGTACTATGGATAGTTATATCGCTATATGTATCTTTTCTATAAATTGAAAAATCATGCTTTTCGTTTACCAAAGAGATGGATAGATCTAAAAAATTGAGTTTCTTTCCGCCGAATTCGAGGGTAAATTTGATAAAGGGATCTAGTTTATTGATTTTTTCGTGAAAAGAATTTAGTTGTCTTTCTGTGCCCTTCCATAGAATGACAATATCATCGTCATATCTATACCAATAGAGAAGATCATTAGTGTTACAAGTTGTAAATATTTGTTGCTCAAGATAATCCATGTAAATATCTGCAAGCAGATTTTATCTTTTTTTTTTTTTTTTTTTTTTTTTTTTTTTTTTTTTTTCCTTAGGAAAAAGAGTAGGGAAAAAGTTTCCAATCTGGCTCGGGAAGATGTAAATTTAGAAGAAAAGCAATGGATAAGTATACCTTATTATGGGAAAATTTCGGATAAAATCGGCAAAATTCTATCATCGAGAGATTACAAAGTAGGTTTTAGAACTAAAAATAGTCTTAAAGCATTACTAGGATCCGTTAAGGACAAAATCAATGTTCAGGATAAAAGTGGGGTTTATAAACTAAAATGTTCTTGTGGCTACGAATATTGCGGTCAAACTGGTAGGAAATTCAGGGAAAGAATAGTCGAGCATCAGGAGGATTTCGGGGAAAATAAGGGTAAGTCTACATTTGCGAAACATCTCAAGGAATCCAATCATAGTTACAATTTCGATTTGACAGAAAGACAGTTGGTAGAATATCTTCATTTTTGTCCGAAGGGAGGTATGTTGAATGTACTTGAAAAATTCGAAATTATCAAAAGTTACAGATCTGGTAAATGTTTAAATGAGGATATACCTCATATATTTCACTACTGATAGGTCCATTTTTACAAAGCTTGGAATTATCCCTTCACAATGTTGAAACAATATTTGGTTATTTCCCCCTTTCACTTCATCTAATTAGCTATAATCCCCCGTCACCTTGTTTGCACTTAATTGGTTGTACCTCTTGCCCCTTTCCTTTCTCTTGACCAATGGGATTCAATCTCCCTTCACCTGTTACTATAAAAGCTGTGTCCTTTCTAATGCGTCTTCAGTTATTGTTTGTTACTGATGATGGCCTAACCGTCGAAATCGATTTAACAGTGTAACTCTTTTATTTTTCGTGGAAATAGACAACGGTTTTCACTAACTTCCGTTTTGTAGCACTGAAATATAACACAATATAAATTATTGGTACTATAACAATTAATATAATTTAAAAAACAAACAATTTATGCACTAATATATTAACAAAACGTTTCATTCCAATAAGAGCGAAGTTCTGCTAACGATAAAAATACCAACAGCCGATCTTGTTACTTATTCGTTGATTCACTTATTTATTTATAATTTATGTAAAATAAAAATATGTCTTCATACATTCGTAGTATCTCCACCTTTTAACTAACTTCGTAATGTGCAGCGATGATTTATTCTTTCAGTTTTGGATACAAATGATAGATTTTTGAGAAAAATTACAATTGGTGAAGCGGCTACTGAAAAAGGGTTTAAAAGAGAGACGAGCTTCAGTATATCAGTAGCGAGTGAAATTATGGCTATCTTAGCTTTGGCCAGCAGTATGAAAGACCTAAAAGACCGATTTTCCCGCATAGTGGTTGGCCAAGACCGGAATGGGAACCCAGTGACTGCTGATGACCTGGTAAAGTACTTCACCTACAGCTTACAACATTAATCCTCTACTTACTTGAATAATAATTTGTACCGGCTGCATTTTACTTCTATTTTTGAAACTTAGGAAGTGTGTAACTGCGGAACTTCCGTTGCGGGACTTTGAAAAACCTACACCGCCGAAAATACGAGTATTAAAGTGGGTGTAAACTAACGAGGATCAATTTAATTATAAAGTAAATTACTGATATTGAATCAAACAAGTGGCTTCAATCAAATCATAATATGTGCTCAATCATTTTATGTATACGAGGAAGCTACGGACGTTCTTTTGTTCGTATAACACAATGAATCTGTTCGAAACATGTAGTACGAAGCCTAGCGCTAATAACATTTCCTAACTTCTGCAAACAAACTGTGGTGAAAACCACCCCCTCTTGTCAACAGCCCTTTTCAGGGCTACCAAAAAGAGGTAGACACGACACACAAATATTTATAAGACGTCGAGTTATAACTCCGTCAAACAAAATATTTCACCAGAGAGAAAATACGAAATTCTCTCTCAAAAGTGAAATATTAACTAATAACATACAAGGCGACCTCCCTAAACACTTACTGGGAGAGAGAGACGCGACAAGTATCTCGAACCAAGTCGCCTTGAATGAGAAAACTCAAACAGACAAGCAAACGTCCTCTAAAACTAACAAGGACAGTTCTAGCAAGCCTACTCGCCAATCAGAAACAATGATTACACGAGAGACAATAGGCGAACCAACCAGGAGGCGGCAAGCAACCACCTCTGGTCCAGCAGCCACCCCGGGGATCCCGTCTGAACAACGGACGCAGGGAAACCACCCGAGGACCCCGTCTAAACGACGGACGCAGGGAAGACACCTCAAGGTCTTTCTCTCCACAACGGACGCTCGTAAGCCACCTCTGGGGACCCCGTCGCAGCGACGGACGGGGGGAAGCCACCCCGGAGGACCAACTCAGCTATCATACTCGCAGATTCTGAGAAAACAATGTGCGAGCCAATGAGATTACACAGTTGAATTAATGAAATTAAGCGGACCAATCAGGAGGCGGCAGGAGGCGGCCACCTCCCTATAATTACCCCGCTCGGAGCCCTCCGACATTCATTCCACTCACCGCTCTCGACGACTACACTCTGAAGTACGAAGATTCTACACGCTCTATGCTGACGATCCTTCTGCTCCCGAGTTCATCTCAGAACGGCTTCCTACTGCTTTCTACAAGGCATACCTTCTCTCCACACGGATCTCGCATTGGCATCTACGAGTCCAGTGATTATTCATCCTGCTCATTGCCCAACGTAGTTCTTCTGTCAGGACGCCACCCGGTACATCTATTGATATTCTCATTAGATCGTACGCCCGCTGGGACGTTCCGAGACGTGTCGCCCGGGTTTCGTAGCACTAGGCTCGTTACCGACCGCCGGGGCACGCCGATAAATTACTCAGCTCATCCGCTCTAATTTATCGACCAAGGAAGTCTTTTTCAAGACTACAAGGTAGGACCCTGACATCCGAGCAAAGGAAAGAAGCTCTGTCAAGCGAGTCCACCTTCCAAACCCTCTATCCTATACGTAGAGGTATCGAAAACGAGTTAATAAACTCGGATATTTCGATGGAGCGCCGCCCGTCCTATTTCCTCATGCAAGGGGAGGCGGAACACGGCGCGACCGGGCCTCTTAGCCCACGCAGCGCTCCCTACCCGCTGCTCGACTCGTCCGCCGTTCCTAGCGACGGCCCGAGGCTCGATCCTCGCGAAGAGATCGCCTTCTCACCTAACGTATTCATGAAGGAAACGTTAGATCAAGCCTCACACACACAAAAGTTCGAGGATACCTTTCAGACCCGCTCTGAAGTCAATCATCATGATTCGACAAAGATTTCCGAATATCCACGATATTCTACACAAGGCTACCCGGCCGATCCGAGTGTCAAATACACTCCAAATGTGCTAAAAACAAAGGATACTTTTCAGTACCTCAACCAAGCCCAACATATTCCTCCTACAGATATAAATCTTAGGCCGGAATATTACACAACGGCTCAGTACCAAACTGATCGAACCCAGCACCCACTATGCGAGCCCAGTGCTCCACGCGGCTGCGACACGAACTACCCCTCAGTTCCTCCCGCCAAGCAAGCTGACCTTGGCGATTTCGCTCACATTCCTTACAGGAATACCTCAGGGACTAACCCGCATAACCAGAATATAAATGTCCCACTTGGTCTACCTACACCAAGTAAAACATATATAAATCCACTACACAAACGTTCTGTAGAAAAACGTCTGCCAAGTTGGGTGGGCAGTATAGCTTCCTCACATATTGTAACATGGGCTTATGGGATTAGTTGAAGAACAAAGTACGAGTCGAAATGATTGATTGATCAACGTTATCAGAAATCAACGTTTGCGCATGCGCACAGACCATTATTTTTTCAACGGCAATGAATATTATAGGGGAACGTCTAGGAACTAAACCGCACAATCCTGGAAAATTTCATAAAAATCGGTCTATTAGTCCTCGAGTTTTGTCTGTGTCGATCAATTTTAGTTGTGCTCATGCGCTGTAGTTATTACTCCACCAATCACGATATAATTCATAGAGAATTTTTTTGTAACATATACCCATCTATTCCCCGCTTTTGATCGGAATTGGACCAATACATGATAAGGAATCGACGTTATAATAAATTAACGTTTGCGCTACTATTAGACTACCATTTATGTGGCGGCAATGAAAGTTATACGGGTCCGCCTAGAAGCTATCCCGCAAAATCCCCGAAAATTTCATCAAAATCGTTCCATTAGACTCGGAGTTTCGCCAGTATCAATCAATATTAGTTTCGCGCATTCGCAATGGTTATTACTCGACCAATCGCAATGTAATTTATAGGGCATATTTTTAAAACATAGTTATGCCCAATCACCTTCCGAATTTGAACGAAATCAAACCAACAGATGATGAGAAATCGTCATTATGAGAAATTCACGTTTGCGCATGCGCACAGGCTACTGTTGAGTCAACGGCATTGAAAATTATAGGGGACCGTCAAGAAGCTAACCGCACAATCACTGAAAATTTTATCGGAACCGGATCAAAACTTGGGATAGTTTTGGGGGTGACAAGGATTTACCACGGACGGACAGACAGACACAGAACCGAAATTAATCAGCAAGCTCTGAAATGCAAAAAGCAAGTGGAAATTTTGATTTTGGAGGACACAAATGTTTTCGACTTCAATCACGAACACAAAGCTTCCCTACTTCGGTAGTGTGGAAGTAAAAACACCTTTATTAGGTACAGTATTTACAGCGGTTTTAGATACAGCAGAAGAAAATATGTAAAGTTAACCATTGAAAATGTTGATTTTAATTGGTTTCATTGGACGATTTCAGGGTGTAACTGGGGCTTTATGCGTGTTGATGAAAGACGCCATCCAACCGACATTGATGCAGAGCCTGGAAGGGACGCCAGTCCTCGTGCACGCTGGCCCTTTCGCCAACATTGCTCATGGCTGCTCCTCCATCATTGCGGATCAGATCGCTTTGAAACTCGTCGGAAAAGATGGGTTTGCAGTCACCGAAGCTGGATTTGGATCAGACATTGGTAACAACCATCATCATTAGTAACAATCTATGCACTAAACATAAGATCGGATGGCACAAGAGTTTCAAATGGTGATGGGCTATTTGGGGTTTGGGGGTTTACTTTACAGTACTTTAGAGTTCTTCTAATAAATTAGGGATACATTCTCACATAGGGATACATGCTCTCTATAGGGCGTCCAAATAACTATGCAACACCCATCTTCGTTCTTCCCCTGGACGCTTTTATCAAATGCACTTCTGTGTCTGACAACACGTTTTTTCCCTTCACGTACCTTTCGAAGGAATCCGTCGTCACTAAAAATTCGAATACCGGGAGCAGGCACTTTACTTAAATGATAATTTTACTATTACCACTAGCAGAAATAACCATTTAGATATAATATGTTTTTCTCTGTTTTGACCTCACCATCGTATTAGCCACATCAAAATCCTTGCTTTAAACCACTTCTACCTCATGATTGAAAAAAAAAAAAAAAAAAAAAAGTAGGCATGTTAAAACATTTATCCCATGTGGGCCTACAATATTTATGTGTAGGTACATATATGTGAGGTATATATATTTGTTACATATTCGTCCTAGTAATTTATGTCCTTGGTTACTCATTTGAACTCCAATAAAGTCCTCAAAAACCTCTAGATATGTATAAGACCAGTAGGAGTTACAGGATTTATGAAGATGGAGAAAAAGTTGGGTTTGTGGCCATGATTTAAATGTCATCGATTTTTTACCCTTAATTTTCCATCAATGGGGTTAATCATTTTAACAAAGAATACTTTGACATTTCCAGGCTTAGAGAAGTTGTGCAGCATTAAATGTAGAGCGTCTGGACTAACTCCGGATACAGTTGTGCTGGTATCGACAATCAGAGCTTTGAAAATGCACGGAGGGGGGCCTCCTGTGGTCCCTGGTTCTCCATTGGCTAGAGAATATGTTCAAGTAAGGAATCTTTTGCATTCTATGTTGCAATTATCAACCAGAATTTGACAGATTACTGAGTAAACTGATGCGAACACACTGACGCGCGAGACGATCCACCTCCATTTGATAGTTCGCAGTTCCGAACTGTAAATGTTTGCGTGCATGGCGTGCGAACTTACTCGGCGACATGGGTTGCCAGACGTACATCATTTAAAATATTTGTACTTTTTTCGAAAAAATACAAAAACACTCTATTTTTGAATGTGAATGGAATGGGGAACTTTCATGTGTTGGAATTTCACACTTTTGAACACAGATTCGGTTTCAGCGCACATGAAAACTTTCAAGTAGGTACCAATTTTTCACTCAGAAGACCGTCTAGTTTAGCCTATAAACGGGTAGGAAGATGACGCGTGACTTAAGTAGGTACAAGGAATCTCTGAGGGTTCCCCCAGGTGGGCGGGGGCCGTCTTCGTGTAAATGGATATCAAGAGCAGTATTGCTACTTATCAGATAACCATCATATAGCACCTACTTGGGAAGCTTGCGCTCAGATATTTCTATTGAGAAAATAAAAATAATCAAGCAAATTCTCCAGTGGACACTCAATTTACTTGAACTAGTAGGTATGCACCTAGGTGACCTAATTTTCGCCTTGATTGGTAGAATGACAAGACAGCGTGTGGACGAAGTGAAAAATACTAGTTGAGTGATACTCCTACAGCTCCTCTTTGATTAATTTTTTGCTGTTCCTACGTAAGGGTAAAATTTTACGTTCTTTACTAAATCTTGTCATTATATTTTCTGTTTCCTGAAAAAGTGTTAATTTTTGTTTTACTGATTAATAGAGGTGAAATTTGGGTTGAAAGAGAAGACTAGATCTGGTTTCATATTTTCTTTGACGGTTCAAAACTCATAGGTACATAGCTTATTATGGTACCTAGGTAGGTATTTAAAAACGTAACGGGCGTTGAGTCAATTGAAAACAAAACATCTAAAAAATTGTAAAAATACAAACAAACAAAAATCTGCCAATTTGGGTGTAGCACATAGCTTCCTCGTTCCACAATATGAATGTATAGATCATTGAAAAGTTTTATAATCTTGAAAAAATCCATAGCGGAAAAGAGTAAACCAAGTTGTAGAACGAAACGGTAAAATCGGTCAATTAAAAAATGGATAAAATAATGTTTGAAGTAATCAACGTTTGTGCATGTGCAGAATGCTTGCAGAATGTGCAGAAACCCACAAATTCCCTTACAATTTCATCAAAATTGGATGACAACTGTGGAAAAGAAGGTCGCAGCTTTTAATGAAACAATCAATTGATATGGGATGATCAGATCGTCTTCTCCCAACTATCATCCAAATTTGAGCGAGACCGAACGAATAGGGTGTGAGAAAACCATGCCTGGTGGAATTCACGTTTGCCTATGCGCAGAATAAAGTATTGATTTGGGGAAAATGAAACTGATAGAGAACTATTTATCGTTTGACCCGCACATTCACTGGACATTTCAACGAATTCAGATGAAAACTGTGGAAATTAATCTTGTTACTAAGATTTCACATTCGCGCATGCGCAGCATCTATTGATGGTACAATCATTTTGAAATTCAAATCGGATGATTAAATCGTCTTTTCCTAACTATCAATCAAATTTGAGCGAGACCGAACAACTAGGACACGAAAAAGTGAGAACAACTGAATTTACGTTTGCCCATGCGTTGAGTGAAGTATTGATTTGGGAACAATGAAACTGAAAGGTTCTACTTTCATTTAAAAATCTAATGGGGAATCTACTTTCATTCTAAAATAGTAATAGTAAATTTTCACCCCATGGGTAACCTATATTGAAAGGTATAAAGAATAGACGGACTTAAAAAAGGCCAAATTAGCTCCTAATATCTCCCACTGACCCTTCATTTTATTCTCCTACACTTTCTTCTATCATATATCCTTATTTTTTTACTAGCACCTTAATTGTGGCGTTTCATCTTGAACCTCGGTAAACATTTCGAGTTGAAAATTTAGGAAGAACAATATCAATTCCTCATAAGATTCAAAGATTGCATTGGTTATTCATCAGGAAAATCTGGAGCTACTCAAGAATGGAATTCCAAATCTGGTGAAGCATATCTCGAACTGTAAAAAATTTGGCGTACCCGTAGTTGTGGCTGTGAATTCCTTTGAGTAAGTTGATATCATTACACCAATGTTAATGTTTTCAAGCTGTTAATCTTTGTTTATTATCCTCAGTTTTATTTGTTTATTTTTTTATTATATATATTTTTTGTCATGTAACGTTAATATATAGATAGATATAATTTATTGCCAATTCCACATTTATAAAAAACAGTAGGGCAGACGTAAAAAAATCCACAATGAATGAAGTAGACACATTATGTACAGATCCAGAAAAAAAGAAAAAATTAGTCATAAAAAAAAGTCAGCAACCTTGTACAGTTCACGATCCAGAAGAAACCGCTTGACACGCTTCTTGAAAACGGGAATGGTACAATAAAAGCTACAGACTACTATCAGCAGTTGTAGGATAAAATGATTGGCAATTTTAATAGCTTGAAACTTGAGGGTATCTTTGTAGTGTTGAAGCCGGTGAGTAGGGGTCCTCATCAGTTCGTCCTCTCTGCGGCTTGAGTGATTGTGGTCAAACAATTCGCAGTTGAACAATGTTTTGTGCCTCTTGACATACAGCAAAACATCTAAAATGTAGAGTGATGGCAGGGTTAGAAGATTCGTCTGAACAAAGAGGCACGAAGATATTGGAAGACACGAAGATCTTGGAGACACTCCATTCATCAAACGTATATGCGTTTCTGGATTTTAAATATAATCGCTAAATTTCTTTCGTTTGCCCAAAAGAGCATACCGTATCTTGCTTTTGAGAGAAAAAGGCCATGATACACAAATATATGTGTTGAGGTTGTTGAAGAATAATAATCAAATTAATTAATAATTATGTAAATTAAATTCATGATATGTGTATGGTTTTTTGAGTGCCTAACTTTTTTGCTTCAGAACAGATTCTGAGTCCGAATGTAGACTGGTTCGGGATGCAGCCGAAAATGCTGGTGCTTCTTCAGCAGTTATTTGCAAAAATTGGGCACTGGGCGGCTTAGGAGCATTAGACTTGGCAGATGCAGTGGTGAAAGCATCCAGTCAACCATCATCCTTCAAGTAAGTACCAAATAAAAAGTGAAGTGCACGTGTTATGTGCTTCTTTATTATGGTTTGTTCAGCTGCATGTGGAGTAAAATGGATGAAAAATATTGATCCTGAATGAATTAAAGAATATTTACTGTTGTCGATAGGCTTTACGAAGGTTAGCAAGAACTAATGTCTCGTCCAATGTGAGGTAGGTGACGATCCGCAGTAAGAGTGACATTCTTTTTCTGTGTTTTACCATAGAAGTGCCTCTCAAACTCCTTCGCCATTGTTAGAAAGGCGCTATTCAACTCTGCAACATTTTAATTTAGAAACTAGAACTCATCCTGATTGATGTCGGACAATACCTACTTGTTTAAATTGGAGTACCCAGTTATAACGTCAACCTCTCCGAACATCAGAATCGACCTGGGTCTACTGCCACAAATGTTAGGCGAACGGTTAACTAGGGTGGAACTGAAAGGTGCGCACTGAAAACTCACGCATTGACCTGCATAACAAGGAGATGATAGAGATTGAGTAGTTATCCCTTCGAAGGGAAGAGGCGATTAACTGAAAACTGAAAACCCTAGCAACTATCCCAAGATGCGGCTGCTGCGAGAATCGAGAAAGAGGAACTACTCATATCCATCACACTCCCAGGGCTTTCAAAAAGTGGTGGGAGGGGGGATGGCAGAGTGGAAGGGGGTAAACGTTAAAAGGCATATTGCCCATTTTGCCTATTGGTTTGGAGGGGGAGTAGGGGCGCCAGGACAGTCAATAGTAGAGGGGTGAGAGGGGAGGGGGATCGAAACCATGCTCTGCTACCATATAACAAAGAGGTGATGGAAATTAGGTAGTTACCCCTTCAAAGAGTAGAGGCGGAAAATCTGCTACACCTAAAGGATGTTCTGAAAGCTGAAAAGCCCAGAAGCTTTCCCAAGGTGTGGCAGCTGCGAGAATCGAGAACGAGGAACTACCCATATCCATCACACCCGGCTACGACGTCAACATAAGGAGAGCTGCAAAGCTCAGAGGCTTAGTGCGGTTAGTCCTGTCACCACCGCTGTGAAAGCTTCTTCAAAGCAGCTTGCCCTAGCACTGTGAATTACCTGCCATACACGGCTTTATGCCGCAACAACACCTTTATTAACTACAGTGCCGCAGAGTCACCTATTCCAAAGTTACAGAACTGCAATGGATTCTCCCCCATTTGTTGAACTCGTACAGTTTACATCGGCCTTTCCTCTAGAATACTATCACTTTTTTGTAAAGATTAACTTTAAGTCACTGCTAACAAGAGGTTGGTGAATTTTTGTGTGCATAAAATAATGATCCAATTTTGCTATAATGGACAGTATGAAGGGTCCACGTTGGGGGGGGGGGGGGGGGCCTCAACACCTCCATATATGACGTAAATTTATTTTCTTTCTATCCGTCAAACTACTTGAAGTTTCTCGCTTAAAAATTTGCAGTCGGGGTTTTTATGGGCTCTGAATTTGATTCTTAGGTTAGAAATTACAACTTCCTACAAGTGGAAGTAGCCCATTCATTGAATATGACGTTACCTGCATTGAACCTATAATATGTCATAGAAAGGAATAGTTCATGTACTCTAAAAATAAATTATCTACTACTCTAAAATAACAATTTGTGGATTGAAAGGTAAAAGTAGACTGGGTGATGCATAACTTCTTCTTGCTGAAAAGAAAAACAGCTTACTGACCATGTATAACTTGCTCGTCGAAATCAATTTAATGAACATTGGCACCGGTAGCCTTCATTTCCAGTTCTAGTGAATTTATATATTTATTAGTATAATTAATATTGTTGTTCATTTGTGTTCTGTATTCCCAACTTTGCTTCTGGGTAGGTAGCTACTTTTTCTGTTTCATTAAATGGAATTTATTTCGATCTTTCAGGCATATTTATGAACTTGAAACTCCCATTCGAGAGAAGATCGAAATAATTGCTAAAGAAATGTATGGAGCCACTTCCGTAGATATGTCAGAATCAGTATTGAGTAAACTGGCTAAATTGGAAAAGCAGGTAAATTGGAATCAAGTAATATATTCAGTTTCGTATTAGAATTATTTATTCCAATTCAAAAAATAGTTGAACTATGATCTAGATAGAACATTCAGTAATTTGTGCACGATATTCTGCTGAAAATAGACAAACATTTCAATAAAACGTCCTGAAAATAGATAAAACTGCAAAAAAATGGTGAAACGTTTATTGAGTATACCATATATATTGAGAAAAATATTACTAACCAAAAAAGTAGTATAGCTAACAATAAAATCATGTTCTCACAGAATGATCTAATTTCAAATAGATTTGCATAAATATAATACGAACATCACGAAAATTCGCTCATATGGTCATACTGTGCACGACTGGAACTTTTTGAGACACATACCCTATTCAACTTTTTTGTTTTACAATACGTAGGTATTTTATTTTATTATATATACTCAGATGTAACGTTAGCCCCAAGTCATTCACTTAATCTAATAATTTGAAACAATGTTTTCTATGTGTGTCTTGTAATTGTATATTTAACCCCTAAGAACCCAAGCATCGAATTTCCGAGGCTAGAATTTTTCTCTTCATTGTTTATTCTTTCAAATGGTCTAAATAAACAGGAAATGAAAAAACTTTTGGAAAATAGCTATTTTTGGAAAATTTAGCCAATCCGTTGCTCCACAGCAACATTGGGCAGCCTGCGCTCTTGAAGTGTTGCTCGAGGGCAACATGGGGTGAACTCCGCTCATACCTCTACACCCAGTGTTGCTTATAGGCATCATCGGGTGAGATCGGCTCAGGTAAATGCGCCTATGCACACCATGGTTGCCTAGAACTGGCTAGTGATAAATGCAATCACTCAAAAAATCATTTGGAAATGCCTTCTGAAATAGCATTTCGGGCTATTCAACAACGAATGGGAAGTAAAAAATGGAGATAAATTTGTAACAAAGACGTGTAATAATTAGTTTTTTCCAAAGGTAATAGGCTATTCAATAAAATGAAAATAGGTCATCCATTAGGACACAATTATAGGAGAGAAAATTTAGTTAGGATTAAAAATATTGTTCATCAACTAAAGCACTTGAGGGATGGATATCAAGAGGCGCAACATCTTCGGTAGTATCGGGAGTTCCATCCTGGGCCCAGAATTTTTGTGATGATCGGTTTTCAAGCCCCTCTTGGTCAACGGAGGCATCGTCAGCAAGATTGTGGTTAGCCAGAGGTTCAAAGGTAACACAGGTAGAGGGAATGATGCCTATGTGACTCCTCCTTGAAGAAAATGGCTCTGCTTGAGGACTCTCGATTCCAGCCATAGTCTCTTCATCTGATGCATCATTATGGATGGGCACCAACACCTCACAGTCCATGTATTCCTCACCCTCTCTGGAAGCATCATTGTTTTGAGGGTTTTTGAGGGTGAAGTAGGTCTGAGAAGTAGCGCAAGAATCCAAACCCAAGTTCATCACTTCATGAATCTCTTCCACAAAAAATATCCTCAGACTCGTCTCAACTTTGTCATTGTCTACTTTTTCATCATCTTCACTGCCATGTCTGGCTCTGACATATCAGGGATTTAGGTACCTCCCCCCCCCCCCCCCCCCCCCATTGGTGCAATGAGGGCCTAAATCCTCGATATAAAAGGTAGAGGAGGTTGACAGTATCCCGTCAGAGAGATACCACTCCTACTAATAGCTTTTAATGAGCCATGTTCGGAGTAGATTGGTTTTCCAGGGATCTGGATCGCCCATCCAACGCCAAACTCAGCTTCTCGAAAACACGGGTATCAACGTGCGACACCCGCTGTTCATCAACGGGGCGACAACAGCGCATTCTTTGAGACCCCGACGGGAACTCTGTCACAGACTCCACACCAGGTTTTTTGGCTGTACGTCTTGGGTACAGTCTATAATGGGGATGTCCTCATTCCCTTCATTCTGACTCCCACTATTGCTAATTGAAAGTTGTTGTTGTTCCTGCCGTCGTGAAGCAGGTTGCACCGTCAGATGTCCACTGAGAGGATGGGCTGTTGATTCTGTAACATAGGTAAATGTTAGAAATTGGATGAATAAAAGAATAAACTAATGAAATAAGTCCGGGAAAAGAGATCTGGAATTTTCAGTTTACCTAGCGCTAAACAGCTGAACAGAATAGAAGTTCGCGCAGTGTACCTCTCAAACCACTTAGGTATGAGGTGTTAGGATAGAGGAGTCTACCCAATGTCGATCTAAAACCACATAACGAGGACTTTGGGTGAGCAGAGCCCGCCCTGTGTTGCTACCAAACCACATTCGGGGGCCATGAGTGAGTGAAGCCTGCTTGATGTTGCTTTCAAGCAACATTGAGGGGCCTTGGGTGAGCGAAGCCTGCCCGATGTTGCTTTCAAGCAACATTAAAAAAATTAGCTCTGGTGGTGTAATAAACCATCCGATTTTGACTTCCAAAGCATAAATCACTTCTGTAGAATGTGATTTTTGTGGAAAAAAATTCACAGATGATTTGGGTGAAGAATAAAGTCAGCATAATAAGTAAAACTTACCTTCCTCCCACGCCGATCCACCCTGAACGAGTTAGCAGCATTGATAGCACTTATCACACTTCAAATCCACCAAAACTGATTCAGGATGGCCAACATTCACTCTCAGATTCTTCCAGAAGAGAAAAAATAACTTGTCAATGAGCCTGGACTTCCCGCTTTTTTTTTTTAAATCGTCAAAGTGAGTGTTGCTTGAGACCCACATTGGGTTCCTAGGGGTTAAGGCATTATAAATAATTTAATTATTACTAAAACCAAAATGCTACTAGAGCACTGTAATAATTGCTGTAACATTCCCTACCGACTTATTATCTTGTAATCATTGAAAGCATATTTAAGCATCTTACCTAATGTTTTTTAGGGATTTGGTAATCTGCCTATCTGCATGTCAAAAACTGCGCTGTCTCTCAGTGGAGATCCGAGCTTGAAAGGAGTTCCAACTGATTTCAAACTTAGCATCAGTGACGTATATCTATCAGCTGGAGCTGGTTTCGTGATAACCATGGTTGGAGAAGTTAGTTCATACTTATATTTTATGGCATTAGCATTTAACTATGACCTGTACTTACACATAGTACTTGTATGTTAATATCTCAGCTTCCCCATGGTTTTGGTTTCATGAAAAATGAACATGTTTAACGCACCTTAAAAATCAATCAAAACAAACTGTTAACAGTGGACGGAAATGGCCTAAAAACGCAACAACAAAAAACCCCTGAGCACACTCTACCTATAACTTTTTAAATTTCCAATTTCCTTCAATTTGCGTTTTCCTTTATCCGCCGTCGGGTAAACCTGGGCGTCCTCCCCACTTTATTTTACTTATTTTATTTTTTGAATTTAATGGTGTGCCCCCTCCGCCTTTGAGGGGAGTTTTCTAGAAAAAAAGTGCATGTGTGTGTGTGTGACAAATTTTGTCGACACTGCCCAGACTACAATTCTCAACCGATTTTTGAGATTCTTTCTTAGTTCGATCCCAATTTCACTCTAGTTTTACACAGGGTTGCCAGGTGTCCGGTTTTGGCCCGGACAGTTGGGTTTTTTATCGAGGCGTCCGGGCGAAAATTGAAATGAACTCCGGACGCTTAATGTCCGGTTTTCATTGGAAAACAGCTTCTCACGTGGGAAGCTGAGTGGGCTCGTCAAGCTGAAAATTATCGCGAGCATGATAAAACTTCATTCACCCTCTCATACCTTGCCGCAACTGAGACCACGTTTTTTCACATTCCAGCTAAAATTTATCTACCAAGTTTTTATTTTTCAAAACAGTTCATGTTTATGCTGATGTTATGTTTCGAGAATCAAAAGACATAATTATTTTAGAAAATTTAACACTGATTCCTAAAATATGCTCGAAAATCAAACTTGGTTGAGTTAAAGTGGAGAAACATGGTTTTAATGCAATTAATGTGGTTTCTTTGAGGAACTCTTACAAATCATATATACCAATCTCGAATATGAATGATAATTGAGTGACTTAGTTCAACTCAAAATTTATTCAAAAGTTATCTGAATCCACCCATTATAGTCGGAAGACAGTACCTATTTATTGGAACATATTATAGATAATATAGGTAAATATCAGGTCTCATTTGGCAGGAATATGGTTTCATCAAGAAAATGAATAAAAATAATATTGCATGGAATTTATAACTGTATGATCTTTTAATGAGTAAGTATTTTTAGTCCATACTTTCCCCGTGTCCGGTTTTTCCTCCATGCCACCTGGCGACCCAGGTTGTACAACAAACCCCGGAAATTTTGAATTCCGAGATGGAAGAGGGGGAATGGTGAGGGTAAAGCCGAAAAAACGTGGGTTTTTCGACACATTTTGTCGACGTCACCCAGGCTACGATTCTCATCGATTATTCGTTATTCTTATTTGGTCCAATCTCAATTTTAGTCTAGTTGTGCTGCAAACCTTGAGAATTTCGGATTTACTATTGAGGTGGGGGTGGAGGGGATAACTACCGATTCTTTCAATCGCTGCCCAAGCTACGAATTTCGACCGATTTTTGTGATTCTTATTTTGTTCCATTAAAAATTCGATTTTGTTTTCGAACCTATGTCAGGAGTTTCAAATTTCATCATGGGAGGGAGTGAATGGAGGGGGTAATACTGATAAATAATGGTGTTCCAACTAATCCCGTCAGATTTTCGTGAACATTTTTTTGTTCAACTACGAATTCGGTCTAGTTTCAGAAGGTATATCAGGAGTGTCAAATTTCATGATGAAAGGGGTGAATGGGGGGGTTATAGTAATAAATCATGATGTTTCAACTGATCTCGTCAGATTTTCGTGATCATAATGAATTTCGTTCATTATGAATTTGGTCTAGTTTTGGAAAATATGTCAGGAGTTTCAAATTTTATGATGGCAGTTTTAGAATGGAAATTTACTATCGATGGAGGGGCTTAGTGGGGGGGGATTCCTATAATTCATGATTTTTTTGTTTTTTCTCTTATTTTAACTCTCACCAAAATGATATACAATCCATTCATAGGGACGTCCTTCTAATGCATGCATTACTTACCAGTATGTTTAGTGCACACGGCTACACTAAGGGTCACTTAATCTCCTTAGTGTTTTGCACATTGCCAGTTGAGGAGCAGAAACATCAAGAAACAACTCCCCAAATCTCAACTACCAAATGTCATAATGATGATGTAAATTCCTCATCCTGGATTCCAGAAATCAGCCTTGATACAACGGAAGGGATGGGGGGAGGGGGGGATCATTAAGTCCATAAATGATTCACACTTATGTTGACAATATCTTCCTCTTACATACTTAAATCCTTCTGAATCACGAATGGTTGGTCGTACAATGCTCCAGGCAGTTTCATTCGATTAATTGAACTGAGTTCCATCTAAATCAAACGAAAAAAATATCCTTAATAGGTACCTATATATGGAAAGTTTTCGTGATCTCGATTTTTGAAAATTTCAACCCTTAAATTTAGATATTTTAATGATGGGTACTTATTAAGTTTTTACCTCCTTAACTTTGAAAGCTTAATCCAGTGGAACACGCATTCTCCAAGGTAACGTCAAGACAAGAGAAATAGGTACCTACTTAGTAGGCAAGAGGATCATAACTTATCTGAGGTTATACAACCGAGTGTGTCTTCAGTAACTCCACTAAAATGCACTATGTGATGGGCGTGTTTCTCTTTTTACCTACCGCAGCTACAGGGCAAAATCTGTAAATACTATACGTAAAACAGTAGGTACCTACCTAGTGGTACCTACCTAACTAACGTACTTATGCTTCGTCCAACTCATTTGGAAAGAGAGCCAAAAAACCACAGTAACAACGTTTTTCACACTTTCTTGCTTCACCACGTAATATGACTATAATGTACCAACCTAATACGGGAATTACTCACCCCTTAAGATGATTTTCGGCTAGTGCTCTCAAATATAAAAACCCAACGTAGGATGTTTCGGTTGTCTTGTCAGCGAAACGCTTTTCACTTATCGACACACACGGATTTCCCTGATTCGTGAATACATTGGATACATAGGTAATCAATTTCAGTCAGTTAGGCCCATGTTTTGAGGGAATTAAGGAAAACGAACGTCACAACTCATTAGACTTGCGGAGCATAGAAAGCCAAAATTTACCTACCTAAATGTTCGACTAAGAAATATTATTCGTTTGTGTAGATTTACAATTCTGGGATTATTGAGAAGAATATATTATTGCTTTCAGATATCGAAGATGCCAGGTTTGCCAACAAGGCCTTGTATTTATGACATAGATCTTGACACGGAGACCGGACTGATTCAAGGACTGTTCTAAAAAGAAGTAATATTTTTAATTAGGTATTTTCAAATAGTCTAATTTTTCCCTGCTTCTTTTCGTGGGTTTGAAAGATACCTACTAAGTCTGATTTGGAAAATGTAGTTTGATTGAAAAAGCGTTGTGATTTGGAAAAGTACCCAGTGATGATGATGTGTGTGTGTGTTATGTTGGTATAGTGACCATTACTATGAAATGGGTTGTTTGCGTATGTGAGAAAGTTATTGAAAATCGACTATTTGAAAAATCTACCCCAATTTTATTTATAAATGAGAAGAAATAATATTAATAAAATTTTGTTGTAGGTACCAGTTTTGTATAGCATTTCAAAAGTTTACTTCCGAATGAGTCGACATGATGACTGATGTCAGTGAGACTTTGTGTACCAACCATGCCGTAATAAGATAATATAAAAAACGTCATTAATTGCATTGGATTCTGTCTCTTATAGTAATACGATGTTTTGTTCCGCCAATGGCGTCACTATAGTCTGGAGTGCTGTGAAGAATGAACAAAAGCCTCAATAGTTGTTGTATATGCTCATATGCGAAATTTACTGTTTCCCAATCATTTGGTCACGTCTATTTCATACTAAGGACAATTAAATGGCTGTTGAAGGTACATGTATTAGAATTTTTTATTGTAATACCAATGGTAAAATATTGTATGCAAAACGTTATAGGGAAGAAGATGGTGGATCACATCATAACAGGATAACAGTAAAAGTGAGGAACTATGGTTACAGCATACCTAGTGGTGACAATGATCCGCATCAGGCAAATAATATTATGTAGATACACTCTGTTCTTCCCCAATGGTACCTTCTAGTCCAAAGAACAATAGATAAGGAAGCTTCAGTGAAGTCTGATGAAACTCTGTTGTAATCGTAGATCACGCTTCCAAAATGCCCACCAAATTAAAAATAGCAGATAACTATGCTCTGTACCTATTCATCCAGATAGTATTGTATCACCTACCTAAAGGTTTCCCACCTTAAAAGGTTTTTCAAATGTGAATTGCATCACTAAATCGTAGGGGTACCTGAAATAATTTCAAAGTATTAATTTCTGGTATATTAATATTAATTTGGATAATAAAGTATTTATTTTTTTATTCATTTCTTATGAATAAATATTCAATAATGAATATATTTATGTCTGGAGTTGATTTTACAAATCTATACAACTTGCGACACACTGAGCAACAGAGACACTCATGGCCCGCGACACAATTGAAAAGTAAGACGTTGGAGGGTGAGGACTTACAAGGGGATGGATGGAAGAAGCGCACTGGAGTAGAAAGTAGAAGTAGGGAACTACATAGCTTTGTGTAGATGTAAGCCACATCAATAAATGTTATAGTTCTATGGGGAACATGGAACAGATGTTATGGACATGTGGTCATAGACATGCAAATCTCCTTTCCACAACAGTCACAAGGTCCAATCCAGTAGATACAAGCTGTTTATAAGCCATGTTCAATTTTTTCAAAAGTATGATCAGTGAGGAGTATTCAAGGACTCAGAATATCAAGTCAGAGAAAAGATGCAAGGAGTAAAAAAATATATTTGCTCTCTTATTTGACAACAATACATAGAAATACCTATAGACCCAAACATAGTAATGCCAACATAAACATAAGTCGCAACATATAATAGTACAGTAATTTTGACATCATACCAATTCTTGGAACGAATAACTAGGTGAATAAGTGGTGTCAGGAAAACAATACATATTTTATATAACATCTAGCACAGGTAACACAAAAAGGTGTTTTTTTTTAAGCACCAAACAAAACTGAGAAAACATAAATTTTCAGAAACATGCGATAATAATGTTTAAAAATGTTAATTCCAGCTGACAGTTAAAACGAAATTGGTCAAAAATTTACAATGGTCAAAATGGTAAATACAATGCATATAATTAATTTAAAAACTCATTCCCATTATTAAGCACCAAAATTTCAAGATTTTTTTCCCCCTTTCTCTCCTGTGAATTTCGTTTTTACATCAACCTTTACTACCATTTCTGCTTTATTTAGTTTCTTAGGGATGTTGAAACGAATCCCAGCGACAGAATATTGGTTGGGTTTGGGTTAAATCAAAAAGGTACTTTTTGGTGATTTTCATTCTCAGTTGATAATTAGGTTTTTATAATACACACCACTGTGAGAGTAGCCAGTTTTTTTGCCCAAGTACAAAGAACTATTTGGAATAGGATCTTTGAATCTTTTCCGAAAAATGCTGCCCAAGAGAGGAGAGAAGATACAAGATCATATTAGCAAGAGTGGAATTCTCCAGTGGGATATAATTTTTAAAATGTTGAAAATCACTAAAAGATTTGATTCTGTATTTGCTAAACAATAATCTTTAGGAACTCCAAAAATGTATTGCTTTGCCCTTTCACCTCAAGGCCACTCTAATAGTGGATCATGGTTTTCACTCTCCAACCAATTTTTATTCCCAAAACTATTTTTCAAAAATCGTCTGCGGATCTAGGATATGGATTTAAATCCATAGAATTTACTATTTTTGCACATTTCTAATGATCCAGAGGATGGGTGGTGTAAGGAACAGAACCTTGCTCAACCATTCCCACTTCTCTTTCTCAAGGCATCACAGGGGGGAGGGTGAATTGGAGGTAAGTAGAAAAGCCCTGAATCGAAAATATAAATCATCTGATATAATCAAACGCTTGGAGTAATTCATGGTTACACAGAATAATTGCATGATAGATAAACATGTAAATTATAAACGTGGGATGAAACATTCAAAATATATTGCCAGTAGGAACACCTCCAGAGGCTGTAAAATTGAGGAAAACCATGAAGCAAAAGTTAAAAAAATAAATAAATTTCATTCCATTGTTCAGTTATTAAAAAGTTCATTAGTCAAGCTATAAGGCAGATATTCTTAGATTCAAAATATCCATAAAAATAATATAACTTTTATCAGTAAATATGTCTTCGAGATATTGGGATATTAGTTAAAAAATAATTAAGTAGAGAAAGGTCATATTGGGATATTAGTTTAAAAATTATCAAGTAGTGAAAGCTGAAAGGTCATCCAAGACAATGTAATCTGTTCACGCATGCCAAATCACGTGAACAGTAAACAAATCATGTCAGAACAAAAAACTATTTGGGATCAAGTTCCATTAAAGCGGGGGTTCCCAAAGTGTGCATCACGACGCCCAGGGGCGCTGCCAAGAGTCTCCAGGGGCACCACGGCACCCTCGCCAAAACAACAAATATAATTTCTTACAACAACTTTTTTTACACTTGATTGTAAATATAATCAACAATGGTATACTAAAAATAAATATCATTTAGTAAATTGATTTTTCTATTTAATTTTTTAATTAATTGTTAAAATAGCTAGTAGGTATCAGCGGAGCAACATTACTTGCTCTATCAAAAGTAACACCAAAATTCCACGAATTGATCAAAGATAAACCCCCCCCCCCAACCCATCCCTCTCATTAGGACAGAACAAATTTTTGGAACTTCTATTCTTTGTACCCAATGAATTAATTATTCTGTTTTGAATGAATTAAATACGATTTCTTTTCTGGAAATAAATGTGATTTTCTTTATTTTGCGATTTATTCGCGTTTTGCATTTCCTCTAATTTCAATTATTTTTATTAAAAACCAATTGATCAACAACTATTCACAAAGTGTTTAAACAAAATTGAAATCTTATACAAATCAAAAAGTTAGATTAAGAGATCATAGCATAGGATTCATTTTATTTCAAGAATTTAGACATGAAATAATCAGGCCTCCAAATTTGGTTCATATTAAGGGCGCTCCCGGAAATATTCTGAACGTTAAGGGGGCCATGGCATTAAAAGGTTTGGGAAACCCAGCATTAAAGTGCTACATAATAACCATAGACCGAAATCTTCACTAACAAAATTAAGCAGAGTTGACAACACAACATTTTATAGATACCAACTGCTAAATAGATTTTTTTTCTTTCGAATCGCCAAAAATCAATTATAAACTCAAAGTTCGATTTTTTAAAGTGAGGTATAAAAATTGGTTAAGAAACTTAAAAAAAAAAAAAAAAAAATCTTGAAAATTTTAGTACCAATCGACATTACTCCTTTAGTGTACAGTAAGAAGCAATTCTTACTGTACTTTTCATGCACCTCCATACTGGTTGGCTATACTGCAAGACCTGCAACTCCTCATTATATAAATTCACCAATCTGCGTCTACTCCAATAAACTTAGTATTCTCATAACAAATATACAAATTACCCCAATATACAACTAAAGATCACAATGTTTACAATACCAGTTTCCATTTACTAAAATCTGACAATTCTTAGTTAATTTTGTTTATAGTCAATAAAAAATAAATTTGTCTTCTTTCTCAACTAAGTGCTAAGGTACACTCACTGACTAAAGCACAGTTCAATTCACCTTCTATCACCACTGAGAAAGCATTTGCTAAGTTGAATGCTGCTTCACTGAACAGCATAACCAGGCTCTGTCATTAAATGCTCTCATTATCGTTTGGGACTAAAATTAAAGAAAAATTAGCTCATATTCTTTGCTTTAGAAGCACAGTCAGAATTGAAGTAATATTGTCCAGTAGGGTTAACTACAACAAGATAGACACCTCCCTACCATTATGAGAGTAACCCAATTGATCACAACAATTTATTAAGTTATGCACTAATTCACAAAAATAATGTCCAGAGCCAGTAAGCAAAATGAACTATTATTCAACTTCGGAATATGCACATAGGGCACATTTATAACATTAATGTTTCTGCAGAAACTCGATTGCAGCTCCTTGAAACAATCAGTAGGCATATGAGAAGGCTAACAGTTCAACCCAATCTTCACTAAGCTAAATCCCCTTCATATGTTTTGCCAATCTAAGCAAATCTACGAGAGCTTTTTAGAACCTGCATCCAAACAATGAAGCAATAGAGAAGTACCTCTACCAATGACACAGTGACAAATTGGTTGATTTGATCAGGAAACAATTTGCGCTGATTTTAATCATATGAAGACAACTCCTTGACCAACGAAAAAATTTTGGACGGTAGTCATATGGACAATGAATTACATGTTGATTAGGATACTGATAAAATAAACCAACAACGTAAAGCTGAGAATATGACCAAACTTAAAGAAAAAAGTATGCAAATAAAAAACAAATTAAGGTTCAGTGCATAAAATAAACATCAGGTAACAAAAAAGTAGGTATGTTAGACATGGGCATCTAATGCTCTGATATGTTGAAGAATGACCAATCAAATTACACATCGTAATCTCAGGATATGACTTTTATTAGAGTACCTACCGAATCATTTTATGTCTTTAATGATTAGGATATTTTACTTTATCTGTTTATTTCGTCTTTTTACCCTACTATTTCCTGGGTGAGGAATGGAATGTCTGTAATCTGAATCTGCTCATGTTGGATAGATGTGCCAGGTTAAAAAGGATACCCTTTATACTATATGTGCTACAGTAAATACCCGAAATTCGTCAAAACTACTTTTATCTAGTCACAACTAGTGTAAGCTCGTTTACAACCATTCTTAGAGAGATTTTACACAAATAAGTTCTTTGCTTAGATAAATGGACTAATCCCTAAGTAAAAATTCAGATTAGTTGGACACATAAATTAGTATCCTGTTGTGACTAATTAATAAGAGTTTTGACAAATTCGGGTTTTCATGGTAGCATATACAAAAATTTGATATTTTCACTTCAAAATCGATTAGTTCTGTTTCATTTCTTGGCCTGCATGTCAGGTTCAGTAAGTAAATCCATATGAGTAAACTGTTGAAGATAGACCTGCATCTTTACGTTCAACAGTTCAAGCAATGAATTTATTGGCCCCATAGTTTAATAGTAATGTATATACCTCTCAAACTATATTAATCTACAATATATGTAATCCCAATTTGAAAGCAGACCTTTATTACCATTCGCAAGAATACAATCTGGCTAAGGTAAGATAATTAATTATTAGGCACCAATACTTATCTCAAGAGAAAATAAGTGTCACTTGATTTGGCCACAAACTATTGATTAAGTTCAGTAGAAAGTAATGTGAGAATAAGTTCCCTAACGCGACATTGCCAAGTAGTACTGGACATTTTTCTGATAATTCTCTAAATGGAGTTCGACATTACCAAACCATTTTGAACACAGTTTTAACTAAGTTGACCGTTATTCTGTAGGTATGTGAGTCATTATCTGACGAATATTTGGATAATATTGACTTCTGTTTGTAAATTAATAGTGAATAAATTACAAAGCACTTTATTTCTGTAAAAAATAAAACCTTTTCTAACCATGAATTTTTTTTACCTTCCATTATTTTTGGAAAAAACCCCACACTCTTGTGCAGTGTCCCACACGTTAAGTACTTACTAGGTTAAATAAAATTAATTGATAAATTGAAGGTTTATTTCTTCCAATAATGAATCTTCATAATTGAGCAAGTAACAAATCACTAACCCACCTCAAAACTTGTAGGTTTACATTTCAAAATAATATGTAGATTCCAAAAAAGCCTGTCCATCCATTATCCTGGGAACAGATGCCATTGTGATCTGCAAGGAAGCCCCAGCTGTCAAAATGTCTGGGTCTGTTGAGTAACTGCCTTCAGTACCCTAGTGGTTCAGATGGTGACTTTCCCTGGAGCTTTCTCAGTGAAAAAGTACGAATTTGAGTTCTGTCGAGATATCTACACAATCCTTAGGTTTGTTTGGACAACTGTTCTAAACCATTAGGAACAGTTCAATGAAAACCACATCGTTTTTTGTGGATCCGGACAGACGGTCTTGAACCATACTGAATTGGTTCCATATTATCACTGGTTTCACATCACCTTTTCCTGACTTTCACTTGGTTTACCATCCTACATCTCGATATACATGTATTTTCATATTTTGCTACTTATATACCCAGGAACATGAATATAATCGATATCTGAAGTACCACTGAGATAATCAGTTCTGAATCATGGATGATGTGATCTGAGAGACTAGAGCACAGAACACAATTCTGAACGGTTTTCATCCGTTGTAATCTGTCCCAATCAGAACTGATTCTAAATGACCCACCAGAACAAACCTCTTGTAGGAGCTAGACAGTAAATCTTTATTTCTCAACCATAATATCAGATAATTCAAACATTCAACCAACTAGCTTCTTGATTCCCTCAGACCAGTATAGTGAGCAAAAGAAGGTGTGATAGGGGCTGTTAACCTTAACAGCCATAGAAGAAACTCAGCTTGCAATAAAAGCTTTTACTCCCAACTAGAGCAGCAGGCTGGACTGTACGATTGCAAACATTGGCACATGTCATGCTGTTAACCTCCCACCAACTGATTTTTTCACTTTTCACGGAGATAACATCTTACTACCTAGCTGTTGTTGGAGATGCGTTCTGCTGTGGTGTGTTCGTCAATCGCCACATACTACAACCAGTAAACTATTTCTGGGTTACCTTCATCACCGATCTGGGTTACAGAGAGATGGAAATTTACCAACAGAAACAGTGGTCTCCTGGCATGAAGAGTAGAGGCAAAATCGATGAAAACCCAAATCAAACGTTGTAAAGAAAGAAGTGGACTCTGGATTCTGCTAAAATATATATATTCAACAATTTTAGCTATTATTAGCCATTTTAAGAGATTTTTAGCGATTCTTTCAGCAAATTTTTTCAAATTTGGCCAATTAATTAGCTCAAAAAGTGTTGCCCAACGAACTTATCCTTTCATTTTGAACATTTTTAATTTAAAAATTCTGGAGCCATTGCAATAGTTTCATTTTCTATGAAAATTCGCTAAACATGGAACTGAGAGGTAATTAAAAAACTGGAGGAAATTAAAATCAACACCGACCCAATTTTCACAAGACCAGCCTCTTTTTCATTAAACTTCTCTGAAAATTAGGTTACAAGAGAAAAAGCAGTCAATATGAAAGGAAATGAGTTGAAAACTCACTTGTCCTCCTCAAATGCATTTTTTAGAAAACACCACCAACTTCCTACGCCCATCCAAGAGACAAGATTTGAATTATTCTGAAATCCGTAATGAAGAAAATCAAGGTAGAAGTTTAGGAAGAACAATCAGCAAAGCAACGTAGTATAATAACAAAACAATCTAAATACTATAAATGGGTTTCACTGCACACACATCTAATCCAGGAGCAAGTACGATTTAGAACGAGAAGAAAACGATGAAAAGATAAGGTAGATATCACTCCTTGGTGGGTGACGTCACTGACATTTGCTGGACTCCCACGGATTGTGATGAATTTGGAAAATTTGAGTGGGTCAATAAAATATGCATGGAGGAAGGGAATATCTAATGACGGGAAACTTGTAGCGCCACGTGGGGCATTCCTATTCCGATTGGAGAAGTGTTAATAGAGATCCCGATTTTTACCAGTGAAACTTGTAGTTGGTCTTTTGTGAATCAGGTTCCCAATTCTGAAGTTTTTGTATATGCTATTGACTTCTTCCAGCATAGCACACTACATATTGGCGCAATCGAAATGGGAGCAGAAATGATACGAAACAATCATTAATTAAATCCCTCTAGAGCCATAAGTTTGTGAACATCACATTTCCTGTCGTAGCACCTTTCACTTCCTCACTCATTTCAGTCAAAACACACAATGACAATGTCCTCGCTCGACTGCTGACTTGTTCCAGCAAGCATCTGCTGAGCCAGTGGCCTGCAGTTTCACTTCATCATTCGTCCGATCCAAAACCAGCCGAGACCTGGTATTTGACTCCGGGGAAATGTTACGCTCCAGGAAAATAACTCTCACAGTCGAAGAGGGAAATTTCCAATAGTTGTAAGAACACGAGTTTGAACTCCTGTCGAGGTATCAAATATTTTTGGGTCATTACAGAACCAACGCTAGTAAGAAAGTGCAGGTAAGAAATTATTTTCCATAGTAAAATAATTAATTAGGAACGTAAGAAATTTGCAGCTCACCTTCTCATGTAATGGATGGCACAGTTTTAATGAAATTTTCTGATTGTATATGTTACCTAGATCCATAAACAATGAAATTTTAAGAGAATCGCAACATTACTTTCATTCTTGTGCATTAACAAAAGCTCTCTACTGAAATAACTAACTAAATCTAAATGAATTTTGAACTGTGTTCATGTTTGAATAGTTGCACTCTATTGCTCAATGCTTATCAACCAAAAGTGTATTCTGATAACTACCTTGGTAAAAAGTATTCACATTCAGGTCGTCATTGATATCAGTCAATTGATATTCTACTAAGGTGTACTCAATCTCAATAAGGGCTGAATGAGTGGAAGAATACCTAGAATGGATGAAACAGCTCCAGCGAATCCTACGGTACCTGGACTCAGCTTTAGATAACCGAGTGCTGTCATTGGAATGATAATATCACACAAGTTTTTGAGGGTATCTACTAAAATATCCTTATGGTCACTATAAACAATATGACAAACTTGGCTTAGTGACTGTTTTTTCAAGAGTGACACAATTTTAACAATTTCGTAACAATCTCTAATCACTAATGATGACAAGGCATACAACCAATATTTACTCGACATCATATACCACTTCTGGTATTGGATCTCCATTAATCCAGTTTTCTCTAAGCATATAACGTGATCACAAAAGAGATACATCCCGAAAGCTAATTTTGAAAGTGTAACAGTAAATTTTAGCAACTGGTCAGAGCAATTTATGCTTTTAGATGCACCATAGAAACTTTCGATGAATCGACCAAAACGGAGGACTGAAAACAAATTAATATTGAATTAATCTAAAGCATAATATAGTTCTGGAGTTGACAATAAGAAATATATAATTGTAAACAAGAAGCTGCATTTATTTCGGGAGTCGGTAATAAGGAAAATGTTTACATACTTTTTCGAAATGTACTGAATACATTTTCCAGTCTTTTGATTTTCTCAATAGCTTTCGCATCTGACAATCTGTGTTGCTGAATGAAGTACCAGAGTGCTCGGCTAGAGTATTGTATCAACCTGCAGAAAAACAAAGTTAAGAGATGATTAATAGAAAAATATAAGTTTAGTTAATGATCCTAGGTGAGATTAGTGCACGTACACCCTAATCAGGTAGTATATAGTGACTTCAACGATGGTGGGGAATGAAGGGCTCTAGAGCATGACAATGATGGGAAAGATGGAGATCCATCTAGACATTCTCCTACTTATGTGAGTTAGTAGGTAGTCACCCGAGTTAGTAGCATGAACAGTGTAAGGGATCTTTCACAGTTTTCAAAACATTGTCTCACAATCTCTTACCATACCATAACTTACCATAAGACACCTGCAATAGGGACTGTCTTTGGGGTTATAGAAGGTTATCCACAAGAAAAGATGCCGTGCCGTTTTTGATGGTTTAACTTTTGATAAGTGATCATTACTAAATTCTAAACAGAGTGCGTTAAAAAGTTGAAATTTTTTAGTTTCCTTTTTTTCATTTTAGCGAATTTTTGTAGAAAATGAAGCCATTGCAATAGCTCCAAAAAATTTAAAATCAAAATTTTCGAAATTTTTCTCCAATGAAATCCGTTTTGAGATATTCTGAAATGAATCCTGGAGTTTAACGCTTTTTCATATGTATATCATATATATATATATATTTACAGGGTGCGTAACGGAGAAGTTGAGCTGATGTCATTTTTGGCAATCTCGTTCTAGAATGGAAAATTCTGGTTAAAATTGTCTGTAAACAACGTAAACTGTCGACCGTATAAATAGTTGTAAAAGTGATCTACTTCAAAAACGATTGCCAGAGCTTCTCTACCTACCTATTTGAGAATAATTTTGTTCCGCCTCCGACAATGCCCGTGAAGAAAATGATATCGGCTTTTCCGCATCATCAGCAACGTGAGATAATACAGCCCCAATCCCCACAACTTGCATCAGTTGCTAGTATAACAGGTAATTCAGGATTGAAAGGAATTGGGACTCGTAAGCCCGCCTGACAAATACTCTGTACTCTAGCGGCTCGAGAAGTCAGAAACCAGTGACTGGGGATACCCTCTTGTCATACTTCTTAGAGCTGACAGGACAGTTCGACTTTGCATGGATTATAGGTAAAGTAGGAGTGAACAATCTGCTAGTCAACGTTAATTATCCTATTACGAAGGCTTAAACACTCTTCAAAATTTCAAATACTTCAGTGAATTAGACCTCTTCAAGGCCTACCTTCATTTGAAAATGGATGAAGAGAGCAGTGTAATCCAAACTAGTTCAGAGATAACTGTTCAAGATCGGGTTCTGAGGAGATCGACGCGAATCAGAAGGTCACCATTATATTAAAACAACTATATTCGGTTCTGATAGTCTGAATTTGGAGAAGATAATAGTTCATTTTACGCTCTGTGGTGGGGGAGGAATATTATGATCCGTTGTTATTGATACATTTACATATTTTGGATACAATTATTTCTAATGTATGAAAATATTGTTCATTCGTTCATTTTCAATAGAATATACAGTTTGTTTCCAACAACTTTAGTCTCTACTCGATTAGAACCAAGTGCGAAATACGCCAATATATGCAAGCACCACTTCGACAGCCGCCTCTAAGGTTTATTGAGCCGCCATGGATTACATGCTTACAGGTAAGCAGAAGGAGCAGTACCAGATATTATCGCTTGGTCTTACGATACATACTGAAGGTGAACACTTCTGGTATTACACAGCCCAGGTTAGCAATCGAACCGGTGACTTAACACATACGCATGCCTTGAACGGGTTTCGCGAAAGGATCCTTGACGGAACACAACATAACAAAACGTAGTAACTGAATCGATGGGATGACTATTAATACTAAACAGTCACGCTTGCGAATTACTTCGTTCGCATTTGTAATTAATGTTCTATGGAATGTTAACAACATTTTCGTTTTTCCAGCGCCTGACACGAAAAAAGCTCTTTCTATACTTCAAATGAATGCGTTCTCTCCACAATATAGTGGAGAGTTTAGACTATAACTACTAACCTCGCAATCTTGTCACGCCCTGTGGTTTGGCTGTTGATCCTAATCAAGATCTCCATGATTGAAAACAAATGTATTGAAACAGATATTGCATGCGAAACAATTTATGAGGTAATTATTCACGATGACAAGAATTTTACACTTTGTATACACTACAATAGGTGATAAACATAGATAACATAATAGTTGGATAAGATCGGGAGAGCACCAATATTGAGTTCTTTTCCAAAAAATCCGCTAGTAGCGCTGACACCGTTGTTGGTCGACTCGTGACAGTTTCTTGTCACCGTTCGTACGTGAGAACAGTGCTACAGTAGGTTCAAGCTAGATATTTTTGCTCTCATTCTCATCTATTGAACATATTCTCCCGAATCGAATCAAGGAGCGTTTCAAATGGGATTTCGTTCGAAAGTTATATGGCTGTCATCTATCTAATATTTTTTATCAATGTCAAGCGACCAATTTCCATGTCACATCCAAAATGTCCAGACACTAACTGGACCACAGTTACCCCGTTTATGATGAAACTTCACATTCATTGTGGTAGGGCAACAAGAATTAATTTTATTTGAGCCTACAATTTTCAAATTCCGTTAATTCTTCCCTCAATGAAAAGAAAAAAACAACAATGTACCATAGTTTGTCGTAAAACCGTAGGTATAAGCTTTACAATTCCGTATTAACTGTGCTTCTACCTACCTAATTCTTGGTATCTTGTTTTTTCCGTGTCATCTTTCCATTTCTTGAAGTGTTCCAACGAACTGACATCATCGAGCAGCGTAATCTGCAGCATGATGATTTATTATTATTCTCCGTTCATTACACCTGAAATCGGAAACCTACACGGGACAACAATACCTACTTGCCTGTTGTTGGTAGACGAGGGATTTTTTTTCGATTCTATCTAAAGGTAGCGGAAGCATTGTTTTCACTTTCGGGAGACAAAAAATTTCTTGGTCTCCATTCGCTCCATTTGGAATAGCTTATCTAAATTTCCACGGGGCTCGCTTCACGTTCCTTAAACCATCGCTCGATGAAAAAAATAATGATTTGGTTCCGTGTCTCGTAAATAAATCTACGAGCCCGGGTGTGCGTCGTCTGTATAGGATCTTGTTGTGAAACGAGACTAGAGTGAGAACCGCATGTTCGATCCTGAATTCTAACACGGTGTAGCTTGTCGTAAATCTCGCTGTCCACCTCAGTTTCAATCCCATTTGAGATGAAATTTTCAGGGGATGCTTCAAGATCGTAGGTAGAGATCGGTATGAAATTACAGGGGCCGGAGCTGCTTCATTTATACTTATCGGGGAGCCGGATGTACTGTCATTTGGCTGTTCTGATTTGATCGAGTGTGCTTGAGGTGTCGAGGGGGTGAAACATCTTCTTCTCCCTCTTCTCGATAGAGCGCGTCTGGCTTTCTTTGCCCTTGGCTATTGCTTCAATGTCATTTATATCAAGGTCAATTTAGTTTGTCAGATCGTCGGCTCGCCTATTGATCGTGCAGTGAGCGTTTAGAATTTTACCTTCTGACGTGTTTATTGCCTTTGCGATCATGTCAATTTGTATAATCTTTTCGGCGATTTATCTTGTTTCGTCTAGAGGTAGCCTGACGTCTTTTTTACCTAGTTTTATGAGTGAACTCAATTTTGGTGGCCCTGAAAAGGGTCGGTGGTAAGTGGTGAGTTCACCACATTACCTACTTGTAATGACCTTAATTTCCAGTTTTCCTCCGATTTTGATGAAATTGTCAGCGAATGCGCGGTTTAGGTTTTAGATGGTCCCGTACCTATTTCATTGTTTTCAACTCATCAGTTCATTCTGGGCTTGCACAAACGTAAATTGGATTGAGTTTCTTAATCTTAATTGGCCAATTATGACATTTCACGCTAATTCTTGATTTACTGTTTTCCGCTATGGAATTTTTCAAGATCATTTAGAACTTTTCAATGATTTATACATTTATGATAGGTGAACGAGGGAACAAGCCAAACACCCACTGCGGGAGAAGGGTTCGTCAGGACAACTCACAAAAGTTGCCTTGAGAACATCAGCCCAAGGAAATAATCAATCGACCTCTACGAAATGCAAGGGCGAGGCTGGCAAACCAACTCAGCTATCATATTCACAGATTCTGAGAAAACACTATACGAGCCAATAAGAAAAAACCTGGAGGGCTAATGAAACTAATTTACATACTAACCACAAAGTGGCCACCCCTCGGAGGCGGCCACCCCCGCTATAAATACACGCACGGAGCCCTCCGTCTTCATTCCACCTTCTGCTCTCGCTGACGTCTCTTCTCACCTCTCGACGAAGTTTCTACACGCATTCAAGACTCAGAAAGGCATATCTTCCTCTCCTCACAGATTCTCTCGATCTTCTTGGCATCTACGAGTCTAGTCATTGCACTACTCATTGCCCAACGTAGATCTCCAGTCAGGGTACCACCCGGCACGTTTAAGACTTCGTCTAAAACGTCGCGTCCGCAGGGATACCTGAGTCGTGTCGCCCGAATCTTGCAGCATTACGCTCTTGGTTGTCCGCGGGGCACGCCGGGAAATTGCACAGCTCATATGCTCCAATTTACCGTCCAAGGAAGCCTTTATCAAGGCTCGGAGAGGACCCCGACATCAAGCTGGGAGAGAGCTTTGTCGAGCGAGTCCCTCCTCTTCATAAATCCTTCATCCGAACGGAAAGGTATTTTTTTATCGAGTAAGCACACTCGGATATTTCGATGGAGTGAAGCCCCTCTTACTTCCTCGGGTTTGAGGAAGAAGAGCTTGGCTTATCCGAAACTCGATTCTCACTCAAAACGTAGTGACAAACTACTCGGGCCAGCTCCTCGCCCAAAGCTCGAACCTCTCGACGAGATCGCAGCTTTACCTAATAAACCCACAAAGAGTTTGTTAGCTACTCCCTTACACACACAAGGGATCGAGGATTCTTTTCAGAACCTCTCGGAGGGTAGTTCTTACGACCCTACCTATATAAATGAATATACTAAATATTCCTCTCACGATCGCACCGCCGATCCAAGTGTTGAACACACTCCCCCCCTGCATACACCGCACGGACCAAAAGGTACTTCCCAGTACCTCAATCAAACACATTCCGTTCCTCCTACAGATGCAAATCTGAGACCGGAATATTACACAACGGTTCAGCACCCGAATACGCATTTCCAAACAGCTCGAACCGAACCTGGCGCCCCTCGCGGCCTACCAATGAACGAACCACGAGGTTCAACCACCCAGCCAAATGTCCTTGACAATTTCGCTCACATTTCCTTCGGAAATAATACAGTGACTAACCCGCATAACCAAGATATGGGTACTTTTCACAATGTCCCACTTGGTCTACCTACACCAAGTAGAACATATATAAATCCACTACAAATGGTGACCCCGCCTTTGAACAGGCTAAACACGGAGCAATACGTTCCCTCTTATGAAGCTAGTGGATTTCAGGGAACCACTGCGGGCGTGCGACCCCCGCCGGGCCTCTACGCCCCACATCTCACACTTCAACCCTCTCCACAAAGTGGCTTTAAAGCACTTTTGGAGGAAATAGGTGACTATCAAAAACCTATTTTTCAGAAGAGAAATATTGATCGAGCTCTCGCAGAGTTCGATCAGTACTGCATTCGCAAGCATTTGAGAACACAAAACGAGTGTTTCTCCGCCATTTACAAGTGGGTACCTGAGGAAATGAGAGAAGCTATTGACTCAGCGTATCTCACGGCACCCCACGCACCTTACGACGAGGCTAAGAAACGCCTAACACGAGAATATGGGTTGTCTATGCAAGACAGACTCCTCGCACTAGAGGATCCATCATCTCTCGCCAAAAAACCCAGCACTAAGTACCATGAAATGTATGCTAAAGCAGTTGGGTACTTTTCGGAGGCATTGATCACACAAAAGTGGATCGAAACTCTGCCAAACGACGCACGGGGTCTCGTCGCAGCACAAACAAGCACGAGCGCCCGGCTTGACCTGGCCGACACGCTACACACGTATAAATCAGAAACTCCTTCCCTTAACGTTAGGGGAGTCGAGTCGACCAACAAAACAAGCACTTCAAGCCCTAAGAAGTCTGTTACACAAAAAACTGAGTATAGACCTCACAAACCTAACATCTACATCTGCTGAAACCACACTCGTTTCGGCACAGAGACACGTAAGTGTGCGGATCCGCAGCACTGTGGTCGGAAACCAACCGTCTCGAAGTAAAAAAAAAAGGCCGCAGCGATTAGCCAGCCAAAACATAAAATAGTTTCGAAGGAAACTACACCAGAACCGGTACTCGAAAGTACTGTTCCCACTTCGGACAACGAGTGCTCGGAAAACGAGTAACTGCCAGTGTAACAGAGCCTATACGCCGGCAGACCAAAGATTTTAAACGGCTCTTTTTCAAGTGTCAGCTTCACGGCACCGAATTCCTCATTGACACGGGAGCAGAAGTGAACATTCTGCCCCAAAATGTCACTAAAAAGCTGGGTTTGAAGGTTCTTAAAACCAATATCAAACTCACAGCTGCAAACGGCGCCCCAATCGAAACATTGGGACGGGCCAACACAACGATCAACGTCGGTCTCGGTGACATGACCACCGATTTCATGATCACAAAAGTCGACCTAGCCATCCTAGGTATTCCGTTCCTTGAGTCCTGGGACATCGGGATCAGGGTCAAACATAAATACATTTATAGAAAAAAAATGAAGAGCTATGCCGACCAAACAATAGCAGCTATCATACAAGAGAAATTCTCTGACGAACAAATCGAAGCGGCTATTCCTCACTGGGACTACAGCTCAGGCTCAGATAGCACACAAATTATTGAGGACAAGAACATTAACTCAATAATCGAAATTTATAAACGGCAAATGGACAAGCTCCAGGGAAAGTGGAAGGACAACGGGGTTTACCACCGCATAACTACCGAAGGCTCACCTGTACACTTCCGAGCAAGGCCTATGGCGGGTGAAAAAAGATCCTAAGTGAAGAGTACTTTCGAAAAAATGCTCACAGACGGCATAAGACCCCTACACTGCGTGCCGAAAAAAGACGGGACGTGGAGGATCACAGGCGATGGCTATGGTACCACACCCAACTTAGCAGATTTTTTTTTTTTTTTTTCACCAGAAAGGTGACCATATGGAAATCCACTATTAAAATACTTAGAATATCGAATTAACAGGAGCAAACCAATGAGGGAACCCAGCAATGGTACGGAATGGGGCAAACTGACAAGACCAACAAACTATGCCTACTACTGGAACGCGTGGGGCGGCGGCGGAGAGCCTCACCACCCCTACATTACTACTCCAAAGTTCGATTTTGATGCACGGACCAGCCTCTAGATGATCCATCATAAATTTCATTGCAGTCGAATCAATAATGGCGTTTGTACAAGCACAAACGTAAATTTTTTATAACGCCATTTTCTTATGATCTATGAGTCCAATTTTGTTTATATTCTGAGGGTAGTTGGTTATAGGTACATATCAGAAGAGTGCCCTATGAGTTTTATTGCGATTGATGAAGTTATGACGTGCATGCGCAAAACTAAAATTGGTTGACACACGTGAAACTCCAAGACTAATGAACTGATTTTGATGAAACTTTCAGGGATTATGTGGGTGAGCTTCTAGATGGCTCCCTATAAATTTTATCGGTGTCGGATCAACAATGGCGTGTGCGAACGGGCAAATGTGAGTCTCTTATAACTTGATTTCATACGAGATAGTAGTCCAATTTTGTTCAAACCTGGAGGGTCCTTGGATAAGATTTCATTTTATCGTCTTATGATAAGTAATAAATATTGCACGTATGCAAAACTAAAGTTAGTTGACACACGTAAAACTCCGGGACTAGTAGACCGATTTTGGTCGAGGCACTGGCTGGCTATTTATCAGGCCTCAAACCTGTATTATATTTTCAAATATTTACTGTACCGAGCCTTTGCAATCGTTCATTTTCAACGAAAATTCGCCAAAATTGAAAGGCTGGTAAGTCTTTCTTGAGACAGTGTTGACCGGAGGTAACAGTCACAAATTCGCAACCCTTTCCGCGTCCCAGCAGACTGCTCTACTGACCTTGGTTAAGGGCATCAGAATATTGTATTTCAGAACTCATTGGGGTATATATTCGGTTTCACTTTGAAATTCAACTGTAATAATTTTAAGACAAAGTTCCTTCTAGTGTCCAACATTTAAACCAAATTCTAAAAATTTGCCAGATTAGTTGCTGCACGTCGCACTCCCCTCAGGCCGGCCCTGTGTAGCTCGTTTGGTAACCCTTCTCTCACAGGCTACTGATATTTGAACTAAATTACGTTCGCTTGCGGCATTCTCTGTAGAACTCACCTCAAGTCCATATGATCCATAGTTACGTTACATATGCACAAGCAGTGCAGAAAAAACGAAGCAGAAGCGTGTGCAGTAAATCGAAGTAGAAGAACGGTGAGGCTCTCAAATTTAGGAGCGTCTCCGGATAACCCGATCTACCGCAGTGGGTGCCAACCTAGCGACTCTTGCCGAATAACTGTTCCTGCTCCGAATACCGGTTTCTCCGACTGGTGGGTGGATGGCGGCAGGGACGGAACAGGGGATTCAAGACTTCAGGTGTCCATGCCATATTAAGAAGTGGGATTTGTGGTTATGAGGGTGCCTAACCCTGAGTTGAGTGTCATGCAAAATCTGCAATCCGCGAATAACTGCGATGAGAACGGGGGTCCATTATGCGATAAGAGCTGTTACTTTGAGCAGAAGAATGAACAACCGGTATGCGTACAGGAACAGGTATTCGGCTAAAACCGCGCGGTTGGCATCCCCTGCGGTAGATCGGGTTTTCCGGAGACTCCCAAATTTTGAAATGCCTCCATTTCTGTTATTCTCATCTCTTCTTCTATACTGTTTACGTGTGGATTAGGACCGGTGGTAAGCTTGTCATTCTAGTAAGTTATTACATTAGAGATTAGAATACTCTTACTGCTCTGTGGGTCTTTGTCATGAGTTCAAGTTGTGATCAGACATGGGGAAAACTGCTAAGGTAGTTGTAATTGGCAAGAAAGGAGTAGGAAAAACTGCAATCTTGGAACAAGCAATCTACGGAAAATTAACGAAGTCCACTGTAAGTAATTAATCAATCAATTCACTTATTTGTAATACCTACGTCAGCGACTGACTGTTACAAGGAGTTCGATTAGGATAGAGACAATTATTATGAACATAAATTGGTGCTTACATAATAAATAACATGCGTAACATAATAAAATACAAACTATGGGCTCTTGAAAGAGCAGGTAGCTTATCAACAAACTAATGGTACTTTTCCGTTGTCCCCCCTCCACCCCTCAGTCAATTTTTCTTCAACACGCCCGCCCGATGTTTCTAGACATTCCTTCTTACTTAGATGACACATTAACGTAGAATTGGTGACAATGTCAAGCTGTGGGAAGACATTATATTATTAAAAAGAAAAAAAAAATTACCGTGTTTTCAGAAGTTGCCGATGTCGGTGAGGAATTGTTGAAACGAATTGGCGTGGTTGTGTTTTGATTGCCTCCACATGAATTCGCACTAGTAGAATGCACATGAATTCGCACAAATAGATCAGAATGCTGTGTATAGGTTGGTGGTCTGTGGATGCTCGCATCTCAAAATTACATAACATCAAGCACTCAATCCCTTAGTAAAAATAATACAGATTAGTTGGACATGTAGGTCAGGATGATGTGTATACTTTGGTGGTCTGGATGCTCGAAAGCTCGCATCTCAAAAATACATAACATGATCGAAGTAAGTAGTAATGCCTAGAAACATCGGGCGGGCGTGTTGAAGACAAATTGACTGGGGGGGGGGGGGGGGGGGGGGGGGTATAACGGAAAAGTACCCAAACCATATTTAAGTAAGTCAGTAATAAAAAGTTTGTTCAAACAGTTTGGGTTAACCAGAGGCTCATCAACAAACTAAGTAATGTTACGGCCCAAAAATATTTGATACCTCGAAGGAGTTCGAACTCGCTTCTATAACTCAGGGGTAATTACCCCCGAGTTTTAACACTCCGACGATCTGAGCTATTGAGGTTATCAAACCTCTTCGACTGTGAGAGTTATTTTCCTGGAGCATAACAGTAATCACACATTCACATAAATATATTGTGAATTTTTTGAAAATTCCATCTGAGTCGTTGCAAGTCGTGGTAATTGTTTACTATTACTTTGTCACCTCTAACTTTTTCAGTATTTAGATATATTATAGCAATGGACTACCAACGACAGATAAACATGTTTGAAGGGCCGGAACAACCAGATATTGCTAGTTAGATGGGGTCAAAGTACCTACAGGTCTTATCAAAGTTCCGTCATGAAGCGGTTTCTTGCAGTCAGTTCTGATGGCGTCGTGTTCCGGTTACAATCCGTTTCTGTGCAACAATTGTGAGCTTACTTTGAGTCAGTTTATCGTAATAACCGAAAATAAAGACACTTTGAACCTTTTTTTATACAATCACGGTGTGTTGCCGAAATCTAAAAAATGCCCGGAGTGCGGTAGTGACATGACTTTAAATGAAGGAATTAATCAGTTTCGTTGTAACAAACGTGTCACTGTAGTGAGCATTTTTAATTTTCCGGGCCTCAATAAATATAAATCCTTTATTTACAAGCATAAATATTACAAATGTCTTCATACTGAAAAAGTTAGAGGTGACAAAGTAATAGTAAACAATTACCCAAGTCGTAAGAAAAGGGGTATTACTAACGCATGCAAACCAGAAGCTAACCAGTGAGTCGTATTGTACGAATATAGGGAATCTTTTTTGTTCCTCCCGTACGATTTTCCCGTAGCAGCATAAAGAGTAGAGCAGCGCCAAGAGCAAGCATCTTCAGATGCTAGCTCTTCACATATTTTTATGCGAATGTACACGAATAACCTAACGCAATCGTCTTTAGTATTTCAATGTCATCGAATCTCCTGAATTCGAATCGAGTAGAAGAAGATTAAATACGAATTCGTTTTTCATTTACACTCTGCTTTATCAGTTATCTTCACAGGCATCGAAAAGTTAGGTTCGAGTAATTAACAGACCTGCATTCATCAACCCCCATATCCCGTTGAAGGGTGCGTTGCGATTGGGGAAAATGACAGAAAATTCAATGCATTTGGTAAGAAAGGTAATGCGTTAAGAGAATCTTTTAGGAATGAATGCGTTTGGGGAAAAAAGGTATCGTGTTTGGGGAAAGTAAAAATAGGTAAAGGTATGTGTGCTGTAAGTACCTATTTGAGGAAAGTAGAAATACCTAAAAAATGATTCAAAGAAAACAGCTCAATTTATCAACAATTAGATTTGCAACATACCTTCCTTTAACGTCGGAGTTTTATCAATGGACACCCAAATCAGTCCAGATCCGATTCCAGTTTGGTGTGATTCGAACAATCTTTCTCTTAACGTAGAGAAATGCTGTGTCCACTACCTTCTCGCAGTCACCCCAAATTGTTTGTTTTGATTATTCAATCGGGCAGACTGTTTTTCTTGGTCGCTAATTGACCGTCTCCAATTTGGGTGTTCAATTTGACAGCCGTATGACTTTCAGTGAACATATTGATTCCATATGTTATAAGGCCATGAGGTCGTTGGGGTGGCTGAAGAGGAACATTCGGGATTTCAACATTTTGCAAGCTGACACTCTTCAACGCTATGGTTCTCCCCATTCTGGAGTATGGGAGTACATTTGGTCCCAATATTACCAGGTGCGCAAGAGGTGCATTGAATCTGTGCTACATAAGTTTTTACTATACGTTGCTTTTAAAAAACGTATTAGTCAGGATGAAGTTGTATATAGCTTTTTTGGCTGAGTGGAATCTCTTGTCTCTGGAGAGCAGACGTACTCTGAATTACTTGTCATTTCTGCTCAAGATATTCAACGATAATATCGACTGCCCAGTTTTATTATCCTTTTTAGCGCATTTTCTTTTAAAAAAGGAAAAATGAGCTATTGTGTTCACTTTGTCCGTTGATGTACTCCTATGTATGTATGTCCTCTTAAAATAGTTTTAAATGCCACTTCCTGAGATCCGATTTTGATGAAACTTGGTATAGATGTAATCTGTAACATGGCGAGGATAAAGATGTTTTTCAGAGGCCGTTGACACATGAGAGGTCATTGATCAGCTGAGTGAAATCCAAAGCCATTTTGTCTACTATTTTACACAGGAAGCTGACATTTGAGAGGGAGGCTCAAGGGAGGATAATGAACATGTATGAGAGGTCATCGATCAGCTGAGTGAGCTCCAAAGCCATTTTGTCCCCTATTCAACACAGGAAGTGTCTATTTCACGCGATCTCCTTACTAGAAAATGAGCTATTATGTGACTCACTTCGTGAGCACTGATCTACTTTTTTGATTTACGGGCACTGGGCTACCCTGCAAGGAGTCAGTATTTATTTTCCACCCCCTTTTCTCCGTTCAATTATTTGTTCAATAACCCAATTTCTCTTATGGAAAGACACTATAATTTTTCTTCATCAAGTAACCCAGCTATTGATTTATTTTCTAATAGCCTTCCAGTTCATGTTTTTCAAATTAATTACAACCTACCTATCTTTTCTAATGTTGTGGACTTTTATGTTATGTAAGCTCCTTTATTCTATGATTTACATTGTCGTTATTCTGTATTTATATTGTAAGCTTTATCTCTATATATAACCAACTGAATTGTTTTTACTATCCATAATTATCTTGTTGTATGGGTCGTTTTCAAAAAAAATGTCCGTTTTCTCATTTCTGAGGTGGTGTAGCAGTCAAAATTAAATCTTGATCTTTTTAGCCACCGAGTTGCTCCAGATATACTTGAAGATGTCTAAAACAAGGTTCTATGTAAATGTCACGAGTTTTTTCACTTCTAAATATTTTTTTTTCAATTTGAAAAAAAAAATCACAATTTTTTGGTCACTGTAGTTACGGTGCAATTTTTTTTTAAAGATGGATTACGGGAGGCAGACTCATTTTTCTGAATGAATACACTTCTCAGAGATAATAATTACATAAAAATTTGTTGAAATTGTTGGCATAGATTGTCATGGAAATTTTATTTTTGTGGTTTTTGTCACAGGAGTTACGTTGGTAATGGTTATTTATTTATTTTTTCATGTTGAACTGTTTCTTCAAGCAATCTGGTTCTGGAATTTCCTTCAATATGTCTAAAACTCCAAACGTCGATAGCACATATGTTTAGAAAAAATGAAATTCAGGCGAAAAAAGTGTTATTGAACACTACAGCTGCGTGGGACACTTAGTGAGGGAAATAGGTAGAACATGTTCGAAACACTCAAGCCAGGCAATTAAACTGGATAAAATTTTATTCAGGGCTAATTACAATAAAGTTCTTTAATAAAACTGTCTCAATTAACAATTCAATTACTTAGCAACTTATTTTAATTGTTTCATGAAGTCTTGAAAACCAAACCAATGTCCCAAAGTTGGACTATTATAGTTGTAGCTCCCCACCTTGTAGCTCCACCAACACGAAGGTTCCACATTTAATTGCTGAGGCATCCACTAATTCCATAGGAGGGATGTAATCAGGAATGTCATCCAAGTCACAGCTGTGAATTTCTGCTGAATTTCCAAGTCACTGAGAGCATGGGTACTCCAATATCAGGTTCAAGCCCATTCACATGTTCATCAAACGTACGATGTGCCAAACACAAAACCAAGAAAAGCCTCACTGGACAATCTACAATCCACTTCTACACCCTCACCACCAAACCGTCCGAGAACTGTCAAAATGTTCGTCCATAGTAACATTGAATCAGGTGACAACAGTGACTGATCTTCTGAAAGTATTCTGAGGATAAATCTACAGCATCCTTGCCCGATCTGTGGAGGACGCCATGGAGCCCGAAAGTACTGGTGTTTTCTCCGGATGAGTACAGTCCAACATTGGCACAGCACTCAGTTACTCGAACTGTGCATGAACTGCCTGGTATCACACCCTACAAAACAGAAAAAAATTAGTCGGTCACCATAGTTATCATAACTATCTGGACATTTCGACTTCGAACAAGGCTACACTCCTCCAATCTCATAAAAAAACGATTGGTTAATATGTGCAAAAATATAGATTATTTAGGCGTATAAATTAATCAATAAATGATGTTTACAAACTAACGTTTCCCTAGAGAATTCATAGTAACTATGGGGACCTTGAATTAAACCACTTACCATTGTGATGAAGATGAAAAGTCCTTGGACACCAAAGATGCTGCAGAGCACGTGGCACTCAACTAAGGGCTTTAGGGGAACGTCACACGCACTTGCTAGACCCTCCAATTCCCCTCCAAATATTCTCCAGCCGCCACCCCTCGCGTGACTATTGGGACACAACTATTGTGACCAAAGTCCTGGGACAAGGTACTTTTTCTTCTAGCTGCCCTCTACTCTTCAGAATTCTAAAAACCTTGCTAAGTCATTATCTACAGATTAATGTCTGATAGAAATTACTTTTCAGATCTAAAAAAAATTTTCTAGTCAAAAGTTACAAACCTTAGTAACTATCGTAAGTACCACTGGGACATAACTATTTGGACTTTTTTTAAAACTGTTGATATTAACAAACCTATTAACTGTTAGAAAAATGTCATGTTTGATAGTTGGTTTTACAAAGGATAACCTAAAGAACATTTTGATTCATACCCCATTGCTATAAGTTGAAAATTGGCTCCAGAATCATGTTTCAAATCTTTGGGACACAGTAAATTGAGAAAACGGACATTTTTTTTGAAAACGACCCGTATATTCAGCTTTTCGCCTGTTCAATAAATACATACATAAATAGAGAGTTCCTAAAGCGATAGGGAGGAAGAGAAGAGGTGCCTTGTCGTGAAAGGAAAACACTACTGCGCATGTGTGGGGAGATGAGTTGTCTCATCTCCAATAAGATATTTATTCCACCTATACATTAGACGATTTATCCCGAACCAACCTATCTCATCTCTTCCTTCCTATCGCAAAGTAACCATGCATACCAATAACAGTGGTATTCATTTCTTGTTGGTATTCATAATTCATGAAAATTATATTCATTTTGTTGTTAACAAATTCTCAAAATCTGTCATTGCGAAACCTTTTCGTGAATAAGAAAAGAACTAGGAAACTTGGGAAGATTGGAAACTGTACACACGGGGTAGGCGGGAAAATCCCCTTGGTCGTTCGGTGTTACTTGAAGATAAGTAGAGTCACTTTGAAATAAGACACTAGGGATTCCTAGCAGACCCGTAAAACACAATACGCCGTGCGGTATTGACAATCTGGTGCTGAAACTGACACAATGAGGTACGGTGACACATCCTTACGCACAGATACATTAACGGATCCCAATTCGTAAAAAAACGTAATTGTCTAAAATAACCTCCTTCCATCGACTCAAATAACCTAGGGATAATTTCTTCCTTCCATGGATTTAGCGTTACAACTAGATCCGTTAAGGACTAGACGTGACTTTAAGGTGTGGCAAATGTTTCTCGTTACCGCATGCTATATTGAGACCGACAGATCTACTAGGAACTCTACTAGTTCGACCCTCTTGACTTTATCAGGTTAGCTAAAATCCCCAAACTTCTTATCGCAATTGACTTATCGTTTAGGAACTCTCTATTAAATTACCCCAAAACTCTCAGAACCTCTATTCCTGTCTAGAATGGAGGTTTAAAAATTTGACACTGTAAAGTTGTAGCTTCTACTTATTTTTGCGAATTTCCATTACCATACACAACAAAGAAGAAATACTCCAACTTAGTTTGGATCCAATATGATTGTCCTGATTCACGAAGCGAAATAATCGTGAAGACTTGGGGACATTTATTATTTTCTAATTACTTCACTGAGTCATGTGTACATTTATTTTTATTTCAGTTTTTGCAGTCCACTATTGAAGATGTGTATGTTGCTAATGTTGAAACTGATCGTGGAGTGAAGGAAAAGTTGCGGTTTTATGACACTGGAAGTGACTTTTCATCCAACATCAACTTTCAACATGCAGATGGGTTTATCCTTGTATTCGATCCAGCAAAGATGGATACATTAGATTTCATAATGGCTTCGAAAAAAGATATTGAACGCTACAAGGAGAGAAAAGAGGTAAGAAATTATCATTCCAGGCGGGATTTTATTATTCATGTAGTAACTTTTAACTTGTAACAGTTAAATTAAATATATTTTGTAGGTTTGGCAAGCTCAGTGAAGTGCACAGTGAAGTTTTTATGAACGAGAAATTCATAATACCTGCTACTATTTGACATAGTCACATCGTCCGAATGTTTGAGAATTACGAGAATGTGTATTGTTAGTCTGTAAAGTATATTTATGTTGGATTACATTTGGAGAGAATTGAGAAGAAATGTGTAAAAATAACAAATATGAGCGTATGACACAGGCTCTCCTTTTCTACATCTCTCTTGGCAATTATGGTGTAAAATACGGCCACCATGAGTGGGTCGACACAAAACCACATGATACAGGGTGTCATTAGCGAATTTTCTTAGAAAAAACTATGTTACATAATATAGTACGATAATTTACAAAAACTCGCTCCTACCGATCATACTGCATGACTGGAACGTTTTTTACCCTAACAGACACAGAAAAGGTATCTACTGCCCCACGAATACCTGAAGAAAACCTCTGTCAAATCATCAACACATCTGGAATAGGTTTATAAAGACGGCATATCCCACTTCCTGGCCTAGCTCCTACGATTCAATATTTTCCTAGTTCAATATTTTTGGTTTAATATTTCCAATAATAAGCCTATGTGATCGTGTGGCAAAAATTTTTATAACCCCCCTCAAACTTTGTCACTTTACGTTTCAAGGTGCGTAGAATCCAAATTTGAAATGTCCGTCCGCCGCTCGCCGTCCGGGCCATAAAAGGCCTAAGAATGTACTTAAAAACCCCGTTCTTTCGCACATAGACTCCATTTGGGGTCTACTTGGTCCTAACGTTTAACCATCCCGATCGCTTTACTCGCATAGACGCTATGGGCCAAAAATGGGCGAAAAAGTGTCTTTTTCGAGGCTTTGAGTGTTAGACGTGTTAGACGCACGCCTGGTACGCTTGGCAGGGGGTCACGGTGGGTGGTGAGGGGGGTGAGCGGGGGTTGGAGTGAGAGGAGGCGCCGCGGCACCTTGTGGTGGCTGGAGTGACCAGGGGCGTAGCAGAGGGGTGTAGGAGAATGGATATTTATTACTTTTAAGTGTTATACCCATATAATACACCACGGCACCATGAGGTGGGTACAGTGTTCCTTCGAGGCATGAATATATATGTTTTTTTCTAGGTCATGTGTTAATACCAATGCTTTTCCTACGCATATTTAATAACATATCCTCTCGACTTTTCGTACGTACTTAAATAATGATATTAATTAGGCAATAACTATTTGAATAGATAGGAGCTCAAATCGAAAAATATAAACATGCGTATATAATTATAGAAGTATAGGTTGTGGCAACTCGAAATAGGACACGCCGAGGAGTCTGGAGGGGCCTTATGACGTTCGCAAGCCAACTAAAACTACGATCAAACTCAATTGAAAAAATAATAAACCTCTGTGAAATAATTTGCAGCGTTTTTTATTATGAAGCTAATCAATTGTATGCGAATCATATAAAACTGTTGCCTGGCCGTGACCTGGAACGTTATGAACGCAAGATTAGTTTGTGTGGTCGAGATCCCAATGAAATGTGTGTTGAAGAGTTTACAAACAATGAAGGGTTGGAAGTTCCAGACATTAACCACATAGATGTTGTGGATTATCTGGTTTTTAGAACTGTTCTTTGAATCAATTAAAAAAATCAAATCTTTGGAGTCCTGTGAAAATACGTTAAAGCCATGCCTTCAAACTTTCAGATGGTACTGAGTACTCACACCTAGGAAAAAATTAACTTTGTGCGTCAACAACAATACTTGATTAGAGATTACATTTACTCCCCACGCTCATCGTGACCATTTTATAGGATGTTTTTACGCTTTGAAAAAATTTCCACCAATCTACCTAGGGTGCGCCCCGAAGAAGGTTTACACGGAGTTTGGAACCAACACAGAATTAGGGCAAACATAATATGTTCCATTTCAGCAAAAACTGAGATATTGAAACTATTTCCTGATTTCAGGATTTTTTAATCTAATTGGCTCAACTTTTGAACCTAATTCCATTCCACTATTGAGATATATATTGAAATTTTGGATTTGATTCGGGGCACTCTCTGGGGTTTTATTGTGGGGGAAACTTCGAAAAAAGTAGTCGCTGAACTTTGTTGACCAGTTGATTTGTAGTTTGAAAAAAGTAGTTAATGGCCTTGGCCTGATTTGAACATGATACCTTCAGCAAGCAAAACCTTTGGCCAACAGCTCTTGTGCCAAAAGTGTCTTGATCTTCCCAAAAGAGATTTGTATCTGGGTCATCTGCCCAGATAAAAATAGTGGTGCACCCAGCATCAAGTCTAGCTGCTTTGCTTTGAATTCTCTCTACTCTCACCTTTCCTATCACTGTCACATTATGGATTATCAATATTATTCTAGTCTGGTGGTTGTTCTGAATTTCAAGAATCTTGTGTTTCCCCCCTGCTGGTGATGACAGACTCCTCTACTAGGTGTGTGAGCCGTCATTACCATCATCTTTAGTTGTGAAATTAGCCCTTCATGTCGGCATATTGCACGGGATGAGATGTTTCAGAAGAGCCTGAATATATTATTTTCAGTGTAGTTTATGGAAGCTATTTTTGATTCAACATTCAATTGTGGAGGCAATTGAGGAATGCACTCATACTTATCTTATTCATTTCCAGGCGATAATAGTTGTGATTGCCAATCATTCATCCCGCAGTGATCCTATGATTGTGTCAAAGGCACAAAACTGGACTGCTCGCGAGAAGTTGAAGTACTATGACGCTTCTGCCATGGATAGAGCTTCTTTGTATGAAGCATTCATATATCTCGCATCAAGATTAAGTCAGCAAGTGGCTAAATCAAGTTTTGGACAGCTCGCCATGAGGAAAAGGGACTGACAAACAACTTTCTATGTTACTGTGGAGGAAACTTGAGGTTTCTTGAGGTGAGTCTCTTCATATAATTTCCTTACTTATTTGCTAAACAATATTGAACCCTTAGTCCTAGGAATTCCATTACGTTTTTTCTGTGTCCCAGACAAGGGTTTTCTCGTCTTATGTCTATTAAGTCTTATGTGAGCGTATAGGTCTAATAAAACTACCTCCACTAAATCGCCTAACAATTTGCGATGTAGCCTATTTTCAATGGGCAAAAAATGGCCAAGCTGATTTTGCTATTTCAAACGAGAACACCTATTTCTCCTATTGTAGATTGGAATTCTGGACAAAACTATTTTTCTACCATAGGCTCTCACTCTAGCCTGGGTGAGATTACTTCTGGCTTGCTGTGCTGTATTGTTTCCTTATTCTTTCCAATAAAAAACGAATTATCATCACTAGATTAATTCACCCATCCATGCGAACATCCATCGTATGCTCATTTTCTGATTTGGCTGATGCACCTGATTTTCTTCTATTATTCAGTTGTTCAACTTTTTAAAAATCTAATGATTTTCGATTTCTTGAGCACCTGTATCTTCTTCTGCGAGTTCCTCGTCAGACCGCTCATGATAAAATAGAAGAATGTGATAATAATTTGCAGAACATTCTTTGTTATAGATACACTATAGAAAAGCCATAATTCCATCATAGTTATAGTAGTAGGGCTGTAATTTGAATATAACTTCGATTGGAAACATATGAGTTGTCTACTGACAAAATAAAGAGAGGGGGGGTCTATCAAGTGTTCTACTAAAGCGATAGTAGGTAATTATAGGAAAAACGAAGGATCAACGAAGGACAAAGGACTGTACTCACATGCCATGTCCAGGCATGACAGTAAACTGTGTCCATGGTGGAGGGCTGCAGTACTCACCACTCTTGGGATGAGGCAGAAGGGTGATGCAGTTTCCTTAAATGGCTCATTCTCAGATAGTCAGAGGGGCTAGGATAATTCAGAATCAGCTCTGCCTCTGCAGGGGGCAAGGAGCACCTCCTCAGCCATGGTGGGGGCATCCTCATGAGGGTGAGAATTCTGACACAACAGATATGGCATGTCCCTAGGCCTAGGTGGTAGCACCATCAGGAGATTCAGGAGCTGTTGGCTAATAACCTTCATTGCTTGAATAACCTTTATGGTGGAAACAGAAATAAGCAGAACCCGGACTGATTCAACAGCACCAATTTACAAAAAAAGTACGAAATTGAAAGCACGCAAAAGATTTTGGGATGGAAGGACATTAAATGAAAAAGAAAAACTGAAACAACTAGAGTGGACGATGGAGAGCTACAAACTGGACATTTTAGGAGTAAGTGAAGTCAGATGGAAGAATTTGGTGAAGTCTGCACCAAGAATAGCCAGACCTTCTTTTACTCTAGGCCAGTGGACAAAGACGAACACAGGAGAGGCTAGGCTCCCTGCGTTGTAGAAAAGCTAAGAACTACTTGTTGGAATGAAAACCAGTTTCTGATCAACTAATAACATCCTGTAAGTCAGAAATCCCAATTTGAGAAATACTTACTCTAAAGTAAGAAATGTGATAGTGGTTCAGTGTTATGCTCCCACTGAAGTAGCTGACAAAGATATGAAGGAGAGTTTTATCAAACCTTGAAAGCCATGGTCTGTGATATACCCAAACATGGTATCGCCATCGTTGTGAGAGATCTGAATACTGAGGTGAGAGGGGACAATGAAGTTTCTGTGCTGAGCGTGATATGGTCATTGGTGGCACAATATTCCCACCCACAAAGGGTTACAAGGTCTCCTGGGTTTTGCCCGACCATGTGACAGAAAACCAAATTGATCATCTGGCAATCAATGGGAAATTCTGCCGTCCCTGCTGGATTTAAGCCACAAAAGGGATGTGGACAGTGGAAGTGATCATCCACATGATGGTAACAATTTTAAACTGAAGATTTTGTCAGCTTATAAGACATTTGAAAGAAGGACATAACGGTTCAACATTCTGTGAATGTTCTGTGAACTCCCATGTCAAAAAATCGTTTTTAATTGAACTTGAAAATAAATTTTTCTGTTCTCAGACCATAAAATTGATGGCATGTGGGATATGATTAAACGTATATTCTCAGAAGTCAGTGACGAAAAACTTGGCTACTTTAACTCTCAGAAGAAGAACTGGATATCAGATAGTTAATGGGATGCAAGATCCCTCCTCCAGAAAACACAAGTCCAGAAGGCGTACTATTAAGTAAATAGAAATCTGAAAAAGAGCACACGAAGGGACCACAGAGAATGGCTTGATGAGCAGGCAGAGAAGGCAGAAATTGCAGCCCACCAAGGTGATTCAGAAGAGCTGCATGATATTACGAGAATGTTGGCAAAGAAGCTTTCAGAAAAGTAGCCAGTCAAGGATAAAGATGTCAATCTGCTTAGTTTGTAGTAAGACCAGTTGAGTAGGTGAAGAGAAAAATTTGATCAGGTATTCAACCGTGAGACCCATGACCCTGCTCAAGTGCTCAACTCCAATTTCAGTTTTGGAATCAGGCTGAACAGGAAGGAAATAGCTGTTGATCCACCAAGCATTGAAGAGTTTACTTGTGCCACGAATGCATTGAAAAAACGGCAAGCACCAGGAATTGATGGGTCAAATCAATGGGGGTGAACGAAGTGAGGGTCTTCACTTACCTTATAATTTCAAAATATTAACCAAATGGTCAATCGTTTGTTGAGTTATTAGAACTTCGTCTCATGCTAAACTTGTGGTGAAAGTGGTTTGTGTTGATTTTTATCCTTAGAAATTTGTTCATTATTGGTTATTAATTTTCTCCATTCCTCAAAGTCATACTTTTTTGTTTTGTCCACACAGTGAAAAAGGCTCCTGAATTGGCCTCAGCATTAAACATCAGTATCAGCATCAGCATTGCACATCATCATCAGCGATCTCATGAATTCCAATATTCGGACTGAGAGAATGGACAATGAAGACCACATTAGGTTATGAACCAAGTTACTTGTTTTCAAAGGTACTGTACTCCCTTGCTAATCGATACTTGAAAATGTACACATTACAGAGTGCAAACTCTAGGATTAAATTGTGTCTCCCCAGATATTAAATGCTGATGGGTTCCAAAACTTGGTGCATCAACTGTCCCATGTCATTTACATATCGTTTATTAGTTTTCCACCAGTTATCTATATTGATTTATGGATTTATTCTTTCACCTATGGAAGAATATATACATTTTTCTCCATCCCACTACTTACAATGCTCTGACCGTATCACCATATTTTAAAACTTAGGAAAAAGTTGGATCCTTCAGACATTGCATTGACTAGAGCTATCAAGCCTTTACACAAACATGAAAATCAAATTAAGCACTTACGTGACATTTATTAGTACTTCTTTGGATCTTAGTTCCTTTTTTTTCTTGTGTTCCTACCACAACCATTCGCTTCCTGGATAACACACGAAATGACCACAGGAAAATGTTATGCTCAGGGAAACTTCCACAGTAAGGGATTTGATTAATTGGCCTCAGGAGTCAAGTGGTGAGTCAAGTGCCTTCGGCAATCCTCTGCCTTGCCCTTCTTTCTCTTTAGTGGGGACACATAATCGTTTGCAACTGCAAAAAGAAGAGAAAAGGCCCAGACCCATATCGTCACCAAATTCGACACGAATAAAGGCAGATAAGTCTGACTGCTTTGTTAAGATCTAAACTCTGCATAATATCACGTATCAGGAACTCCATTCCTTTTGAAATGACCCGCCTAAAGTTAGGGGATTAAATTGCTGAGAAATTTGACCCATTCAATGTGCTCAAAAATGACTGGTCAACGAACTCATCCTTTCATTTGGAAAGCTTGATTTTTTGGCGCTAGAACGGAATTTTTATCTCAATCCTAAGGAGGGTTAAGGCTTTTTAAAAAATACTTTTATTTTCCAAAATGTATAAGAAGTCTCTATTTCGCTCATTGTGTGATCTATAATGTTTGATAGTCTCTCGTAAGATTGAGGCCATTGAATCCATTGGGTTTAAGACTTGATTGATGTTTTCTAGTTTCATTTTTATTTGGTTATTGCTGAAGCTCAAGTTATAAATGAATGATACCTTTTAAGAACACATTTATTCGATGTTAAGGTCTCAAAAGTCTGGTGGCGCCTTATACTCTAATCCCCCCAGAATCGCATTTTTTATTTTTTTATTTTGGGGCTTAAAAAAATTCATTTGACTCTGTTTCTATTGACTTCACGAGTTGGGTCATTAGAAACACTTTGTTTTTCCATAAAAAAATCGATTCTAGCTAATAACACGGTGAACAGAAACGCGTTTTGTCTTTAAAAAATGTTTTCAATGGTTCCTTAAGATGAACAAAAATTGAAAACGATGAACATTTTTTAAAATTATTAATGAAACAGCATGTAAATCACAATGTAGTAATTTTTGGTATTACATTCAACCTTAAAAATTCTTGACAATACATGACTCACTCTATGGTAACTCCATCAAACCAATTCTTACTGCAGACACGATCCCTGGTAACACCAACAAACATTTTCCAACTAAATATTACCAACCTACATTAACTTAAAAGTAAACTGGATTTTTTTTTACATTGCTAGAACATTGGCCCAAAACTAGGTTTTTCTTTCAACATTGATTCCTTCAGTCTTTCTTCAAATCTCTCAATTTTTTTAAACACAATCCATGGTAACTCCATCACTCATTTTACAACTATTACATTAAAGCTAACAACATATTCTACGTTAACTTGAAACTGAACTGGATTTTTTCGTTTTTTCAAACATTGGTAAAAATTGGCTTAAAACGACATAATACTGGCAATACTAGCTTAAAGGTTTTCGTACAGCTTTGAAACTTTTCTGTCTCCATTTTGACACATTCATGATGTTTTATATTATCTTTGATCAGTACCGCGCTGCCCCCTCTTGCATTATTGCTGGGATGGAGAGCATGATAGCACTCGAATCCTTTTATCTTAAAGTGTGACTCCTTAGTAAAGTGGGTGTCAGAAATTAGACAGATGTCTATTTTGTTAAAATTAAGAACCACCTCCTGGTCCAATTTTCAGGACAGGAGTCCATTGGCATTCCAGCTCATAATTCGTAGATTGCGCATCATCTTTCTTTCGTGAATGGCTGCGGTCTTTTTCTAGGGCAATTAATATTTGATTAACGTTAGATAGGGTGTTTTCCGTTCGGCTTTGATTTGCAAGTATGTTTTGCAATAATGAATGCTTAGTGTTATCAGGCTGCAAGGGTGTTGGCTGAAGCCATTTACCGCTTGTGGGTATGAAGGCTGATGACTGAAATGTTGATTTTTCTCATGTACAGGAGTTTTTTCGGTATGAAAACTTTTCTAGTTGTATTGATTTTTTTGGTTTCTTTTTCGGTATTTTGGGAGCCAGCCGTCAGAACTTGAGATCGTTTTTTGTGAATCTCGGCTGCTTCAATAGCCACTGGACATTTGCGGTAGTTTGCTGTATGCCAATCTCCGCAGTGTGCTCATTTGGCTGGGGTGTCGCGAGGTTTGGTACACTTTTCTGAAGCGTGGAAGCCAGCGCATTTAACACACCTCTCCATTTTCGTGCAGTAGTTTTGGTGTGTGTCCATGATTGGCATCTCTTACATTGTGACACAATTTTATTCGGTTTAAGGTTTTTGAATTTTACCTTCGACGAGTAAAATTTTGTGATTCCATGGATAGTGTCAGAATTGGTTCCGGGGGCAAAATCAACTATATACATATCAATAGGTTCTTTTGTCTATGTCAATTTTTGTGTCACATTCAGGACTTGAAGGTTTGGGAATTCGTGGGCAAATGCGTCTTTGAGCTCTTGTGGAGCAAGCCCTCTTGGAATTCCCTAATTCCCTTCAATATGACTGTATATGGTCGTTCTTGTTTATTTTGATAAGTCGTGAATGGGCATTTTTTATTGATAAGCTCCGATTTAATGGCTCGAAATTCATCTGAGGTTTCTGTGTTAATTTTAACTTTACCTTTACATAAACCTAATTACAGGCAGATGTGAAGAATTACTATTCTAAAAACTGGTGGCGGAATCTGCGGATTATTCCCTGCAGGGGTGTGGGAAGTGAAGGAAAGATCCTTTAATTCCTTACTTCGCTGCATCATGCCGATTGGAAGATGAGACCGTGCAAAACGTCTGAATTTTGGTTACAGATTTATCTTCACTTATAATCTTAGCGAAGTACGCACCGGTATGTAGAGAAAGCTGTTCATTGGAAGCTCCAAAATGACGACTTTGAATTTCAGTCGCGTACTTCAATTGGTAGTTTTCTGAAAAATCTACTTCAAGGAAAACTTCATCATCATTCAAATTGTTTCTCACATACTTTGAGAACTTGCATTGATTTATTACTCTAAACTTATGCTTCATAAACAAAAGTATTTGAGAAGACAATTTGTCCTTCAATGCTTGCACTGTACAGACAACCTTGACTTTCTTTGTGACTTCAACTACTTTCGTCTGTCTATTTTTGATCCTTCCCTCTTGTACAGTTTTCCATTCGTTATGGTAGATGATGGAATCTAACGGCATCTCACAGTGTTCATTGAAGGAAATGCCCTTTGACTTGCATTCTTTACACTCTCTGTACATGCAAGCTTTCTTTTTAACATCACAACAAAGGCTACTTACTAAAGCACTCACATTGACATGATTTATAACTCTGTATTGCTTTGATTTTTGAAATAAGAACGAAAAGTTCTCATGGTACCTGCACATACATGTGTCTCGTTTATTAGAAGGTCTATTTACAACCCAAAAGGGCTTTAGCTTGCAAAAATGTGCATACGAAATCTTGATGCCCTGTGAAGAGACAAATCGTTTATGGAGAGCCAACATGGAGTCCGTAAGGTATCTCAACTGCTTTTTAATTTTTTTCCTCGTGATGGTATCTTTGCGACCAGGAGTGGGGTAAGAACATTTTCCATCAATAAGGAATTTGTGTACCAACATTTTCACGTTAACCGGCCTGGTATTCTTTTCTTTTCGGCTTTTGAATTTCAATCCTCTTAACAGTCTCGTTCTGTTCATTGTGTTGGCTTTCCCTTACTTCTGGTTTCTGTTTAGACAAGACTCGAGAATGTTTTTTCTTCCGCTTTTCTGCTCTTTTCTCTTGATTTTTGAGCTGTTTTTCTAGTTGCTTGATTTTATTCCTATATTTGTCTCTGCTTCCTTATTTGTCTGCTGACTCGAGAATGTTTTTTCTTCCACTTTTCTGCTCTTTTCTCTTGATTTTTGAGCTGTTTTTCTAGTTGCTTGATTTTATTCCTATATTTGTCTCTGCTTTTGTTCAACTTGCAAATCACCAGCTTCAGACGCTGGTGGGGAATTGTTTTCAACTAATTCCTCGATTCGTTGTTTTTTACGTTTATTTTTTGCATGCCTATGGTACCTCTTCCTCCATTCTGCTCGTTGCTTCCTCTTTCCACGTTCAGTCAAGTCATTTATACTAGGAATATTTTTTGTTCTCTCCTTTTTCTACTGCGCTCTCTTTCTTTTGCTTTCATCATTTCATATTTTTCAGGGTCTTGTCGAATCCTTTCACACTCTTTTCGTTTTCTCTCAGCTGCTGCTTTTTTTGGGTCACTACAACGCGCCATATTCTATTTATTTCCGCTTCTTTTTTCCGAATCCTTTTCTTCAACTATGCATCTGCTGTAAAACCAATTATAGGGTTAACTAAATTTGTTTAAAACTATGATTTTATTAAAACAATTGATTTTTAACGATTAAGATTGAATTCTTAGCTTTGAAAACCGCACGAAATCACTTTTTTGAACGGCAGCCATTCTTTTTCCAAAAGGCGTATGATAGTTTAAATTAGCCTAAAACCTTTTCACTAATGCATAGAATAAATAATCAAAGTTTCATCAAAGTCAGTGCACTCGTTTTCCAGGAGTAGGCAGCGTAAAATGCCATCTTGAGCGTCACTGATAGACACACACAAACACAATAAGACCTGTTTTGGCATCCCTAGGAATGGTGGAAATATACAACTATTTTTTAGACAACACTCTAATTTAATTTATATAGATGTAAAATACACCAAATTAACACATATTTAGCATAAAACCCCTCTATCCTCACGACCGGTCAACTCTGCTCACGACCGTCACATTCTAGGTGTGACGGTCTTGTGATGGTCGTGAGTGTGACGGTTGTGAGAACGCATGGTTTATCGATGTTTTTAGGCCATGCAGAACATAACCTAGAAACCGGGATTCCAACCAGCACATGAGTGACACATCCTATACACTGTTATTAATTGAAAATCTAGGTAATCTATGATTTCAAGTAAATATATGCGTGACGGCTGTGAGTAAAAATGGTTACATAGTCATGAATACTTACATAACTGATGGAAATTCATGAAAACTCCAAACAAAATCAAAACAAATACACACATTTCACAGTCACAACAACTCTACTGTTCTCTCCAGCTATGAGGCAGGACTACTAGAGCAATCTAGCGTCAGTTAAGAAAACTAATAGTTACTGTGACGGTTGTGAGTCTGACATGGGGGACAGAGTAAAACTATTGTTTTTCAGCAATTCTTTTAGAGAAAATGATTATTGAAGGACATGATAGTAATAAGAAATGTACTCTTTAATTACTAAAGACTTTAAATATTTCTTTCCCTTAGCAAAATACTGAAAAACTGTGATTAAAATTAGCATTCTCGGCTGGGGACAAGGGACGGTCGTGTGTTCAAACATAAAAGTAGGGCAACATAATACAAAAAAAGGAAAATTGTATCTAATGACAGTGGAACCTGTTGAATATATATATTTCAGCCTGGATTCACTATAGTTTGTCTTTATTTTCATTGAATTAATTGCTTAAAGTCAACGGGACTATGAAAATCTACTCCTATGAGGATTGCCCAGCCTTTGGAAGCGCCTTCCACTTCTCGAAAAACTCCTTTCTTGGGACACGTATTGTAATTTCTGTAATACAATTGTCAACATTACTCAAAAATCGGAAAAAATGTTAATGAATACTGTAAACTAGGTAATCATACGCCTCTAAATCTGTTTCGATCATTATGACCGCTCTTGACCGTGACCATTTAAATCACTAAACAAAATCAATTATAAACAAAATCATAAATTTACTTCCTGTGTACCCCCGTACCTGTTGAAATATAATGGTTGAATTTCCAAAAATAAATAAATAAATGTACTTCTTACCTTCCTTGAAAAGATCCATCGAATTGGAGTTGGCTTCGAAGGAGTCCGCAGGAGATATGCCGAGTGCAAATGAGAACCATTGTCATCATGACGGGATTGTAATACTTGTTCAAACAGGAATTCATAAGTCGCCCCACTTCTTGGGTTGCGAGCGAGGGATTTAATATGAACGTTTCTGGCCTTTAGACCCAATCAGTAACAATACCCGACAACAAAAAGCTTCAAATCCAAATATGACTTTTGTCCACCTAGATTGGGCATTTTGCCCAGTGTGCAACGTAGCGACTTCCTTGGTTGGACATAGTATGCTAGGTGTTGATCTACAAGGTCAACACCTCCCATACTTTTATTGTACATCACCACCACTTGAAGTTTTTGAACTGTAGTTGTCCACGAGCGTACACTGACCATATCCCCTGAAAATTCCGATGATATGGTCAATACCACCTCTGGATCATTTCCCCCTTGCGCAACTTTTTTTCAATAACCTCCTTCGGGTTGTTTTTCCTGTTAGCCCTTAGCCTACCACTTACATAGGTTCCCTGGTTCAGAAGGTTGGCAGTCAGGTCAACGCTATTGTAGAAATTGTCTAAATATATGGCCCTCCCCTCTCCTAGAAAGCCATCCATCAGTTTCTGAACAACTTTGGAGGCGTGGCCTTGACCACCAACCTCCTGATCCAGAGCACCTGCATATACTATAAACCGATGGATCAAACCATCAGGCTCGGTCAGCATGTACAATTTGAAACCATATTGATGGCCTTTCAGAGGCATATACTGGCGAAAAGAAATACGCCCACGCCATGGGGCCATCGACTCATCCCCACTAACAATTTTCCCAGGAGCAATGAGTACATCCATTCTTTCGTGAAAAAACACCATAAGTGGCCTAATTTTGTAGAGGGGATCTCTAAGTGATGTTTGTACGTGGACACTCTCCTCCTCAGTGTTCCGGTTAGGTGCCAAATGAAAACACTGTTCTATTGAGAACCATCTGTCTCGAGACATGTGGGATCGAAAAAATGGAAAATTGAATTTTTCGTTGGTGTTCCAATAGTCGGTTTTACGGTTTAGTTTTACAACTCCCATATGGAAATTCATTCCCAAAAATATTTTGAATTCATCTATTGAAACGTTCTTCCAGTCAGCGATCCTGGCTCTTTCAGATCCTCCTTGCCGCAGAAATACCTCTCCGGCAAAGAGATTCGTCTGCTGAACCACCAACTGGAAGAACTCTTCATTGAACATCAAATCAAAAAATTTGTGGGGTTCATTTCCATCTGGGATAATCTTCAAGTTGCTGACGCCGGTAAACGGAAAGTAAGGTGGCTGAGGAGGAGGGTATTCGGACCATACACGATTTCCTGCAGGGGGTGGAACGAGTGGAGGAGAGGGGGTTGCAGAAGTTTGATGAGGAGCATTTGTTGGGGGCACAACGGTGGCAGGGTCTCGAATCGGAGGAAGAGATGTGGAGGTACCTGGCTGCTGGAGATCGGATGATGGCAAATTTGATGATAACATCTGTGAATTGTCGTCAGAGGGTGGAGAATTTTGAGGGGAATCAGGTGGAGAATAATGGGACGGAGAAACCGAGGGTGGAGAAATATGGGCTGGTAACACAGGCTGGGCTTCAACAATATGACTACTTGGAGAATTTGGATCATCAATGGGGTCATTTAGTTGGGGATGAACTATTACATCGAAAATGGGAATCACTTCGGCTTCCTCGACGGTAGGGCCACTTACTGGCTCGTCCTGAGTGTCGTCCAACATCTCTCATATGATCTTCTCATCGAGGTCGAAAAGAAAATACCGAGCTTCCCCAGGTTTTCTAGGTTTTTTCTCGGGAGTAACCAGGACATCATCTTCATTATCCAGCGATACCGGGACATTTGAACCTATAAAAGTAGAAATCCAGCTATCGTATACCTGAGTTGGTCAATAAGTCAATACAGAAAAACCCTTTAGGTACAAAAAGAAAAGCCATTAGGGCTTGGAATAAATCTTACCTGAGGGCGACCCAACGGCGCTCTCGACGGGCGTTTCACTGGAAAATGGCAAAGACGGTAGCCCACTATCGCGATCACCTGCAACAAGAGAAAGAAATATATTATTGTTTTCGTAAATTGTCGTAGGTAGCACAATTTTTTTATTTTATTTCCGTAAGTAAGGAATTTTGCACAGGACTAACATTCGTTCGTAACCAGCACCAACAACCCCCTCCCTCGCCAGCCCCCCTCCTCCTTCTGACAATCCAGTTATTTTATAATTCGAATATTTATCCAGATAAATGGGATGATGATTTGAAGAAAAAATCCTAAATCCGGCACTTACTTGAATTAGTAGACGAGGAAGGAGCTTCCTTCCGGAATGGGTTAATCTTCCAGTTTCCTTTTGCACCCCTGCCTTCATTTTTTGTTGACTCCATCCTGTACCTACAAAACTGATAACACAATGAAGTAACGTAACAACGTCGTAAAGCATAATAACATCAACGGAAACATTGAACAGAAACAACAAAATTCAAAAGTACTTACTAAGGCTGGAAAATCCAATCATTTGAACGCCAAAGTCTGGTGCGCGCTGCAGACGGTGTGTGTGTCCGATCCAAAAACGGTTTTCGCAGGTACAACACTGAACTCATACTGAAGTCGATTCTACCTCACGAGGCCCTTCATTCAAACTTATCCCTTCCTACGACCCCCAAAACCGAACCTATGGCTGAGATTCGCTAGATGGTAATACTACCACTCCGTGAGGGGGACCAAGCAGCAGATGGTAATATTACCACTTCCGCACGGAATGGGTTAATAGTAGAAGGTTCATAGCCTAGTGATTTTACATTGTTGAAATCAGCCTTATGGTTATTTTCGTTGCAGTGGTAGTCTATAGCCTTTTCTTTGTGTTGATTAAGGTGTACTCACTAATTATTACTTTGTCTAGATCGACTTCTAGTAGTGGTCGATTGTTCACATGACCGTAGAGTATTTCGAAAGGGGTTAGTTTGGATACAGAGTGGATCGTATTATTGTAGGCAATGATTGCGTAATTCATTTTGGTCTGTGTATTGGAGTTTTTAAACGTTTCTTGGTTGTTGAGCTACTAGGGTTGAATGGAACCTTTCTATGATCCCATTGGATTCCGGATGAAATGGACATTAATTCAGCTCCATTGAATGCTGAAATGGAATTCAGCTCCATTGTCTGCGACTATGGACTGGAGTGGACCATGATGAGAGAAAAATTTCATGAGACTGTTGACTATTTCGACGCTTGAAGAGGAATTAAGGGGGTAGGCTTGGGCATATCTCGAAAAAGTTTCGATTACGGTGAGGAATTTTGAGTTCTCTATTGTAAATTTGTCTATGTGTAGCATTTCCTACTAACCCTTGTGATCCCTCGGAGTCCGGCACATCGACAGGCCCTCTGGACATCGTCCCACTTGCAGATGTGGACCAGATGGAGATGGTTCCATCTTGGTTTAGGATGATTGGACATCCAGACCCCCTTGTGTATTGTGACCGCACCCAAAAGTCTTTCAAAAAGCGTGCCCAAGTCATTGTCATCTGTCCTGAGAATATCATGGCAAATACAATCTCTTGTTGCGAAAACCACTCGGTAAACACAGGGAAGTGTTGTGGTCCATCTACTACGTACCTCTCGAATATTTTGAGAATCCGCTTCCATCCGGTCTGAATGTCCATCGGTGCTATCTCCAAGGCCATGAGGATGACGCTGGCTGGAGCTCCCGGATCCTTGGGGTAGCTCTTGTAGGAGCAAGCTTCCATCGTCACATCCTTGATTGCCTGGAGAACTTGAAGGGTCAGAAGGAAGAGATCCTTCGTCAGACGTCTATTCTAATGAAAAAACAAAAGGAAGGAACCAGAATGTAATTCAGCATATTTAACAAAAAGAGACAACAGGGAAAATTGTGAAATATATTGAGCAACACCTACCTCGAAAGAGTATCTCTTCTGAGTACGCCTTTTAATAGGCAGTACAATGTCCTCATCCTCATCAATCCCATCAGCTGCATCAAGAATCCTCCTCTTGGCCTTGCATGGGGCGGAGGTACTAGGCAGCACCGGTGGGTTGAGTGGGGTGTTAGAGTCAACACCAGAAGATGATCTCGGGCCAGGAACTGGAGAATCAGGGGCCTCCTCAACAGCCACTAGATCAGGAGAGGCCGGTGGAGTAGCAGAAGTTGAAGGCATCCCAGCAGAAGAGGTAGAGGGTTGTTGGGTCCCAAACTGGAGACCAACCTCAATGGAGTCCTCCACCTTGGCAGCAAAAGCAGAAGAGTTAGGAAACCACTCGGTAAACACAGGGAACTGTTGTGGTCCATCTACTACGTACCTCTCGAATATTTTGAGAATCCGCTTCCATCCAGTCTGAATGTCCATCGGTGCTATCTCCAAGGCCATGAGGATGACGCTGGCTGGAGCTCCCGGATTCTTGGGGTAGCTCTTGTAGGAGCAAGCTTCCATCGTCACATCCTTGATTGCCTGGAGAACTTGAAGGGTCAGAAGGAAGAGATCCTTCGTCAGACGTCTATTCTAACGAAAAAACAAAAGGAAGGAACCAGAATGTAATTCAGCATATTTAACAAAAAGAGAACATGGAAAATTGCTAAATATATTGAACAACACCTACCTCTGAAGAGTATCTCTTCTGAGTACGCCTTTTAATAGGCAGTACGTAATCCTCATCCTCATCAATCCCATCAGCTGCATCAAGAATCCTCCTCTTGGCCTTGCATGGGGCGGAGGTACTAGGCAGCACCGGTGGGTTGAGTGGGGTGTTAGAGTCAACACCAGAAGATGATCTCGGGCCAGGAACTGGAGAATCAGGGGCCTCCTCAACAGCCACTAGATCAGGAGAGGCCGGTGGAGTAGCAGAAGTTGAAGGCATCCCAGCAGAAGAAGTAGAGGGTTGTTGGGTCCCAAACTGGAGACCAACCTCAATGGAGTCCTCCACCTTGGCAGCAAAAGCAGAAAAGTTAGGAAACCACTCGGTAAACACAGGGAAGTGTTGTGGTCCATCTACTACGTACCTCTCGAATATTTTGAGAATCCGCTTCCATCCGGTCTGAATGTCCATCAGTGCTATCTCCAAGGCCATGAGGATGACGCTGGCTGGAGCTCCCGGATCCTTGGGGTAGCTCTTGTAGGAGCAAGCTTCCATCGTCAAATCCTTGATTGCCTGGAGAACTTGAAGGGTCAGAAGGAAGAGATCCTTCGTCAGACGTCTATTCTAATGAAAAAACAAAAGGAAGGAACCAGAATGTAATTCAACATATTTAACAAAAAGAGACAACATGGAAAATTGCTAAATATATTGAACAACACCTACCTCGAAAGAGTATCTCTTCTGAGTACGCCTTTTAATAGGCAGTGCAAAATCCTCATCCTCATCAATCCCATCAGCTGCATCAAGAATCCTCCTCTTGGCCTTGCATGGGGCGGAGGTACTAGGCAGCACTGGTGGGTTGAGTGGGGTGTTAGAGTCAACACCAGAAGATGATCTCGGGCCAGGAACTGGAGAATCAGGGGCCTCCTCAACAGCCACTTGATCAGGAGAGGCCGGGGGAGTAGCAGAAGTTGAAGGCATCCCTGCAGAAGAGGTAGAGGGTTGTTGGGTCCCAAACTGGAGACCAACCTCAATGGAGTCCTCCACCTTGGCAGGAGAAGCAGAAGAGTTAGCAGAAGACATGTTGTAAGCGTCAGAGTTCAGAGAAGACTGATGCAAAGGGACTGTTACATGGGGGTTTTATACTAGCAGTTGAGTAACAGTGAAAACAGAAAACACCTGGATGTGTAACCGGGCAGGTGAAACAACCATGAAAAGATAATTGGTAGGAAGCAGCTGTAACGGTCAAAACAGTCTGCATTAATTAAAAGTAAATGAAAGGATAACAGGAAGTTGCATAATGACCCACAGAGGGACCCACCTGCCAACAGGTGGGCCTAAGAGAGAGCCACTTGTGTAACTGCCAACAGGTGGTCACCAACCAGTCAGTTGCACATGTTGTTCCCCGGTCATAACTACCTGGGACCTGGAAACAAAATTAATAACGGTGTTCCAGTTGATACAGATGATGCAATAGCTCGTTTGCATGACATTAAATACGAACAGGCTGTTTCTACTCAAGACATCCGGGCAGCTGACAAGGAAGCAATCTACCAGTTTACAAGTGATGCAATAACCAACAGAAATTGGCATTCTGTTATAGGGGCAGTTGGTTTGGGAAGTAAATACGCGTTAGAAAGTGTTATTGGGGTCCAGTATCCAACCAGTTTTAATAAAAGCAGCACAACGGCTAACGAAGGTAAGAAACTTGCCTTTTCCAAATATTATGGGGCATTTTATAACCCAGACTGGAAAGAAGGTGATGAACCAACATTAATTCAAAGAGGCAATACCCCAGAAACAGGTTCCAAACGAGGCAGGGAGTCTTCCTCTTCGGATTCATCTCCCGATACAGGTAATTTATTCAAACGACCGCTATTACAGGACTCGAGCTCTAACAGCCAAGACAGTGTTTTTGAAACTACACCCGAATCATCAATTAGTAATATGGATATAGAACAACAAGATGAAGCTGCTCCTTCACAAGGAAAACATGGACCTGGATCCTCAGGGGGTTCTGGAATGGTACCTATTTATAGTGGCCTTCCTCAACATCCAAACAAATGTGTTTTTCATTATAGAAAATCATACCACTTTTATATGAATGCAAGTCTTCCTTCTTATGTAAAAAATGATGATAACAAACAATTTCACAGATTTTACCCTGGTGGACTTCATGATATTCCTTGGAATTATCTATTCTGTTATATCAGCCCTAGGGAAGCAAACTTCCTGAGAACCCAATTTACAGAGGTGATAGCTGTTGAAGCCAATTGTTCATTATCTTCTCTTGGTGTGTGACTACCTTTTGAAACCAGTTCTTCAAAATCTGTTCCTGCAAATGCCAATGCACAATATCATTTAGCTTACTATAAAGATATTGACAAGTACTTGTAAACACGTACAGACTATGATAACATTAAAAAAATACGTACCAAAATGATTGGTAAGGACTTGTATGATGAAACTGAAACATCTATTAGTGACAACATTGGAAGTGAAGTATTTGACAATTTAAGTGCACAAGCATGCAGCAGGAGCTTTTCTAATCCATGCGCTATATTATACCCCAATCCTCATAGAAAACATGTACCTCAACTGTACCAATTTGCCACCATGGTCAATGGGTCTAACTTTCTTGGGCCACTATTTCACCGTAGTTATAGACCTAAAAATGGTCTACTATTCAGCAGAAATACTATACAAACAATAACTGAACCAGCTGATGGATACGAACCTGATGGTACAACATTGATTAATGCACCATTCCGAACCGGCATAACCCATTATGAAAATTCCGAAATTATGTTTGGGGAAAAAATATCTATGGGAGATATGACCCCTGCTTGGAATCCTCCTTATGAAACAATAACACTAGAAAATCAGACACAATTCTCATCTACACACCCAAAAACACCAGGAGTAGTTCCAAGATTCCTGATTGGTATGGTTCCAATTAGAAACAAGGATGGCACATTACTAGATGCACAATGGGAATTCATACTAGATTTTGACTTAACTGTGGAATGCACAGTGGGTTTCACTGGATACTATGGTCGTAATGAAACATGGCCTGAACCTCAATTCATGTAGAGGACGTGAGGAACGAGCTGAGCCCTGAGTAGGGGGAGAGGTAGGCTAGGGTGGGAGTGGCTGCTGGCGGAGGGGAAATGAAGGTGCAGTGATGTACTACCCTGATGGCGCACATTAGCCTACCTCTCGACAACAACAATTTGTGCTCAAGTTTAAACGCCTACTAATAAATAATAATTAGTGATGCACGTGTAAAATATACAGTTTTATTTATTTATTTTTTTTCCAACTCTGCGTAACACCGTGTATGATGTATTTCTTTGCTTACTAAGTAGTATTTTTTATTGTTGAAAGAAAGAAAAAACATATCTTAATTTTGAAGTTTTAAAATATAATACGGCCAATTAATTTTATATGAGATTTTTAATATATTTATACTTATCTTTGTAAGACGGATTTTCGTGTAAAAAACACCTCAAGTGCTTACCACTCAAATTCGCCTACTTTTACCCTGAAATCTCGCTCACCCTAACCCTGACCTTTGCGAAGGTATCACTATGAATTAAGGAATAAATCAATAGGCAGTTTTTAACTTTTCTGTACATATATGATTTATTAAAAGTATTATCGCAAATAATTACCCTATCCTACACCAGGACCTTACATGAATAATTATTAGCTAACTGACCTTATCATATCCGTCAGGAGTTCAAGTAAGCTGAGTTCAGGTAGTCCACCTCGGATGATGTTCACTGGAAATGGTTGGCTATTCCTTTTCCCAAAACCTTGGCAGCAGTACGACCAGAACGGACTTGTGTTCTGGAAGGATTCACCCAAATTCCGAAGTCGTCTTCTTCACGTTCTCCACTCTCGCACAATGACTTAGGCGAGAGTCTAACACGAAAACTTTGAGACAGTTACGGCCGATCACAAGTTAGAAGCTGCTTGTTAACAGGTGTTTATCACTTGATACTCGGGGGTTGAATGAAAATCCTTTCCACATTTCCAAATCTTCTCGGCGCAATCTTGCGCGCATGCTCAGCGTCAGGTAGGCGGTCGAACTATCTTGAAAGATGCCATTGATTTTCGTTTCCGTGGCAACAGCGAATCGAAGTCGTCAAAAGTCTTGGTACCTCCTTCTTAGACGAGTTTTCCTAATTTAGGGGAGCCAATCACAGGCGATATTCAAAATTGAGAGGGGGCTGTAGAAATGCAGCGTCTCTTTTTCATCCGCCGCACGTGTGGCTCCTCGTCAGCGTTTCCCGACTTTGAGGTTTCAGGAAATCTGATCGCTTTTGACAGCTCGCGGAATCGTGGAAGCTAGACGCTTCTCACGGTTTGGACCCAGACGTATCAGGTGTCTGTCGTCGGGTTGGGAGCCAAATCCAGGCTTTTACTGGTTTACACATACTAAGAATTGAAACATAGTAAACAAAGTAATAAATGCTGTTAACTTACTTACATTATCCTTACTGTAGGCTGTGTTAATTGAGTCCTTCAATGCCACTCATTTCACCATCACTATGGCTGGATTCTTCACTGTCACTACTTTTGTCATCACTGTTGTCCCTTCCAATGTTTGTGATGAATCTTTCTGTGATGTCTTCAAGGGATACTTCATACTCCATGTATTTCTCTTCGACGTTTCGGACGTGCTCACATCTTTTTGCCCACTTGTCTTGTGTAATATCTTCAACTTTTTCTCGTACAAGTTGTATGCAATCGTTTAGTTTGAAGTTCACGTTCTTTAGTGAAACGTGGTTTTTTATCAGAGCCCATATCATCTCTTTCGGGTTGAGGTCGGGATGATAGGGAGGAAGGCGCAAGACAGAGTGGCCATGTTCAGCTAGTAGAGCGTCAATTTCGAAAGTTTTGTGAGGGTTCTTATTTAGTTTCACAAGTTGGTACAATTCTGTTTTAAGCATGCTGTCATGAAACGGAATGTTGTGGTTAACTAGCCACTGCACTATGTCTGCTTTTTTAGAATTGCTAGTTGGAGCAGGGTTTACTTGTTTATTATGGTATGATGCGTTGTCTATGACGAGCACTGATTTTGGAGTTAAGTTCGGGATTATTTTTCTTGCAGCCATTTTTTGTAATTTTTATAATTCATACAGTCATGATAATCACCAGACTTTACACCTGATTTAAAAATCAACAATGAATCATTTACAAACCCATTTTCATTATAGATTATAGCGATTATAGCGTATTGACCCTTTGAAATAGGGGTAAAAACACTTGGTTGCTTCCATCCGACCATGACTGGGGTTTTGTATGGGAAGCATGCACATATGTCTCATCTGTGTAAATTATGGGACGACCCTCTTCTCTATAACGTTTAACTTGTCGAATATAACGAACCCTTTGTTCTCTTATTTCGTGTTTTTCAGTCAACAGCTTCCTGTTATCGGCAGATTTTTTCCACTTAAAGTTAAGCTCCTTAATAACTTGCCGCAGCGTCCATATACCTCCTCAAAACTCGATCTTCTCTCTCAAAACTGGTAGCTAAGTTTTTAGGGTAGGGCGTTGACCATTAACCTTATGGAATTCATGGATAGTTCTTCTTATTACCGTCTTATCAAAGTCGTCAAAAGTAGTTTTTTTATTTCTTTTACGCCACGTTTTTCTTGGTGTTGAAAATGTGGGACCTGCTGCCGGTGCGGTTCTTTGTTCCTTCAAAATTCTCTTCACTGACGCCTTGGATACTCCCGTAGCTTCCGCCACACGCTGTTGCACTTGCTTCAATAACAATGGTTCTTGCTCCGCTTCTCTTTTCATAAAACTGTACACGTTACAAATAATTTCCCTAGCTTGGCTATGCAAAATCTTACCACCTACTTTGTTGTGTCTATTATCACACATTTCAACTACACTAAACAAACACACTAAACAAACTCTAAACTAAATAAATAAAATTTTCCGAAAAATGTTTTTAGAAAGGGGCGTAATGACTAGAGTTCGGATCGATATGCAAAAAAAATAGCCGAAATATGCAACAAAAGTTATCAAAATATGCAAAAACATGCAAAAAAATTCAAAATAATATGCAAGTTGAAATTTTGGTCCAATTTTTTTGGTTTTCAAGTTTTTATTGGGATTTCTAATACGGGAATGAGCAATGTAACCCCAAACTCTTAATCATTCATCTATACGATATCGTATTTTATAAAATGACAGCAAATAAAACAGTAAAATATTAAAATAAAATTTACAATGATTAAAATTTCAATGTGTAGGTGTAGGTACAAATTAATTTCCCTGTACTATCAACATTTTTTTGAGGTTTTCGACTGTGAAATTCCCCCGTCAGTTTGATAGAGTCAATTTCAGCGCGGAAAAGGAACTTTCAATGTCGCAGCTGACAACAGAATGGAATTTTAACTTGGCTATTTCTCCAGGAGTGAGTCCGTTGAGGTCAATTCCAGTAGGTGTTTCTTCCCCCTTTAATATAGCTGCTAAAGTTTTAATTGTGGTCCATCCAGGATTGCGGGCTAGTACAGCATTCAGCTTCTCTCTCACTTTTTCGCCGATATGTCCAGGCCAACTCCTACTCAATTTGAGAAGCCCTTCGATGATTTCCACAGCCTGCCAAAGTGGCATCTCCGACTTCTCTAGAGATGTTATGGTTGCAGGGAGCTCACCGAAATGTGCTTTGACGAATGCCAAGCTTTCGTTTACTTTGGAGTCATTCAAGGCAGATTTCGCCTTTACAATTGCACAGCTGTCCTTATCATCAAATTCTTGAACGACGATCCGAACTTTCTCTGCGTTGTCAGCGTAGTAGTTTACTGCTGACAACCATGTCCCCCACCGGGTGATTATGGGTTCGGGTGGAAGAGGACAGTCTGGATAGGCTGTCCTGAAGGCACTGATTCGGCTCGGCGCTTTCACGAAAACTTTCTTCCCAGATGAAATAAGTTTGTTAACATCAGGAAATTGAATTCTGATTTCTTCTGCCACTCGATGGATCCCATGTGCCAGGCACGTGACGTGGACCATCTTAGGATAAAACACTCGTAAACTTTCGGCAGCCTTCAGCATGTATGCAGCAGCGTCGGTAACCATTGCCAGCAGTTTCTCTTCAGCAGGTTCGTCTGAACCCCACAAAACACGAAGAGCTTCTTGTACTGCTCGAGCTACTGTTGAAAAATTGGTTTTCTCGAGTTCTCGACTGAGGATGAGATGTCCCCTGCCAGGTTCCTCAGATTTGAGTTTTCCTGTGACGACGTGTACGATCATACGTCCACAAGCATCGGTTGTTTCGTCCACAGAAATCCACACAGGTGAATTTCCTATGTCAGCTCTTATATCGTCAAGCGTCTTCTCATAAATTTGAGATATGTAGTTTTTGCGGAGTGTGGACTCGTGAGGTATTTTCTTACCGGTGTACCTTCCCAAAAAATTTCTGAAGGCATCATTCTCCAGCTTGTTCAATGGAATGTTGGCCTTCAGTAAAGCTTCGGTCAGGTCCTTCTTGAACTGCGTGTCTTCGTCTGGGAGCTCTTGCTGGAAGCTTGAAATGAGACGGTGGGTTCCAGTCTTGGCAGGACCTCCTGCAGACCTTGCTTTGTTGACTTCCTTCTTGTGTTTTTCCGTCTTCTTGTGTTGGTCAAGTTGGAACTTCTTCTGGACGGATACCTAAAACAATTCGTATGCATCACGTTAAAAGTTCAATTAGGAAAAGCTAGCAAAAAAAAGACTCACTTGGAAAATAATCCATAAAAGTAGTAAAAGTAAGCCTGGAATGAGGCCCATTAATAAATGTTGGAAAGAACTTCTAAAGTAAAATAATAAATAAGTAAATAATAAATGAGTAAAAATAATAAGTAAGCTTACCATTTTCCCACAAAGTTGACAGAACACCAACTTTCCATCGATCCTAAAACAGGAGTCACTCCCTATCCATAACTTCAATTTTTGAACTGAAACTGACATTTTAGGTGTAACTCGTTCAAAACTACAGTTTAGACTGGTATGATATTGACACATCTCACAGGGTTTTATAGTCACTTCCTAGGGAGGGAAGCCAGGATCGGCCCAATACGTACCTGCCAAGCCCATTCATCAGAGGAGAGAATCAGAAGTGAAAGTTCGGACGCTAATACCCTGATGCCCCAGGAGTACAATACTCATACCTGGCTCAGAGCTCGTTACAATAGAGGAGCTCGTTAGTACCTACTTAGATGGGGCCAGAATGGACCTGAAGTAATCCCACTTGGGTTTAATACCTTGAACGGAATGAATAAGCCAAGTCTCAAAATAGTGTTTTTCTTAGGCTAGTTTAACACGGACGGAAATCTCCGGTCAAGGAAAACCCGGTCAACTACCCGGAGAGTGTACTTCAGTGTAGTACGCAGATATTTCTTAGAAATATACAATTTATATGCAAAACTCTGTAACATATGCAAATGCATGTGTTTAAGCCTAAACCCACATTTGCGTTCTAAATAGGTCTACTCATGTTTAGAAGTAATCGTTTTCTTTTTTTTGTATCGGTTGTGATTAGGAAGTGTTGAGTGTGGTGTTTATATTCAACGGGCGCTAAGTTCAGTATTTCGTCAGATGTTGTAAAAGTATATCCAAGTGAAATTTCCTGGTAAAGATCGCTGTTGACAGAGTCGACAGTGAGATTTGCGTCAATATAGTAATAGTGGGACGCATTTACTGTGGTCTTTCCATAGAAATACTCTGAGTCAATGCCTCTTTTGGTGAAGCCTGTTGTGAAAATAGACTCAGTAATTTGGATGTACTTAGTATTGGATGATGGCTGAGTAGGGTTGGTGTATAGCGTCGATGGGAACGGTTCCGATGAATAATTTTGACGTACAAAGGACGTCATTTGTATGCGATTCAAAATTCGCTGATATTCGTCGGACTTCATGAGCTCAGACATTGATGAACTTGGCTGTGGTTCTGGCTGCTTTTCAGTCGCCTGAACATTTTGTTCTTGCGGTTGTTCATCATCACTGAATGGTGAATATGTCGGGCTCTTCGGTTCCTCAGGTGGTGGGTCGTGCAAATACGGGAATTCTCTTTGAATTGGGTCCAGACAATCGATTGGTTCGGGCTCGACTGTCGGAGGTGGCGGGACATGAATGTCCATAAGCCTTTGAATACCCCTATTACGACGTTTGCGACGCGGTCGCACATCATGCTCTAGTCGTCTTTTAGGTGGATTGACGGCTACATCTTGATTCGGTCTGATATTTGCTTTGGCCTGATACTCCTGCTGTAATGAAACTCTAGAGAGTTTTCGAAGCTCTCTGCTCCTCTTGCCTCCTCGAGGGTCAAGACGTTGGGGCGCGACTTTTGCAGTCGGCTTTGCCTTCTGTCTCGATACTCTAGGGTGGCGGAATGGACGTCCAGCTTCCATAATGAATTTTAGGTTGCTAGGACACTTTCACGATTTTGACTGCGAAGTGTTTAAGCCTAAACCCACATTTGCGTTCTAAATAGGTCTACTCATGTTTAGAAGTAATCGTTTTCTTTTTTTTGTATCGGTTGTGATTAGGAAGTGTTGCGTGTGGTGTTTATATTCCACGGGCGCTAAGTTCAGGCAGATAAGGCCAAACGCCGCCGGCTGGCAGAATTGTTTCGAGGACTGGGTCAGTATCGCTTCGTCTATTGCTCACCGAGCACGCCGTTGGCTTCCCCGCCCCGTCTGTTTATTCGCACCGTTTCGTTTCGTGTGACGACCATCTATTTCGCCGTCATAATTTCCGTGTAATCTATCGGCATCCATCTATACTCCGCCAAGCACGGAAATAAGTCGGGGAGAGAACCACCTATTTTTTTGACATTCTCTCACCAAGAAGAGGAACAAGACGGTTTCGGGAAACTGAACTGCCCAGATCCGAACTTTTATCTAATTCGGCGAAGGCAAGCGAGAGTCGCTGGAACAGGCCGATGGTCAGCAGTTGCGGTGCCCCACCCCGCTACCCTCGTCCTTCCACTCGTCGGCTCCCTCTACGCAAGAAGGCAACAAAGCGCTCGCTCCGTCGTGGGTTCAAATCCAAGCGCGGACACCAAGTATTTGCTATTTTTTTAAAGACATTTTCAAGATAATATTTTATTTCTATTTCTTATTTATTCAGAGCTCTGATTTTCATTTTAATTGCCTTTATCTCATTATATATTTTGTGGTAAGACAAATTGTTTATTTTTCTTTGCTACCTTAAATTTCTATTCAAAGAATTTTCTAATTTCTATCTTTTTTTCTAAATTCGCTTCCACTGCACTCTATACATAACATTTTTGGTACCACAGAGCGTGGTTACTGTCTATGACTTATATATTTTTACAATTTCTTCTATTTTCATATTACTATTGTCGAATGTACACTTATTATTCAAAATACTTGCAGATTTATAATCATTAGTGTAAGCACATTATATATCTATGTATTTCCTTTATTCATTCTTGTTGTTACTATAATGCTATTTATTTTACAGCTATTGTAAACTGGTCATACCATTCCTCTATCCATTTGACATTTACCTACTATCCCACCACACCTATCCTTTCAATATCTCGTCATGAGTTCTACTACAAAGATCTCTTCTATCAGGAGACAATTCAAGGAGCATGCAGTAAGGCTCAGAGACGCTGCAGAAGCAGGAAAGAAAGCAACTGCACCAAATGCTGAGCCAGAACGTGAGGCTTATTTTAGAGGCATGTGCAAACTTCTGGAAAGTACATTCACTAAACTGGACGAGTTATGGGTGCAACTGTGCGATTTAGGTGAAGGGCCAGAGTATGCTGCTACTGGTAGTGCTGAAGTGGTTCCCTCAGCTGACGATAAGTCATTAAGAGCTACAGCTGAGAAATATTATTTCCTAGCCAGTTCTAACTTGGAAACATTGAACCAACGTTCAGCTGAACAAAGGCGGCTCTCTGCTGAAGCTTCTAGTAGAGTGAGTCTGGAAACTTCGTCAGCTCCATCCAGACCTTCAAAATCACTCCCGAAATTGAAGTTACCTACGTTTGATGGTACGCTCATCCATTGGCCACAGTTTAGGGATACTTTTACATCCATTGTCCATTCAGATCCTGTACTCACCAATACGGAAAAATTCCATTACCTTAGAACAGCTTTAACTGGATCTGCTCTCAGTGTAATCGCCAATATTACACTTGAGGATGCAAACTATGCGTTGGCATGGAAGTCAATAACCGATATTTACAATAATGACAGAAGATTAGCATCTTCCTACTTGGATCAGGTGCTCAATTTTAAAATGATACAAGGTAGAGCATCACCCGATGACCTACAGCGATTCCTATCAAGTGTATCAGATACAATTGCTTCTTTTAAACTACTTAATGTCCCTGATGAGGGAAATTTCATTCTCTTCCATCTTGGTTTGAGGTGTTTGGATCCATCAACTCGTGAACTCTTCGAGATGTCTCAAGAGAACACCACCTTTCCAACATTTGAGACATTGTCTCAGTTTGTACGCAAACGAATGTTGGCTCTACATTTGGCTCAGCCACTATCCTCCAGCAACCATCCTAGGCCAGTTAAGATAAAACCTCCAAAGCCTATGAATGCGTCTAGAACGTCACTCATTTCACAGAATAAATCTCCACAGTCCAAGTCTGCAACGCTGACACCCATACAACCATGCCCAGTTTGTCAGTCAATGCATCATATTTTGAGGTGTGAATTGTATGACCAGGCATCAGTGGATGAGCGACGTCGCCTTCTGAAAGGCTGGAAAGGCTGTGTTAATTGTCTTTCTCCAAACCACAGCGTTCGTGATTGCAAATCCAAGTGGCACTGCAGGTTTTGTGATGACAAACACCATTCTTCATTGCATCACCACAAATCAGCAGCCAAAACCTCTATCAGCAATCCATCTACATCAAACCATCCTACCCTAGGAAGCACAAGCTTAAATGCCATTGAGCATCAAGACACTCAAGTGATCCTAGGTACTGCCATGGCTGAGTTCCAAGACTCTCGAGGTATCTACCAACCAGTCAGGCTAGTGATTGACCCTGGCAGCCAATCTTCTTTCATCACAGCTAAATGTCTCAGCAGGCTAGGACTTCCTATGCAGCAAATCCAGAAAAAGATTGTTGGAATTGGTCAAACCTCATTTACTGGCGCAAAGGGTATTGCCAGGTGTACGTTCCGCTCTCGTTTTATCAAATGCACTCCTATAAATTCCGAAGCCATCGTAGTTCATAACATCACCTCCTATTTACCAACATCAAAACTACCAATGAAAATAGTTCAATTTTGCAATCAATTCCAGTTAGCTGACCCTCAGTTTTGGAAGCCTGGACCGAACGAGTTTCTGTTGGGTGCAGACCTATTTTCGGACATCTGGAATGATGCTTCTACACCCATAGAAGGTTCCAGTGCAAGGTTGTTTTCCACTCTTTTAGGAGATGTGATAGTAGGGAGAATCAATGCACTGGGGGGCAGTGCTTCAAACGCCCTGTTATCCGTTGATATGTCAAGGTGCAACGATCTCAATTTTGAACTCAAACAATTTTGGGAACTTGAGGAGGTACCTACTGCACAACCTGCGTCAAAACCTGAAGACATTGAGTGTGAACAACATTTCCGTGACACCCATTATCGTTTGCCCACTGGGCAATACGTTGTGAGGCTCCCATTCAAAAATGAACAGCCCCATTTGGATGACTCCTTCAGAATGGCATCAAAAAGGTTTTACTGCCTAGAAAAAAGGTTGTTAAATAACCTTTCCCTAAGGAGCCTTTATACTGATTTTATGACTGAATATATCCATTTAGGTCATATGGAACTTACAAAAGAACCTTCCAAATTCATTATACCACATCACTGTGTTGTGAAGGAGGACACTTCTGGGACAAAGCTAAGAGTAGTGTTTGATGCCAGTGCACGAATCAGCACTGGATCCCTCAATGAACACTTGCTGGTTGGTGCAAAGCTCCAGACAGAAATCAGAGATGTAATACTCAATTTTAGGCGGCATGCTGTTGTGTTCTGTACAGACATTGTTAAAATGTACCGCATGATTTTGGTGGATAAGCAAGATCGCCTGTATAAGCACATTCTATAGAGGCAGCCTGGCAATGATGATTTTCAGAAGTTTGAATTATGTACAGTTACCTACGGTCAGGATTGTGCCCTTTTCTAGCCCAGCGGGTTATCATGCAGTTGGTAAGTGACCAAGGAGATGACTATCCTAGGGGTGCCAAGGTTCTCTCTCAAGATATTTATGTCGACGACATCCTGACAGGTGCTGACTCCATCCAAGAAGCTGCTGCACTGCGAGATGAAGTAACCAACCTATTAAATAAAGGATGCTTCAAGCTCAGCAAGTGGGCCAGCAACGTTCCTGAGCTCATTCAGTCTGAAAATATGCAGCCCTTTTCTGAACCTATATCATTTGACCATAAAGAATCATTTGTGAAAATTCTCGGACTTCAATGGGATCCTCACACTGACACCTTTTGTTTCACTATTCAACCCCTTGCCCCTACGCACACCAAAAGAGGGATTTTATCCACAATTGCGAGGTTATATGACCCCATTGGCTTCATCACTCCAATTTCTTTTGCCATGAAGACTTTCATTCAGGAAATATGGAAATTATCTTTGGACTGGGATCAAGCCATCCCACATCATCTTCAAGCCAAATGGGATGCTATCATTTCTGAACTTCCCAAACTTGCTGAACTTCGAATCCCACGCTATGTGGGTACTAATAACAAATCTCTGTGTCAAATTGTAGGGTTCTCCGACGCCTCAGAAAAGGGTTATGCTGCTTCGCTCTATATCAGGACTAGCATACCGAATTCTACTCTCTGGGATAATTTCTTGCTCGCCTCCAAATCAAAGTTGGCACCAGTCAAATCTCTAACAATTCCCAGACTTGAACTCAATGGAGCACTATTGCTCTCACAACTATATTCCTCAGCATTAAAATTTTGGGAACTCTTTTCTGACCGCCTCTTGAACCCAGTTTTTCACACAGATTCCACAATTGTTCTGGGATGGCTCCGCACGCCTTCCTACAAGCTTCATGTTTTTGTTTGCAACAGAGTGATCAAAATTTTGGAAACAACATCACTTGAATCATGGCGTCATGTATCATCTTTGGACAATCCAAGTGACATGGCTTCAAGAGGTTTACTACCATCGCAATTGATTGACAATGATCATTGGTGGAAGGGTCCCAAATGGTTGGTACAACCAGAAACTAATTGGCCTATTTCTTCATTGACTGTTCCAAATGAACTGCCAGAAACCAAAACAGAAATACCAACAATGGTTGCAATTGTCGAGCAAAATCCTCTAATTGTCTGGATGACTCGCTTCTCCAAATATGAGCTCCTCATTCGTTCAACAGCCTGGTTACAGCGATGGCTTTACAACACCAAACACGTGGGTTGTTGCTGTTGCCCTATGAGAACTGGACCATTACAAATCTTTGAAATTGATTTGGGCTTAAGAGCCTGTATTAAGATTGTGCAGCAGCAGTATTTCTTCAAGTTTGCGTCCCTGACTGATACCTTGAAAAAATTTGGTAACCTTCTTCCATTCATTGATTCTGATGGCATCTTGAGAGTGGGTGGTCGACTTGGTAACTCCAACATATCAGAGAGCAAGAAGCACCCAATTCTTTTACCTCACAACTCCCACATATCTGCATTGATTGTGGATTACTACCACAGAATCTATCTCCACCCCACCGCAACAACCCTTCAAGCCATCATCCAAGCAACGTTTTGGATTCCGTCTCTAAGACGTCTTGTTCGGACAAGAGGTTTTTTATGCATGAAGTGCTACCGCTCTCGTGGTACTCCAGTTACCCCTATAATGGGTGATCTACCAAAATGTCGTGTGACTGGTACTCGGGCATTCCAACATGTGGGTGTGGATTTTGCGGGACCCTTCCCTCTTAAAGAGTCCAATAGAAGAAAGGCCGCTGTGGGAAAGGTATACCTATGCCTCTTTGTCTGCATGGCAACAAAGGCTGTGCATTTGGAACCAGTGACAAAGCTATCAACTGAAGCCTTTTTAGCTTCCTTCGATAGATTTGTAGCTAGAAGAGGACTACCTTCGGACATGTACTCGGACAATGGAACAAATTTTCTAGGTGCTTCCAACTATTTGAAGGAACTATATCAGTGGTTCTGTTCTTCAACCACCCAACATGATATCCTTTCTTATGTTCAGCTGCACAAGATAACATGGCACTTTAATCCTCCCCAAACTCCACACATGGGTGGAATCTGGGAAGCGGGAGTGAAATCCGTGAAAGGTCACCTTCAAAGGATTGGTAGAAGTACTCCATTCACCTACGAAGAATTAACAACCCTGTTTTCCAAGATTGAGGCTATCCTGAATTCTAGGCCTTTGTGCCCTATTTCAAACGACCCATCTGAGATGGACTACTTGTGCCCAGGTCATTTCTTGGTGGGCGGCCCCTTGATTGGATCACCACAACCAACATTGTTGGATGTCAATGAGAACCTCCTTTCTCGATGGCAACTGGTTCAACGCTTGTCTCAACAATTTTGGGCTCGCTGGAAGTCCGAGTACCTGGTAACCCTACAACGCAGGCCAAAGTGGTTCCATCAAACAGAAAACTTGCAGGTCAATGATCTCGTCCTTCTGAAAGGAGACTTTCCACCATTGCGTTGGCCAGTTGGGAAAGTCATTGCCATCCACCCTGGAACCGAAGGTGTTGTGCGTGTTGTCACTATAAGGACTTCAAATGGTGCTACCTACAAACGTGCAGCACGGAACCTAGTACCTCTTCGTCCTCTGTCCTATCCATCATATCCTCCCTTACCAGAAATTTAAGCCTAAATTTGGTGGGCGGCATGTTTAAGCCTAAACCCACATTTGCGTTCTAAATAGGTCTACTCATGTTTAGAAGTAATCGTTTTCTTTTTTTTGTATCGGTTGTGATTAGGAAGTGTTGCGTGTGGTGTTTATATTCCACGGGCGCTAAGTTCAGGCAGATAAGGCCAAACGCCGCCGGCTGGCAGAATTGTTTCGAGGACTGGGTCAGTATCGCTTCGTCTATTGCTCACCGAGCACGCCGTTGGCTTCCCCGCCCCGTCTGTTTATTCGCACCGTTTCGTGTGACGACTATCTATTTCGCCGTCATAATTTCCGTGTAATCTATCGGCATCCATCTATACTCCGCCAAGCACGGAAATAAGTCGGGGAGAGAACCACCTTTTTCTTTGACATTCTCTCACCAAGAAGAGAAACACGACGCTTTCGGGAAACTGAACTGCCCAGATCCGAACTTTTATCTAATTCGGCGAAGGCAAGCGAGAGTCGCTGGAACAGGCCGATGGTCAGCAGTTGCGGTGCCCCACCCCGCTACCCTCGTCCTTCCACTCGTCGGCTCCCTCTACGCAAGAAGGCAACAAGGCGCTCGCTCCGTCGTGGGTTCGAATCCAAGCGCGGACACCAAGTATTTTCTATTTTTTTAAAGACATTTTCAAGATAATATTTTATTTCTATTTCTTATTTATTCAGAGCTCTGATTTTCATTTTAATTGCCTTTAGTTCATTACATATTTTGTGGTAAGACAAATTGTTTATTTTTCTTTGCTACCTTTAAATTTCTATTCAAAGAATTTTCTAATTTCTATCTTTTTTTTCTAAATTCGCTTCCACTGCACTCTTTACATAACAGTGTACTCTATCCTAATTTACATGATGTTATATTTTACCTTGAGTGGGGATCTTTCATATTTGCATTTGAGACATTTTTCGCAGGTATTTATGATCCTTTGGATGGATGTTTTGAGGTTAGACCAGTAGAATTTGCGCTTTATCCTCTCATAAGTTTCTTCGATACCTCGATGGTTTGTATTTCTATCATGGTGTTTTTTGATCAGTTCATTTTGTTCCTTTTCGGTTTGTACGTCTATCAATCTTTTCGTGTATTTGGTTATATTAATCTCCGAGTGCGCGAATTGAGTTGAAACTATTCTCGTGAATTGTTCATAAACATCTGTCTCGAAGTAAATGACGTTTTTAAATTTTGGGTGGACGTATTCTTTGATGAAATTAGTTGTTTCTGATTCGAGTTTTGTTTCGTCAATAAGTACTATCATTCGCGTCCTATTACCATACAAATTTTCTATGTTAACTCGTTTTTGTATGGGGTGTTTTGTGGTTGTATAAATGATTTGGTTTAAGCATACGTTGACGGATGATCTCTGATTGGTACAGTCGCAACATTTTTTCCCATAAAGTTCAAATGTACTGTGTGGATGGATGTCGTTTGAGTGGATGGATAGTTTGTCTTCAGAGTCGGCGTTCGCGATCACAGAGTCAGTCGCATTATGTTATACAGTTGTATGAAGGGCGTTCAGTGTAGGGTGCAGAGTATTTAAATCTTGTAATTGGACTCGGATAATGCGTCCGTGTTAGTATCCAGTGCTCCATTTTTATAGACTATTTCGATGTCGTACGCTTGGAGTTTAGTTTTCCAAGAGAAAAGCCTAGAACTGGGTTCTTTATGTGAAAACAACCAATGCAAGGGGTGGTGGTCGGTGAAGATTGTGAATCTTCTACCAAACAAATAGGGTTTAACCTACTGTCCAGGATATTTCGAGTAGTTTTTTTTCTATGGATGAATATTTCTGTTCACTCTGGTTGAGAGTTCGGCTCGAAAAGGCTATTGGTAAATCCGCATCCTTTGTTACTTGACTAAGTACTGCTTCTAGTGCCACATTGCTTGCATCAGTTAAAAGCCAAAAAGTTTTGAAAACATCAGGATATTGGAGTATTGGGTTATTGCATAGTACAGTTTTACGTGTTTCAAAACATTGTTGGTATTCAGGATCAAATGTATTCAAGTTCAATCAAATGTACTTTGGGGAATCTATAATTTTAAGTGTATACACTGGTATTTCATCGGTAGTACGGATGACGTGTTTAACATTATTGGTGAAACTAAGGGGGGTGCCTTCTTGATGAAAAATGTCTGCGTATTTAATGACTAATTTAGATATCACGAGTTTTTCTTCCTCGTTCATATGGTCGAGGCGAAGTTGGCCTAAATCGAATTTGAATGTTGACCTGTCAAAATGATTTAGGTTTGGGTTCGAGACGGGTTTTTGGGTTTGAAAGTCGGTATTTTGAAAGTCGACCTCTTCGGCTAATATGCCGAAGAGGCAAATGCAAAATGCAAATCCAAATGTGGGGGCGAATGAAATATTGTGCGAACAAGATTCACCCTTGGGTAACGGTATTAAGCTGGTTCACCACGAAACCCACAATCAAATAATATGAAGGACCACCGGATAGAAATATCCGGAAACTATAAAGAATTATGCTACACCTTACCTTGTAATTCGGCGATCTCCAACTCGCAGGTGGTAGCGAATACGTGAAGAAGGAGGATTTGGTATTAGGTTAAACAAGGAAGCCGGCTGAGGGTGAAAGGAAGGAGAAACCCTACCTAAATTCGCTTCGAAAGGATAGAAACAACCCCGAAATGGTCGCGGAAATTTGGCACGTGTAAAATCGCAATGGCCGGGCGGGGAAGGCTGGGTTTCTCGAGCAGCAACAAGAACGAAAGGCTTCAACGGACCTGTGTAAACTGGAAGGGGGAAACTTGGGCGTAAGCATCGTAATTTTCTACTTTAACTAGGCATTGGGGAATTGCCATGACATGGGCTTCCAACTTTTTTGAGTGATTTGGGAGGACTTTTGGTTGTTCGGGGGGTTCTTTTGATAGGTCGGTTTGTTTTGGTACCTATTTCTTTGTTGTTTTGGAGGAGCAGGTTGTGGAGGATTAGGCTGCCTAGGTGGGCCAGACCATGGAGGTTGTTGATGATTTCGGTTGTCGGAAGCCTCAATAGGCTTCCTAACGGCTCTCTGAGATGTAAAAGGAAACACCTTAATGCTAATTGTGCAAGGTGTTTAATTATATTGTCAGCGTCATGGGGCTCGTGAATATTAGCATACACGATTATTTTGTTTATCGCTTCCATTACTCTGTGGTGGAATTTTAACGGATCTTCGTGTTCTCCCTGTCTCACGCTAGAGAGATCTAGGTTCATAGAGAACACGTCCCGTTTGTCGGAGTAGGCATTAATTAACCTTTTCACTACTACATCCAGCTAGGCCAATGTGTTACCGAGTAACTACATGCTCAGGCGCTCAGTTGTTCCTGCCATGCTAAATACTTTTTCACCTGGATTATTCATGTTTTTGACTTCTATTATATCTAGGAAAAAGTAGAGAAAAAAACTTGGAAAAAGTCGAGCTTTTCACTTGACTCGTTCAAATCAGCTTTGATGCCTGCCTGAATTTCCGAAAATGGAAACTGTTTTCCTTTTGGCCGGCTGTGTTTCCATATAATTTGTTTTTTCAATTCGCGCTGTTTCGGTACCTGTGGTGTTTCAACTGAATCTGATTCGGAGGATGAATCTAAAACTGCGATGGTCCAGGTCCAGGAACAACACTCGGTCCCGATTGACCGTCTGCTGATTCATCACTCGACACTACTGAGTCTGAGGAGCTAGATTTGCCTTCCTTCTCAAAATCATCTTCCACATCACTATTTGTCAAAATTACTAATAGTTCAGCATCACTGAAAACTTTTCGCCCAGCCAACTCAACTCATGAAAACTAACAGCTTGCTTGCATACAGGCTCAAAATAAAAAACGTTAACAAACTGACTGATGAGCGATATTGTCTTCTTCTTCTGTCTCCAATATACTGAATATGGATACTATACAATAGATATAGATGCGCCCTGCTTTGCTCAAAGTACTTTCCCTCTCCGACAGAGCGATCTGTAGTTAGTAGAGGTGTCGGAAACGCCAAACGAAATACTCGTCAAGAGACTCTCAGGAGCACCTAGCGGATGACGAAACTGTCGTCAAGAGACTCTGAATGTGGGTTTTGGTATGATGAGTATTTCGTCAAGAGTTATTTCGTCATGAGTATTACGTCAAAGGGCTAGAAAAACTTCCAAATCTGCAAACCTCTTTCGCAAACCACTCTCTGTGACAGCTGCTCTAGCCTTAGAGACCGCTTCTGTATTTCCTTTCTCGATCTCTGGATGTCTGTTTAGGAATAACTTTAGCCATTTTTCGCCAGGGCGATTATTTTTGAATGGATTGACTCTTGGGCACTCATTCAGAACTTTTTGAATTGAATCTTTGACGTCGTCAGGGTGCATGGGGAACCCTAAAGTGGCTTTCTCAACAATCCACCTCTTCACCTTTTCCTCATCATCTTCTGTCAGAAACGTCTATGGACCCATTTTCCTGTTCATTGGCACTTTATTATTTATTTTATTATGTAATGTAACGACGGGATGCCCTCGTTCAGTGAAATCTCACCATGTTTTACTTGCGAAACTGCTTTTACTAGTGTTTCTGTTGTGTATTTGAAGAGCTGTCTTCACTCACCTACATCCCTTGCCTTGTTTGTTTCTTCTCCCTCATATCTACTTGTGTTCCTCGTCATCTAAGAAGAAAAGAAAAGTAAATAAATGGAAAATTGCTACAAGTAAATATCAATTATTGTTAGCTGTTCATGCACTGGTGCGCACATAACTAGAGCTCAGCCTAAGGATGAAGATGGAGACCCGCAACAGGAAACCCCGTTCATCTACTGGTAGCTAAGGCATTTTAACCATACACCAAAACAAAAAATGGTGGGATAGTGACTAAGGAAATGATTTTAAACCCAGTGCATGGACACGACGTTATCTTGCTCCCCTCCAACATTTATCACGTTTCAACATTGATCCTAGAAGGTTTTATGTCTTCATATGTGAGGAAAACAAGAAAAAAACTTATGGCGTAATTTGGAGAGCCAAAAAACATCAATTTCTGAGAGGAGGTAGATCACTTACCTTAAAGTTTGAGGAGCCTTCAGACAGCGTTGAGGACTAGGAACAGTTGAAACTGAAGACCGTTACAAGGATGTTATCTTATCACCTTGATAGTTAGCCCGACCTCTGTAGAGATACTTTGGTACCAAATAATGCGTAAGGCGCCCTCCAGGTAGCACTACAAGCCTTATAATTCCAATTTTAAAGCCAGCGTGTTCATCTTCTGGGTACCGTTCATCTACTGGGCAGTTCACCGTAGTATAAAAATTATCAACATAAAGAGTATGTCCCTTATGTAGATATTGTTGTATTAGTGTGGCTACATTTCCCGATTTTCCCAGTTCGTCCTCATATGAAGAACTTTGAGTTCTCGCACCTGTGTAAATGATAAATCCTAAGATGAAACTAGTCTCACAATCACAAAAGAGATAGAACTTTATCCCAAACCTGCGGCATTTGGAGGGGATGTATTGTTTGAAATAAACACGGCCTTTATAGAGTAAAAGACTTTCATCAATACAAATATTTTGGAAAGGGTAAAAAGAAGTTTTGAACACGTTCGCGAAATGGTCTACAAGTGGTCGTATTTTGTAAAGGGGGTCGTTACCAGCTGGCACATCATTACTGTTGAAGTGAAGCAGTCGTAAAATATGAATGTATCTATCTCTAGACATTATTTGAGCAAAAATAGGAATTTGTATCAACGAATCTTTGGACCAAAACTCTTGAAGCTTCAGCTTTTTAGTTTGTGGCATCAATAAAGTAAGTCCCAAAAAACAAAACAATTCTTCGGCGTTAAAATTTTTGAACAGCTTCTCCCTTGTTTTTGAGGTATGTGCTATAATTATTTGATTCATCAACAATACGTTGTAGGATTGAATCGGGCAAAAAAAAAAAAAAAAAAAAAAAAAAAAAAAAAAAACTCAAAAATCTCCAATCTCGTTGACTGATCACAAAACCCATCTGCCAAAATCCCACTTTCTTGTGCACTAAAGTCATGAAAAACTGTATTGGGTTCCAAGAGTGTCCAAATATTATACCTCACCTCATCATCAGACTCCTCTTCACTGCTGAAGACCTCATCCAAAGACCGCCTACAGACAGGCATATCAGGAGGAAGGGTTGCCGAAGTAGAAGGTAGTGATGACCTTGTTTCACCCCTCGCTTCTTCACGATACCTATCGCCAAACAAATCTCTAAATATATCGTCCTCGTCTTCACTATTTTCGAGAATGTGAAGAAGTTCCTTTTCTGTATAAACGCCGCGTGACATAGCAACAAAACACGGTAAAACAACGCAACAGGTCACAACAACTCACCCACGAGATCAAAAGTAAACTAACCATTCAAAAAAGGTAAAATGGGGAAAACATAAACAAGTATTCCCTACAATGTTGGGAAACGGTATCCAGTGAGCTACACGCAAACTCTTCATTATAGAAGCAACCAAAAGGTAGAGCTGGCGAAAACGCAATAATATGTGCGTAGCACGCCAGGCCCATTGTCAGTGAAATGTAATATTGCGTGTATAGCACCTCAAGACCAAAAAACGTCCACACAAATATGTGTGCGTAGTAAGGAAAGAGTTAACGCGTCCTTAATTTGTTTGTATGTTGTGACGTTAGTTGAATTTATGGTGCTCAAGGCAGGAGGTTGAATTTTAGCTTTTATAGCGTGTAAGATCATTCTATTTTGAAAATCTCCCGAGTCACTATAATTGAAGAAACCGTCATTTAGTTCCTGCGTTACTAGTAGAAAATTGTTCAGAGTTTCTGGATCCCCTGTGAACATTGGAATGAGTTCCATGTGTTCCTTTTTAAATACCGGGATTCCTACATTTTCTGTCTTGGCAGGTGGGAGTTTGCCTCCTACTCTCAATCGTTCGAGAGCGGCCGTGGCTTCCTGCAAGGCGGTTTCTACCTAGTCTGTGTTTCCGCTTGATCTCAGATGACTTGTTGGGTAATTTCGAGCATATTTTGAGCCATGGTATTTTGGGCCATCAACTTGGAATTTTGCGAGATTAATTCCTCGATGGTAGGAATACCACTGGTGGCTTCAATATCAGGGTGCTTGTCCATATCGGGGAGTTCTGGGATACTGGGAAGTGATCGGACTTTGTCCCTAAGAAGGATTCCTAGGCGGTTCGACAACCTATCGGTCACAAAACGTCTTAACTCTTTTGGAATTTTGGGGCAAACTTATGGGGGAAGTTTAGTCTGATGTGTTAAAGAAGAGAGAAAAACAAAAATACAAATGCACAGATACAAATATAACGAGTACAGAGATGAAATGCAAAGAAAATATGAAATATTTAAATGTAGAGATTAAATTCTTAAAATTAGTGTAGAGTAGCAAAGTCTTTGTTGTGGGATTGTGAGCGAAGGAGGCGAGGTTTTAAGGGAGGTTTTAAAGGGCTAGCCAGGTGGGCTTCGAGGTCAAGCTTATCTTCAGCTCGCGAGAGAAAAAGTGTTATCTTGAGCTTTCTGAGAACTACGACCTATGCATGTGTAGTCTCAGGAGTGAGTCAAGGTGTTGATAACTTGATATTATTATACATTGATATTATTAACTGTGAATTGTCTGAAGCGTTCCCGGTCAGATGTTCGTTCTTTACGGAAGCTTGACAATTTACAGTTTGTGAACAAATTTTCTTTCTTGAAGGAAAAATTGGAATATGTTGAGTTAGTATTCTCGGAATTGAGTAGGAAATTCTTTAGGAAATTTTCTTCGTGTGTGATGATACTGGGGGTGATGATACTGTTTCCGTGTGTCTGAGTGTTGAGAAACGGTTTTACTTACAGAACCAAATCCATTGGAGATCTGCAAGGAGTCAGCTCGTCGTCCAGTTCAGGTAATCCCAATATTGGCACTTGGCACTCACGTGGTAATTATCTGAAGCATTTACACGTATTCGTCGTGTAACAACTATCAGTTCTTACAAGACTGCGCCAGTAAAAGAATAGACGTTGAGTTTCGAGTTTTTAAAAAACAAACTTTATTTAAACACACACGTAACAACACGGACACGATTGTAGAAGGTACAGAACTTCGAGAGAGACTGACTACAGAGCTGCCTGCAGGCTGGCTTATATAGATATATGTGGAGTCAGCAAGTTGTTAGTGCAATACGTGTAGTATTTACATAACTTGTATGTTCCTTATCCCGTTGCGTCACACCCTCCATTTTTCTTTCAGGATCACACCTGCGTCCACCAGTCGCATACCGTCATTTTCCCTCATTTATAACCCAAAAAATCGTTCAATTTACCCCTATTTTGTAATTATCTCATATTCTATAAGTCAAGAGGTTAGAAATAGGTGGAGGAAATGTTTTTATAATTAGATGTTTCAGAATCTGAGTGGTAATTATAACGGAAATGAAGATATCAGTCAGGAATGCTGGAAATGAAATGTAGGTATTCGTTAAGGAGGTACTTATTAGTTATTACACATGAAGTATGGTACGACGACGATGGCTGAAGAAACAAACAATAAACTCCAGTTCAGAATTTAATCAAGTAAACAAACTATAAACTTCAGTGCAAACTTCAATCACGTAAACAAAAACAAAAACTATGAATAATGAACTTCAAAATCACTTCGTTTTATCACATACGGTGAAAACTATAATAACATCAAGTACTTAAGTAGTTTTGAAAAGAACATTGTACATGGCACGACAAATAAACCCTAAAATGTTGAGTAATTATTATAAAATTCATCTTTTCGTCGTTTTCAAAAATCAGTACGCGTGAGAACAAACTTCAAAAGTACAATTGTTCTAAAAATAACCAATAGGAACATGTATTTTGAAAACTATACTTCTAAGACTTAGAAAATGATTAGAAAATCAATGACTTAGAAAATAAACACGAAATTATCTCTTGATTAGTCTTGAAAATGTGGAAATCGATGATTTAGTGAACACAAAATCTTCTCTTGATCAGTCTTGAAAATCTATCTAGTTAGGTACTATCGTCCTTGTCATGAGTTTTTCGAATACAACAGATGCACAATTTTCGCGAGCATTCCAAACAAATTGGTCGACGGCATTTCACACAAGCGTAGGCCGTTCTTCGTCTCAGTTTGTATGAGCACATGGAACAGTACTTTTTGGTAGGTAACTTGTCATCCGGAATATCAGAGCTGTCTGTTTGACTGGTACTCGCATTCTCTTCTGTAGGGTTCAGGAACTTTTCTATTTCTTTCAATAAACTCTTGTTTATGTGTGGGTTCTTTGATCGCTCACGTACATGTGGAAGTATCAGTTGTTTAGCCAGTTTTTTCACAAAAATAAATCTCCGGTCCAACTTACTGTTTGTGAAACATTTGTGTAAAATGAAGGAATCTACGAGACTAATGTTTATCATTCCTGAAAAAACCGTGAATGGCCATCTCTCACTTTTACGTTTTGATGAGAAAACGCTACACATAAAGTCCATGGCATCAACACCTCCTTTTGTCTTGTTATAAAAGGCTATAATTTCAGGCTTTCCACTTACTTCATCCGTACCTTTTCCATGGTGCATAGATGATATGAGGTTCACAACTTTATTAGGCTTTACTTTTTGTGAAAGTAAAGTTATATTCTCACTTGAAAATCCATACAATGTATCCAGTAACGGTCGTTTCTTAGTGGCTACAAATTCAGGAGGTAAAACTGCCTTATTTTTCTTCATTGTCCCAACGTATGTTAGTTTTTGTTTCCGCAGCTCTTGAACAGCTTCCAGTGAGCTGAACCAATTATCGGCGGTCACATTCCTATTAGAATTGCGTAAGGGTTTCGTCAACCGAATCAGAGATTGAGTAGGGATGGATAGTTTGCGGCGTACCTCCTCTGGTAGAGTTTCTCCATCTGAGCCTTTCCCTTTGTAAATATAGCAGTTGTACAAATAATTTGTTTTAGAGTCCACCAAACACAACAATTTGATCCCATATTTCGCAGGCTTGCTGGGCATATAAATGCGAAACCGACAATTCCCTCTGAAAGGGATAAGAGATTCATCAATTGTGCATGTTTCACTCGGTACGTATAAACGTTGGCAGTTCGAGATAAATCTCTCGAATATGTGAGAAACAGCAGCTGCGGGATCTAATTGTTGCCTTTCTGGACGATCATCAGGATTGTCGAATCGTAACGCTTTTTTTATAACAATGAATCTATTGACAGACATCACCAACCGAAAAATGGGTCTAGCACATTCATCATTGCGAAATATAGATCTGACATCTTCCGTGTTGCATTTCATAATGGCACACATCATGAGAAGTCCAATAAATGCCATCAATTCATCTTTGGTTATATCACCGTGATAAAGTAGTTGTTTATCATTTTTCCCAAATTTCGACCTCTTCTTGGACAAATGCAAATTTGTCCACTTCAGAATATATTCAATAATGTCGGAATCAAAAAACTGTTCCCAAACATCCCTTTCTGATGGTGCATTGCCTAATTTGTCCTTTGCATACTTTGACATTGATGGCAGTCCCTTAATTTTTATAATATTATGAGCAGGTACTTTACCAGTCTGTGGTGGCTCAGCTGCATTCCATTCGTAGCCATTTTTCCCTTTGTAGAGTAAGGGAATATCATCTTGAGGTTGAGCTGCGAGGTCCTCCTCATCTTCATTGGTATCGCCTTGTTCTGCGAGATTCTCCTCATCGTCTTCAGTTTCTTCATCTGACGAAGGTTCCCAGTCACTTTCCTCTTCGATGGGTACCTCCATTGGCGCTTCATCGTCTTGTTCCTCATCTGAGTCGCTGTCCGAATCGGCATCATCAGCTAATAATCTTGCAACAATACTTCCGAAATTGGGATCGTCAGTTCGATACTTTTCATTTCCACGAGGGATGTCCATCCTACAAGAAAATAAACAAATAGATAATTGAGAACCTCTTCTGCTAACCAACTGCTCTGGTTCATACTAAAATCGAGTATTTTTCTAGCTACATAAAATGGAAAATTATATCATGATTCAATTGATTATTTTCCATCTAATCAATGCTTTCATGAATTTACCTTTCAGTAAAAGGAAATTTTGAGGGAGAATAAGAAGAAAATATATTTTTATCACACCTGCGTCTGCTAAACGCACATGAAAAATAGTAGCGTGGATCACACCATGCGTCTGACAAACTCACTAAGTACGTGAGTATCACACCTGCATCTGCCAAACGTACATAAAAAAAAGTAGTGCGGATCACACCATGCGACTGATGGACTCACTATGTTGTAGTAAAAAGGTTACTGACCTTTCTAGAGGCGGGAAACACTAACTGCTGCACTCTCCAGGCTTTCAAGACTAACTGTTCGACGAATACATCCAGACGGCAGGTGCGTTGGAGCCCAGGTGGTACCAACTGTGGTCAACTAAATATCCCATATGCGATTGGTGGACGCAGGTGTGACGCAACGGGTTAAATTCGAGTATGCTTTACAAAAAATACATAATTGAAACAGTTGTAGTGTAAACATCATTAACGTAGTGTTTTCAATACCCAGTTGAATCAACTATAAGAGTACAAAATTTAGAAATTGGTCGGTGTGTCCAGTTACACGATTTACTCACAATTAATGGTTGGGGGTGTAAGGGGATGAGTAGGTAGATAGTTAGGCACGTTTTCTCATCAGTTTATTTTCCCTCCAAGCGCTTTCGCCAATATAGGCCTCATCAGGGAGTATTATTATGTAGTTGGACAGTATGGCATTTATACATGTTTTGTTGCAGATTATTTGGTAGCATCAGTTAACAGCACCCACTGTTTAGGGATATTTGTGAAATTTACTGCTCAAGTTGTATGATTTAATAGGATCCATTAGTATTAAGTGATTAATAATTTGTCCAGGGGAAAATGAAGTAGAAAAGTAAATAATCGGAGAGAGAGCAAGGGCCTCATGAAAATATTTCACTGATTTGAGTGAGGGCTCACACCCCCCTACCATAGATAATGAAAGGCAATCTACCCAATGAATTAATGATAGTCTATTCAATATTACAGCATTAGTAGAAATTTCAAATATTTTATAAATTACCAAATTAATATAACATTCATTATTAATGAATGTTATTCTTACCTTATTATTACATAGTTATCATTACCGCTTATTCTCTTTACCTTATAAATATTGGAAATAACAATAAAATAAAACTTCATAAATAATTTCAAAAACATTTAAGCAGTTAACATAGGCAGTACCAGTATACTCATATATAAGCGAGTTAATCCTTCAGTCAAACAAACATAAAATTGTCAGTTTGCAAACTTCACTTAAGAAGAAATAGTTATAGCCTTTTTATGTCGAATTAACTTGGTACTGATACAAAATTTATCAAGTTTTCGGTACCCCCACTAAGTCCAAGATATATGTTTTTCTGATCCAGTTATACATAGGACACTCAAATAGAACATGAAATAAGTTTTCAAGAAGACCCGTGTCACCGGCTGTACATACAGTATTTGGAGAAATTTGGTCTGAACTGTGGTATCGACCTGGCTCGGAGCCCGGTTCGACCACCTGCCGAGCATAAACCGAACGATGTCCACATGCCGGAGATCTTGTCCAATGGCGGTCTCTGCGAAATCCGGACGGATATGCTTCGTCATAAAAATACCGAACCGTTTTTGTGCGCAAAATACGTGATTCACTCGCAGCCGATCTCAATTGATGCCGATCAAAATTCGGATTGAACGCATCCCATCTCTGCTAACTCCCACGTGAAGGGGACCGTCTGAACATGGTGAAAAAGCAGGAAATAAAGTGAGAGAACACTTAATGATCGTTCCTGCTTTAAGAAAAAGTAAGTCAGAGTCGATGCAATACGTTTTTTTGGCGAAAAAATTGTTAAAAATTATAAATTTATTTATAAAAATTTTCCGTCAAGAGTCGTGAAGCCTTCTTGAAAACAAAAGTGAGCAGGGTTCCCCGCAAGGAGAGGAAGCGGAAGATGGTCGGGGTTGATGCCTGGTCCTAAGGAGCGGAGGCCCCCAGAGGCCTATATTCTTTTCTTGTTCGAAATTCAACGCGATTTTGCGCGTTTTTTCGAAAAGAGGTAGGTACCTATCTACCTAATCTTCCAAATTTCGAGAAGTGAAGTTTAATCCTAAACCTACTACCACGTTAATGTCCCAAAGTGCCCAGAGGGTTATAATGAATGCTTTTTTGCTCTGTATCACAAAAGCCAGTCAAAAAGTAACGATTACCTACTTTATAATAAAACATCAAAAACGCCACGGCCACTTGCCATAAAAAAAGTTGACGTTGGGAAAAATTATGAAAACAAAAATAAGAATAAAGAATGCATCTTGAACCAAAGTTTGAAGGTATCAAATAATGTATAGTCCTAGCATAATTTGACCTAAAGATTTCCACAATTAGCTTTTTTGCAACCACTGCAAAATATGGTTGTGTAGCGTCTCAATGTAGATGGGCAAAAAGAGCAATATTTGTGTTGTTTCGGTCCTGGAGTCAAAGGCAATGTAGTTGGTGTTGGAAAACGACTTATATTGTTAAACATGTATTCTCACAAACGTAATTACAAACGGAATGAACTTTTCCTGAACTACAGGACGCTTGAAACTATAACACTAGTTATACTTATCAACGTCCAACATCAACAAGTCAACAATCAACATCAACAGATTCACCTTCTTTCTTCTTCTCTTCAATACCGATGTTCTTCAGGATTTCTGTATTTCTGATTCTGGATAGGGCTTTGGTAAGAATGTCCGATACATTGTTCTTTGTCGGTACATAATCTATTTTGACTTTCCGATCCTTAACCAGATCTCGCAAGAAATGATACTTTATATCAATGTGTCTTGAGTGTGAGCTGACACTGTTCCCTTTTGCGAAATTAAGGGCCGACTGGTTATCACATAATAACAGTGGTTCACTAGACATGTTACAACCTATTTCATGAAGAATTTGGGTTATCCACATCATTTCAACACTACATGAAACTATGGCGACAAATTCGGATTCCATCGTGGATAGAGCGACTGAATTTTGCTTGTTCGACTTCCAGACGATTGGTGTGCCATTTATCACGATGAAAAGACCGGTTGTCGACCTTCTGTCGTCTTTACATCCTGCCCAGTCTGCATCTGAAAACCCTTTCACATCAACTGAATTTCGCCTAGAAGTTCGGGCTATCTTAAACTCGTAGTTCAATGTACTCTTCAAGTACCTCAATACTCGTTTGGCAGCTAGCCAATGAGCTTTACCAGGATTTGAAGAAAATTGCCCTAATTTCGAGACAGCAAAAGCTAGGTCAGGACGTGTTGCTTGAGACAGGTACATTAGCTTTCCCACCAGCCGTCTGTAAGGGACGTTTCTCATCTCTTCCACCTCTTGTTTTGATTTGGGACTGTCGGCTTTAGTCAAACATTGATTGGGATCCAGTGGTGTAATGACTGGTTTGCATTCTGCCATTCCGAACTCGTGTAATATTTCTTTGGTATATTTTGTTTGATTCAACGATAATGATCCATCTTCAGTTTTTTTCACTTCAATGCCGAAAATGTACTGAATGTTTCCCATATCTTTCATATCAAAGTAGTTTTCAACATTCCCTACGTCTGTATTATCGGACATAACAGAGAATTCCAGATAAGCTCTTTCTTCATCCGTAAATCCGGCAATAACATGTTCTGAATATTTAAAATAGAAAGGAAAAGTAATCCTCTTTTTATTCAAGAGCTCATACAGAGCGGCGGAATGATTCAACCACTGCTGCAGAACGTCGACCGAAATATTAACCGTTTCGCCAACATAACAATTGATGATCTTGACATGACCCTCGTCTCTCTGCTTTTGATACTCAGCCTGATTGCGAGGGACGGAAGTCTGCCGCATCATCAACATAAAATCCCTAGTTAAACCAAACAGTTCAGGACGAGCTAGCAATAGCTCGTACATTCGAAAGAAAAACCGAGAATAGTAGTCGTTGACATCAGTACCAGCAAAATTAAGAAAATCGCTGGACGCCAATCGTGAATAATATCCATCACTAACACAATATCGTAACATACAGCTTACAATATCATCCTCACCAACAAGTGAAATAGCTAAGTCAAAACACTTCTTATTCGTATAAACTCGAGCCATATTATCAACATTAACCTGTGCGTTTAACACGCGCATAATATTCGAAAACTTAAGGATGCCCTCAACGAAATACGCCTCGATGTTAAGCTCGTCCAATAGAGCTGTATACGGAGGAATAAATTCATTAGGGAGCTGCTTAAAAAACGCTATGACAGAAGAGGTCTCAATAGTCAGTTTAATAACTTCATCATCTACAGCGGCTTCCATATTCATCTCACTAGCGATAATATTTAAGAGCTTAGTGTGAGATATTCGGAAGCCCATCTGATAATACTTCCATATATAATTGTTCAAAGCTACTAAAAAGGCAATATATTTATACCTAAGAGCACCCAATATAGAACGCAATGGAGACATAATATTATTACGTCCAGCTAACTCAGTCAGTGCGCTCTCTATCTGATTATAAATCAAGATGTTGATCTGATCAAACGGAGACAGGGTCGGATATGAATTCTTCAGGCCAGCATACACTGGAATATGAGTGAGTTCATCATATAAAGGTGAAACAAGCTCCATCCATGAAGCATTCCCCGAATTCACACCACCCCGCTCATCAACACCATTGGCATGCAACAGCGCAAATTTTGACGGTTTATTACCCAACTTAACATCCAGCCAATTCATATCATAAGTCACAGGAGCAGAGTGAATTATTGTAGCGTTCAGCAACCCCGTTTTGCTGGGGGCTATACGGAATTGTCAATTGGCGTACAATACCATTTTCTTGAAGGAAGCTATTAAATTCTTTGTTGACATACTCTTTAACATTGTCACTCCTCAAGCATTTTATAACCTTGCCAGTTTGTTTTTCTACTATAATTTTGAATTTCTTAAAACAACTTAATGCCTCACTTTTGTTTTTAAGGAAGAATATGAGAGCTCTCCTTGAATAGTCATCAATAAATGATATAAAAAATTTGTACCTTGAGTTCGAATCTACAGGCATCGGTCCACAAATATCTGTATGTATAAGTTCGAGTAGCTCTTTCGTTTCCTGGCCACTTGACTTCGGGAATGGTTTCCTCGTCATCTTTCCTTTAATGCAGGATCCACACACATCTTGGTTTCTCAAAACGCTGGCATCCAATCCTTTTACCATTTCTTTCCTGTACATAGTTATAATCGAGTCCATATTTACGTGACAAAATCTCTCATGCCAGTTTTCTAATTTCACACTTCCAATATTAACGTTTTCTTTTACGATAATGTTTTTCAGCGCATACATATTCGATATTCCACGACTAGCATCTATTATCAGATCATTTTTGTCATAAACTTTACATGCTCCATTTTTGAATATTACATGGTATCCATTCATTTCAATTTTGGCGATGGAAATTAGTCTAAAGCAGAAATCAGGTACATGAAGAACTTCCCTGAGATTAAGCGTGAATGTACCGTGAATGGTTGTGGACATTATCGAAACTGTTCCTATGCCAATTATCTTACAGTCTACATTTGATGCAAGTGACACTAGTTTTGCACAGTCCAGTGCTTTATAAGAACTAAAATCTTCTTTGTAAGGTGTAAAATGGCTACTAGCTCCACTATCTATGAGCCATTCATCATTTCGAGAAATACTTGCTACGTTAAGACATACTGTGTTCATTGACTTTTCATTTTTGCCGCATTTTTGTTGGTTTTGATTTGGCTCTTCCTTTGATCTGCAGTACCTAGCTATGTGTCCTTCTCTACCACATTTGTAACATGAGAAGCCTTGTCTCCTATTGAACCTTTTCGCCAATAATACGTTATCTGTTAGACCTGCCTTTTACTCACCGCATAATAAACTTCGGACGCATAACCCAACACTCTGTTTATATACGTTTCCATGTCCTCATCTTGCAACATTTTAGACGTAAAGAGACATTTAGAAGCTTGCAAGCGGCGTAGTCGAGTCATTGGCTGAAACCTTGAAGACAATTTATTCCACAGAATCCTAGGACACGATATATCAAGAATATCCTGCTGAATATCTTCAGTTACAGCTCTAGCTATTAACCTAAACGCTTTTCTCTTTTTCTCTTGTGAAAACGTAGCGAATCTTTCTTCATCATTCGTTGTGACTAATTCCCATAAATTTTGATCTTCAAGTTCTAATCGTACGTTAAATGACCATGTTTTATAATTTTTTCTATTGAGTTTTACAATGCCATTGTAGCATTTAGACTTACTCTGCTCATCCTCATCCATTTCACTCTGACGAATAGCACAGAAGAATCACTGGGCGAACATAACCTTTGTTGGAAAACGACTTATATTGTTAAACATGTATTCTCACAAACGTAATTACAAACGGAATGAACTTTTCCTGAACTACAGGACGCTTGAAACTATAACACTAGTTATACTTATCAACGTCCAACATCAACAAGTCAACAATCAACATCAACAGTTGGCTGGACCTTATGGCCCACGTTCTGCTCAATAGCGCTGTGAAGCTCCTTGGGCAACCGGGAAGCCAATCTCTCTCTCTTCCAATTTTCAGTGAGCTGCTCATACAGCTTGAACATGAAGTCCAGACGAGTGAGACGCTTCACATTTTCTCGAGTGGACATTTCAATAGGTGGTCCTCAATGTTCTTTGGGGTAGAAGTTATACTTATGAATAACCAGAGCGTTGACACATGTCACGTTCAATATATTATAGAAAAAGCACAGTGGCCAACGTTTGGTTTTCCTGTTGCATGACATGTTCGAACAAAGTTGATCGACAGTGTCAACGCCCCCTTTCGTAGCATTATAGGAATGTATTATTGCAGGTTTTGAACTGTATGGGTGGATGTCTGGCTGATCATGCATGGAAGAAACCAGCGTCACCAATTTATTTTGTTTTGCTTTGTAGGAGACGGCGGTCATATCCTCATGGAACAGGAACAGTGATGATCCCACTTTTCTATTCTTGTAGTTTATATCCACGAATTGAGATGGTAGCTCACGCTTGTTTCGCCTTATAGTTCCCAATGCAGTCAAACCATCTTCTCTCAAAAGCTTCGTCACAAGTGGCACACTCGTAAACCAATTATCAAAGGTCACATTTCGTTTGGAGTGTTTTACAGATGCGACCAATTTGTCCACGTAAATATCTGCCGTTGAACCCTCTGCCAGAGTGCCTTTTTCGCAGTATGCAATTCCATCCACCATATATCTGGTGGAAGAGTCACACAAAAGTATTTTCTTTAGGCCGTATTTATTTGGTTTATTTGGCATGTATTGGCGGAATGAACACCTTCCTCTGAAAGGAACGAGCTGCTCATCAATGGTCAAATGTGTTCCTGGTTTGTAATTGCTCCGGCAGTTCTGCAAAAACGAATTCCAAACTTCAGATATTGGGGCTAGTTTATCATTTTTTATTCGATCTGAACGGGTAGCTTTATCATCGAAACGTAAGCATCGTACCAAGAACTCAAATATTTATACAGACAAAACTGTGCGATACATGTCCCCACTGTGAGACCCCTTGAAAAGCAAAGCAGTCGGAAGGTGGGTGTCTTTCTTAGCAGCTGAGTAGATCATCAGTCCAATCAACGCCTTCAACTCGTCCAAGTACTCAATATCATTCAGTGTTGTATTTTTCTGGTCTTTGTATTTGGAACGGTATGCACCTATTTCTTCATTCGTGTGCTTTCTTATCACTTCCAACATTTCATCAGTTATGAACTGTGAAAAACATTCAATCGGTTCCAAAGCTTCTCTAGCAGTCCCAGTTGGTTAGTTGGGAAATAGTTACATAGGTTGAATAGATTTGAGTATAAAGCTAGGATCGCGATCGGTAGCCCCCCCCCCCCCCCCCTCCTAATATTGCACTCATCATGTTTTGAAAGATGAAACTTTCTGAAATATGATAAATATATATTAGTGAAACAAGGTTTCTAATTGTATTAACAATAGGAATAAACTGCAGTGTAATTACTGGTTTAGGAGGGAACCAGATGGGAAGAGTAGGTAACCAACGAAAATACACAAGTAATTACTGGAAAGAAGTGAAAAAAAACTTTCACAATGGGTCTTCATGTTACTAAAATGTAAGATGTAAGAGACTAAGAATGTAAGAGAGATGTTAGACGTTGAAAATCATAGTAATTATATCAAAACTAATGAGAAAACTTACTAATAATCGTGAAGAGCGAAATCGGCCCTTTGGGTTTTGAAAGAACACAACAAAAAATCATAACCTGCCCGACTTGAACCAACCCATGGATATTATATCAGAAGACCCAAAGAACAAGAAGAAGAAGTTTTAACAGACATCATGCGTAAAATAGAGTGGAGGAACCATTTCAACGACACACCCATCAAAAAGCGCTATCTCCGTTAGAGCGACGGACCCGGCACACAGGGTGCACCTGCACCTCCGTTACATATACGGAGGTGGCAGTGAAGGTGTTAAAATGGGTACCATCAAATTTGGGACTTCCGCTTCTAATCGGACGTATGCACTGGGTGTACTGGGTGTTCAGTTGGATTCTGAGGGAATCCCGTCACGTCATCCCCATTTCTTTCTGCTGCTGGTGGTTGGGATGAAAGGTCATCCTCCAGAGGCCTGTCAGTTGCTGTTACTGAGGGAATATCGCCTTTCCCATCTCATTCTGGTGGTGTTGGTTGGGACAAGAGGTCATCCTGCAGAGGTCTGTCAGTGACATAGGCACCCAACAAATCCTCTTCCTGAAAAATATTTTGGCTAAAAGGAACGATTCCCGTCAAACGAAACCTATTTTTTATATTGGTTGGTGTAGCTGCCTTATCCCAGGCTCTGTAGCAGATTGCAGGAAGCTCGTAAAAGGTTGTGTGTATACCAGTTGGTAAGGTGTATACCCCATGCTTACTTGAACAGCGGTATTGTAAGCGTAAGTCACCATCGGCAGATAAACATCCCAATTTCTTTCATTGGAAGCTGTATACGCAGAGAGCATAAAAGCCAGCGTTCTTTTGAAATGTTCTACTAGACCATTAGTGGCAGGGTGAAAAGCTGTTGTTTTTCGGTGTTTAACTTTCATTTTCTCGAGTAGAATCTGAACTACGCGAGCAAGAAAACACGTTCCCTTATCACTTATCATAACTCGTGGCGGGCCATGACGGCATATAATTTTCTCCAATAAAAATTTAGCCCCAGTTTTTGCGGTTGCCTTGCGTAGAGCTTGTGTTTCCACATATCACGAGCCATAATCACTCGCTACGATAATATAGCGATTTTGTGTGGAAGTTACCGTTATGGCCTAAGATGTCAAGGGCCTAAAACTTCATCTGATAATGGATTGTCTAGACCATGAACGGGAGAGACACTTTTTGTTTACTATTTTAGCCATGAAAACAAATTTAAATTTGGAATATGTATCCATTTTATCATCAAGGAATATAATAATTTATAAAGAACTTTTTAAATCTATGTTAAATTGTTGTATTAATACATAAAAGAAAATTGTTTTACTTACTACAAGTTTTGAATTGTAAATAAGAATATGTATGGCTGTATACAGAACGTAATGCAAAAAAAAAAAAAAAAAAAAAAAAAAAACAATGCCAAGGGTTTCAAAGGGGTGAGAGACAGGCGTGCTCGTAAGCAAGCCATCTGGTTGCTGTCTCTCTTTCTTCCGTTCTGCACAAGTTACACAGCTTTTTACATAGTTCTCAACATCGGACCGTAGTTTCGGCCAAAACACGTTATTGTGTAGTCGAGACCAAGTCTTGTGAATACCCAAATGAGCACCTGTGACTGGATCATCATGAGCCATTTCTAGAACTTCTTTTACTAATGATGTTGGTATACACGGCAAATAGATTAATTCATTATTATTAAAAATTTTGCGATACAATTTATTTCCGTTGGGCCAAAACTAGGGTCGTTTAATTGGGCTTCAGCCAAGTTGACAGGAATCGGTACCGTTACCTGGGATACTGGCATCATCAGGAATTCTACATTGTCTTCCTGAGGTAAACCTATGGGTTACCGACTCAATCCGTCAGCATCTGAATGGTTTTTTCCGGGTTTATGTCGTATTGTGAAGTCATATTCTTGCAATTGAACTGACCACCGACCTAAACGGCCTTTGCTTGCCTCCATCGTTTTCAAATAACATAGGGCATGGTGGTCTACCACTATCTCGAACTTTGTGCCCCATAAGAAATGTCTGAATTGAGCCAAGCAGAAAACTACGGCTAGCAACTCAATTTCAGTGGTCCCATAACGTTGTTCAACAGGACGTAATTTCCGGGAAGCATAAGCGACAGGTCGTTCAATTCCACCTTACGATTGTAATAGCACTCCCCAGAGACCGATCATACAACCGTCGGTGTGGAGTATTGTTGGGAGTTTCGGATCAAAATGACGGAGCAAAATAGGTTGAGAGCAAAGTTTATTAAGTTGTTCAAACGCTTTCTGCTCTTCTGTACCCCAAATAAAATCCCGGTCTTTTTTGTGAGGGTAGTTATAGGCGTAGCAACTATTGAAGAATCCTTGACGAATTTACGATAAAAATTTACTATCCCTATAAAGCTCTGTACTTCCTTCACGTTTGTCGGAGGCGGAATGTCTCGAATTGCTTTTGTCTGATCTGGGTCAGGCTGTATCCCAGCTCCAGAGCAAATGTGACTGTTAGAACCTAGTTTTTCCTAACTATTATTTTTCCCTCTTGCGAGGTATTTATTTAAGTGCTTTAAAATCTGGCTAGTTATTGTTGCTAATAACATGGCCCCGGGTCGCAGTGCCCATCCAGGTTAGAAGCTTCAATAAGGGAGAAGTTTGATTACTCGTGTTGGAGTTATATAGAATTTAATACTAACTTATAAACTAGCCCCGGGTCGCATTGCCCATCTAGTTTAGGTGTTAGTAGAAAAATTGGGATCAATTTGATTAGTGAATTTGATTGCTGAAATTTTGTGTACGAGCTCCGGGTCGCAATGCCCTTCTAGTTCACAAAATTTTAGAGGGAGCTAACTGGTTGACGACAATATATTCTATTCCGACTTTATTTACGTAGATAGCCCCGGGTCGCAATGCCCATCTATATACGTAAATACACGCCTCGAATATAAGGTTGTAAAAAAAAGAATTTTTTATATATATGCTTGAATTTAACGGAATAGCTCCGGGTCGTAATGCCCATCTAGACAATTAATTTCGAGAATATAGTTTAAAAATAAGGAAAGGGTGTTTTTGAATGAAATACACTGGATTTCAGAGACTAGTGCCAAGAAAAGTGCCCAGGACGAGAGTGATCCTCGGGCTGTGAACGCAGCCCTTTTATTGTGCCCCTTCCCCATCCCTTGCCCATTGGGTAGGTAGGGAAGTGGCGCTGCTTAAGCTCTCATTGTTCTCTGGGAATTCCCCGTCCGTTGCACCGTTCTTGGTTCCTTTATTTACTCGGATTACATCTGTTTACGTGTTAGAGTTGTTGACTTGACAGTTATCATAGCTATTAGAGTTTATTGCTCTGGAGGGTCATAACAGTGACCAAGCATTTTCTGCTCTCTCTCTTTTTCTTCGTCCTTTTTCAAAATGAATTGTCTCCAGGCATCACTTGAAATGGCCCCTGGCATTCGTTGTTCGGTCGTCTTTCTTTTTTTATTTATTTCTTGTGGCAATCACTTTTGGATAAAATAGATGCTTCTTGAAGGGTGAATCTAGTGCAGAAGAAGTGGAAGGCTCTGGGGATGGATTTGTAACTTCTGGTTCAGGCACAACAGTTCCTTGTTGGGGTATTGCTTCAGTCATTGTTGAAATGATCCTCTCGTGGGCCATTGCATCCTCTGGAGTAATGTCTGGGACACTACTTATTGCCACACCATTTTCTTTCTCAAAATCAGTTACATTTCTTGAAAAACTAGGCTCGTCTTCATCGTCAATTGAATTTTGTGCCACCAATACTTCTATTGGCACATCTTTCTCAAGAATATTCATAATTTCATGGGTGATATTAGATTCAAGTTCATAAACTTCAGATTGGAGAACAGAAGGAGGAAGATTATTGCCATCAAAATCAAGATTTTCACCTATGGTGATAGGAATATTGTTGAGTTGTTCAGGCACAGTTGTATCGAAGGGTTCTGGTTCTGGCACAGTTAAAGCCTTCACTACTTCTCCAACATGGATCCCGTAGGTTGCAAGTTTATGTTCAAAAAAAGTCAGTACTTTTATTGAGGTTTGTATTTCGTCTTGTGTTGGGTGGTTTGGGTCTTGAGTGGTTTTCTTTCCCACGATGAGATTTTCTAAATGGTTTTGAATGCATTTACTGTAGTCAACTTTATTAGGATCAAAAGGGAATAACCCACACTTCCGAAACCCATTCATGATATTCTTATCCATTCCAGGTGTGTTGAAAATTGACTGTAGTAATGGAGAAAATGAGGCCTTATTTAAACTTTTATTAATATTTTCTGGCTTGTTCTGCCACTCTCTGAACGTCTGTTGCCAGTTGGACTTGAGTGGCTTGAAAACACTCACGTCTGCTGGTTGCATGATATGGGTGCAGTTGGGGGGCAAAGCATAGAGTATTATATTATTGGCAGAGCAAAACTCACTTAGCTCAATCGTTAAATGGGACTTGTGTCCATCAACAAAGACAAGTACTGGCTTCTTAATTTTGTTGTCATTTACATATGTATTTAGGGCGTTGGCGACATATTCAAAGAATATATCGCTCTTCATCCATCCACTCTCACTTCTCCCAACGATCCACCCAGCTGGCATTTTTTCAATTATATCCCGGGGTGTCCTAATGAAAGGAAAAACCACCATTGGAACTAATGTTTTCCCATTTGCAGAGAAAAACAGTAGAACTGTTATAGTGTCCTTTTCATTGATAAATTTTGCTTCATGTATATTTCTCCATCCTCTTGGAGCCAATACTTTCCCAGTTTTAGGATTTAAGGAAAAACTGGTTTCGTCTCCATTGTAAATCCGTGAAGGGTCCTCGAGGATGTCCTCTGCTCCTATTTGTTTCAAATATGATTGCAACTCCTTGAACCAGAGTCTTATATACTCCTCAGTTACAACTGCTCTTCCTTTCGTCACACTTTCTGGTTCTCTGAAGGAAATTTCAGGATTCCTTTTCAAAAAAGCATGATACCATGTTTCACCCGGCCGCCCATCTTTAAAAGGAGTTGATTTCCCCGTAGCTTTTACAATTTGCTGAACTGAGTCCAGAAGTTCATGTTTCTTTCTTGGAAAACCACATCGAGCTAAGTCCGTGATCCATTGCACTAATTTTCCTTCTTCCGATGGCGATAAAACACTAGGGGGTCCCATTTTCTGTGACTCATCAGGAACCGAAACATTCCCTTTCAATCGGTTTTGAAGAGTTGTCTTTGGCACTCCGAATCGACGACTTGCTTCTCTTATTCCAATATTTTCCTCTCTCACTGCTTGAATTGCTGCTGTTACGCTCCAGGAAAATATCTCTCACAGTCGAAGAGGTTTGGTCACTCTGGCCTCTTAGCTCTGGTCGTTAGAGCGTCGCAACTCCGGGAAATTAATAATAATTTCTCGTAGTTGTGACGACGCGAGTTCGAACTCCTGTCGAGGTATCAAATATTTTTAGCCCGTTACAGTGGTGCAGCCGAAATAGGACCCGAAATCATATGAAACAATAATTAATTAAATCCCTCTCGAGCCAAAAGACTGTAAACATCACATTTCCTGTTGTTATGCCTTTCATTTCCTCACTCACTTGAGTCAAAACACACCGTGACAATGACCTCGCTCGACTGCTGACTTGTTCCAGCGAGCATCTGCTGAGCCAGCGGCCTGCAGTTACACTTCGTCATTCGTCCGACCCGAAACCAGAGACGGCTGGTATTTGACTCTGGGGAAATGTTACGCTCCAGGAAAATATCTCTCACAGTCGAAAAGGTTTGGTCACCCTGGCCTCATAGCTCTGATCGTTAGAGTGTCGCAACTTCGGGAAATTAATAATAATTTCTCGTAGTTGTGACGACGCGAGTTCGAACTCCTGTCGAGGTATCAAATATTTTTGGCCCGTTACAATGCTGCCATTGATTGGCCAGGGTATTGATGAAAATAAGTCTTTTTTGTCTTCACTTTGGAGGTTGACTTCAGTCTAATTTTTATTGAAGGAGCCATTGTTTAGTAACAAAAACTAGGAACGTATAGTACTTTACTAGGTACTTAATTATTAAGAAAAATGTTTGTTAACAAAAACGAGGAACGTATAGTACTTTACTACTTAATTATCAAGAAAAAGTTTGGTAACAAAAACGAGGAATGTGTAGTCCCTAACAGGAAAGTACCTCGACAATGAAATAATTGTTTAGTCTTCCTAAGACTCCAGTCACCAGTACACCATTACATGTAACATGAAAATATAAAGAAAATATAAACATGAAGATATAACTCATATAGTCGCTAAGGTAGTTACATAATCACATAGGTAGGTGGTTTTTACAAGCTACTCAGTCGCTTTAAGAAAGAGAAAATCAATGTATTTTTTTTCATCTTCTATGGTCATTAGTCGCGAAGAAATTGATTTTGGTTTGTCTTTTAGCTTACACAGCACTGCATGGTTGGAAATTAGTTTGCGGTTGGAGGGGCTGGGCCAGAAGTACTGTTCTCCTGAACGGTGGAGAAAATTAATAGTTGTCAGCGAAGACACGTTTTCCACAAGTCCGAGCTCCCATCTGTTGTCTTGTATCACGGCAACAAAATCGTCTGGTTCCAGGATGGGCAGAATTATAACATCCTCCTCCTCAGGTGTTGGAATCCCTTCTCTGTTATTTTTCGGCAGCTCAACAATGACGTCGGTTGAGTAATGCGAGCATTGTTGACCGGGATAGCACGTGAAACATCCAAGCGAGTTAAATTGCAGCTGATTGCTATTTCTAGACCACGTCACCTGATGAACGTTCATGGTGTATCTCACTGGTGGTATAATCAAATGTTCAGGGATTAAATTGTCCATAGTGACGAAATCTTTTTCATCAATCAACTGTGTGTGTACATTTCTTACCCCATGCTGAATGGCGCGATAGAAAAGGGTCATATCATTGACATCCCGATTGTATTTGACCATTCGATCAGCAGTTCGTTTGATCAACCCACCAACTCCGTCGGCTGCGCCCTTTCCATGACCAGCCTCTGAATAATTCCAAGTGATGAACTTCAAATTCATGTAAGTCTGGGGGAAAATTTTACCAATCAGAGAGAAGATAATTCTGTTTCTGTATTGTTGGGTTGGTCCATCTGATATAAAATGCAGGGACTCGACTAGGGGGTGACGTTCCATCAGAAGGTCGAGAATCGGTTTCAAGTGAGCTGCAACTGCACGCGAATCATGTCGTAGATTTTCCGAAACAATGCAAAAAGAAAACTTCTGGTCGTTACAATATGCTACACCAGTATGCAAACAAATTTGTTGGCGCGATGCACCAAAGTGCACTGCCTGAGTTTCTTTGGCGTATTTGTCATTATAATTCTCGGAAAAGTCAATGTGCAGTGTCAATTCCCTTTCACCGCGGGTTCGAAGATATTTGAACGTTTTTGATTGGTGCTGGATGTTCCGTAGATGCGACATGAAACTTGGAATACTGTTTTTCAATCTGTTCACAGCTACAGTTACAGTGAGGGGTTTTGACTCTGACTGTACGCTTTACTGTTTTTTTCTGGCCATTTCTGGTGTATTCTTGGTTTTTTTGTCGTCCATTCCTGAATGGTAGTGATATTTGTGTTTTCGTCATAAGTTTGTGACATGAGGTTTTTATTGGCACATTTATTGCAAATTCGCGCTAAGCACATTTCTGTAATGGGCTCGCAGCAGGTATTTTGAACAAGGGCAGTTGGATTCTTTTCTCCAATTACTCCGAGCTGAGAAAGTTTCTCAACAAGTAGCTTGAAATTCTCGTGCCTGATGCAGAGGCATGTATCTCTCTCACTTGCATTAGCCTCAACGACGTAGAATGGTTTTAGGCGGTAGAATGACGAACAGCTGATATTGTGATTGGATTGAGCTAGGAATTTTTTGTGCAAGTTCAGTAAGGAATCATTCATGTAACGCTTCTGATGAGTCACGTTCTTTTTTTTTCACGAAATCACATTTGCCAGGACACATGCGGCTGTGATCATCGTCATCAAAAAATCTTCTTATCTCACTTTGCAATGCAATTGCCGAATTTTTTAGTGACCGCTCATACTGATAGGACTGGCAGTTCCGGCGCTTGTTGCTTCGATAAATTTTGTAGGGGAAAAATTCACCTGCTGTCATAAGCAACTTGTACCTTCTTAGAACGTCGCCTTTTATTGCTTTTGAAAATATTTGCTTCTGAGATGCATTGATGTTCTTCAGGTTAGACGACAGCTGAGTTTGGAGAGCATGGGAAAATAACAACTTCCTCTTCACCTCTTGTATCCCGTCTTTAGTTCTGATCAGTCGCATCAATTTCTTAGTACTGGATCTGGGGGTTGATTCATTGTTTTTCGTTTTGTTAATTAGCCGGGAGTATCGTTTTTGATATTTCTGGGCCATCCGTTAGTTGGCATGTGCCATGAGTTTCAGCTTGTTCAGATCACGGTACGCTTTAGCCCAGTCTCTGCGCACCTTTTTCCTCCCAGATTCAACATTTTTTCTTGCAGGTGTTTGAAAGTTTTGATTTTGTTCACGAAGATTTTTATTCTTGGCATAATACCTCTTATCAGCCTCTCTCCACGCCTTTCTTTGTCTAGGCTTCTCCCTTTCTGTCATATCCCCGATTATTTTGACCTTCTTCAAATTTTTGGCTTTCGCGTATCTCTCCTTCCTCTTCAACTTGTCTTCTTCCAGTAACTCGGGATTCTGATGTCGCTTTTCTCTTCTCTTCTGCTCTGCGACTCGTTTTCTTCTTAGCCTCTCCTCTTCTGAAATTCGGGCTCTCTGCTTCCCCATTTTTATCCGGTAAAACCATAGAATTGCGCCTGTCACTAAATAAGTACCTACCTACTTAGTGGTACACAATGGTACTAGGAACCTTCCAAATAGGTATTACTTGAAGAGCTGTCAGGATAGAATAGTAAAAAACAGGATTATTATTAGAGCTCTATCTTTTTTAACATTGTCATGGAACTCTAACATTGTCGTGGACTTTGGGTAATTTTGAATGACCACGACAATGTTGAAAACTACAAGCCATGACAATGTTATTTTCAACTTTAAGATCGTATTGTGCCAAAACTACTCATGTTTCAAGGCTCTTCTAATGCTCATTAATTGCGAATCACGCCACTCATTAATTAAACGCGAATCACATCTATTTCCGTTTTTTTCAAAATCAAAACTTCCCACGTACACAATACAAAAAAAAATCCTGCCTTTAATGACGTAGAAAAAACATGCATTATAAAGAATCTTGGTCTTTAAAATCATAGAAGTGGATGCAACCATGACAATGTTGGTAATAAACCTACGCACCTGTATTATTTCATCGATGAGGGTCGGTTCGTCGCTGAGTTGCTGGCGTCACGTGATGCGCTTGGGTGTGGAGACTAGCAGGGTTGCCACCCTCTACTACCAACTTCAACTTCCAAAATATCCCGAATCCCTGGCGCTCAGCAGAGGACTTCTTTTAGCCATGACAATGTTGATAAAAGTTGTGGACAGCACTGTATTGATCATAATTGATGACTAGAGTTCACGAGCGCTTTAAAATTCCTCCTTTTGAATTGTCACATCCCCAAATTGAATTAGAAGAAAAAATTACAGTACAAACAAATTCATAGATGAATAAAAATCGAGTGCTAAGTCGAGATTTTAACTGTTAGACAGACCACGACAATGTGAAAAAGTAGGTAAATTACCGAGTTACATCTCTTGAAAAACGAGTGACCTTTTTGTTGCTAGAGGGCATTGAAGAGCTCATCAGAACCTGAAGTTGGGAAAAAAAATCAAGGTCATAGGTCTAGTGGGTGAAATTTCCCAGGTAGCAAACGCGAATTTGCCTATAGTTTAAGAATCAGTGATAAGGTACAAAACGGTGTCTAATTCTAGAATTTCCCAGAATTATTCTAGTCATGCGCCTGGTGCATGATCCACCTGGTAGGGTTGGATCAGAAGGTTATAAGGGAATTTTCTTTCACTTGGGTGGGTAGCCTTTCCATGTCGATGGTTAGGGGGGTTGTGAGAGGATGAGTAGACTTAGGCTGTTATTCTCATCGTTTTTCCCAAGCGCTTTCGCCTTGTTAGGCCTCGTCACGGAGTTTACGATTATGTAGTGTTGTAATACATCGTTTTTGCATATTATGCCTATAAGTATCGATTAATGGCACCCATTGCTTGGGGAAATGTATCACAAGGACTTATTGCGTAGTTGGGTTTAAAATGGTTCGTTATCATTACTTTATAGTAACTTGTCCGGGGTAATATATAAATTAAAAACGGTGTATATTGAGAGAGCAGACCTCGTGGGAAATTTCTTCACTCACCGTAATTCTAGCGACTCATGTAGGATAATAATTTGTCAAAAAATGTGCAACTAAAATTTATGGAGCCAGAAAAATAGCTTCCTTTTCTTCGAAAACTTGCTTAAAAGGAAGTTGAAGGGAAAACCAAGCATAAAAAATATTTATATATATTTTTTTTTTTTTGTAGAAATTCACATAAAAAGATTTTAGGATTCATTTTAGCAGTCACGTAAAAACATTTTATTTGTAAAAAATATGATAGAAGACTCAAAATTCATAAAAAGATTCAAACTTATGAAATTCCAAATTCACATATTCCAAAGTCTAAAACGTTTACTAATATTGGTGGTATGCTCTGAAACAGGGACTCAGGCAGGCCTGGGAATCCTGGGCATGAGAGACATCCATAAATTGAATCATTTCTCACTTTTTTTGTCTCACTGCATTGTTTGCCCCTCTTTCTTAGGGTTTTGTCCGTACCGTTTGGTAAAATTTCTGGTAAATGGATCGTATGCATTCGGTAAATGCGAGGGGGAGCAGCAGTTTCAGGCAATAATTTCGTCACAATTTCTATGTGAAAGTCAATTCGATTTTTTTATTATTTGTGTTGTACATGTTGTACAAAAAGAATGAATTGTTCAGCATTAGGTGAAAAATGTGCAAACCCAATTTCTTGTACCACCTAAGAGTTTTGTGGGTTATTGGGTAGTACGCTAACATCTGGTCCTGTCGATCAACGCCTTTCATATTTGTGTTATATTCGATGTTCATTTCTGGTTTTTGTTTTTCCTGCCCATATTTATTAGTGGTGGTCTGTACATCACTGCTGAATTCACTTGAAATGGCAAGTACGTCCCTCTCATCTCTCCACTTACAAACGCCAATTCCATCATGTGTGAAACGTGTCATATGTTCCCCCTTCTTTAGTTTCATCTTTACCACACTCTTAGGACTCCCCCTTCTCTTACATTGAAGTGCCCCAGAACAGCAAGTTTGATTATCTGATAACTTCCTTGTAAGAGGCACGGAATTATAAAAATTGCCCATGTCTTTCCCCCTGCAAGTATTGCCTCCACGACAACCGACCTCTCCCTAACACCATGCTCTCGTCAATGGATAACATTCGTGAGGGGTGATATAAGGCATCTGTTCCCGCTTCACATAGTGCGTCTTGATATCAAGCTCCCAGCACGCTTCCCCACCAAGACCTTCCACCACTTCAATCAGTCTGCTTGGTTTTAACTCGATCCACTTCAAACTTAATTGAATTATGGCTCACAGGTCGTTACTCTGCTAGGTCTGTTTTACGTCGTTACCATTCATGACGATTTGGAAGGTTAGCTCTTTTCAGTTTTAGTCTTCGAGAGTAAGCTTTTACGTACTCGAATAGCTAAACCTTCTGCATTCGCGAGACCTGAAGTCTCAGCGACCCTAAACTCTGGTTGATTCCAGAGGCCGACGTTACCTGACTCAAAAACAAAATTACATGTTTGAGCCCATTCGTTATTGAAAACTGGGTAACAAAGAGTATCTCTGTAGAGATTACCCTTTCTCCTTTCGACTCTGTATCGGAAAGTCAAAGCAGCACAGGCTTCCTGCTTGGGAATATGACGCACTTCCCATTTCCTTGGTCGTGAAGATGCCTCGTAGGTCATCTGTTGGAGGTCTTGTGGCGTAAGGGATTTGTGACACGCTCCCTTTCGGGGTGTCGTTCCATGATTTAGTGACTGGAGACTTTGATGCTAAAAGTGCTCCTGAGACCGCTGATATTAGCGCGAGGTTGATAGGAATATTAGCTATGACTCGATGGTCAAATTCCACCTCGTTCTCTTGTGTCACCCTGATACCGGAAGCTTCAAATAGATTTACGTGCTCTTGAGAGAGCAAGGAAGCTGGGCTCCAACCTAACATGTTGCGGTTAGGAACTCCGACGTATTCCACAGGACGCATGCCTTTGGGAACGTCCCAGTATACAGGACCATGGACTGGGTCAAGCAATATCCTTTTCAGGTCGGCAATGATCTTGAGCGCGGTGATGATTGGCGCTGGGGTGGTTTCGTATAGTACATGACTAATACCACTCACCCTGCCGAAATGTCCGGGGAGATTATCCATCAATCCGTCGTGGATGAGAAATCTTCGATGTCCCCAATTCCTGAAAGGTAGAGTAAGATGTCCTCAGGGAGTACCATTTCAAAGTCACCTAAGTAACTGCACAGCTGTTGGTACTCTACTTGATATCTACCTCGTGCTGAGTAGATCTGTAGGACTCTTCTCCATAGGGCAACAACAGAATAGTAGTAAAAAGCCGAAAACGGCAGATACTTGCGAAGACCGCGGTCTGCTTGAATCTGCGCGTTATAGGATGCTTCCACCACAACAACGAACTGACTGAGATCAATCATGAACGTCTTATCTGCTGTAGATCTTACTCCATCGATCTGAAGAAGATCAGAGTTTAAGGGATCGTCCCTGTCTGCTGAAAGCTTAGTTGATAAAGCCTTGGGACGGAAGTCCGGTGTTTTGGACTGTACGTGTTTCGCTGGTCTTGGACTTTTGGTTGCTGGCTCGGCCGCAGCCTCGAGGAGGTTGGTCGTAGCGCCAGTTTCCTGCTTGCCCGCAGGCTGCTTGGTTTTAACTCGATCCACTTCAAACTTAATTGAATTATGGCTCACAGGTCGTTACTCTGCTAGGTCTGTTTTACGTCGTTACCATTCATGACGATTTGGAAGGTTAGCTCTTTTCAGTTTTAGTCTTCGAGAGTAAGCTTTTACGTACTCGAATAGCTAAACCTTCTGCATTCGCGAGACCTGAAGTTTCAGCGACCCTAAACTCTGGTTGATTCCAGAGGCCGACGTTACCTGACTCAAAAACAAAATTACATGTTTGAGGCCATTCGTTATTGAAAACTGGGTAACAAAGAGTATCTCTGTAGAGATTACCCTTTCTCCTTTCGACTCTGTATCGGAAAGTCAAAGCAGCACAGGCGCACCCGCTTCCTGCTTGGGAATATGACGCACTTCCCATTTCCTTGGTCGTGAAGATGCCTCGTAGGTCATCTGTTGGAGGTCTTGTGGCGTAAGGGATTTGTGACACGCTCCCTTTCGGGGTGTCGTTCCATGATTTAGTGACTGGAGACTTTGATGCTAAAAGTGCTCCTGAGACCGCTGATATTAGCGCGAGGTTGATAGGAATATTAGCTATGACTCGATGGTCAAATTCCACCTCGTTCTCTTGTGTCACCCTGATACCGGAAGCTTCGAATAGATTTACGTGCTCTTGAGAGAGCAAGGAAGCTGGGCTCCAACCTAACATGTTGCGGTTAGGAACTCCGACGTATTCCACAGGACGCATGCCTTCGGGAACGTCCCAGTATACAGGACCATGGACTGGGTCAAGCAATGTCCTTTTCAGGTCGGCAATGATCTTGAGCGCGGCGATGATTGGCGCTGGGGTGGTTTCGTATAGTACATGACTAATACCACTCACCCTGCCGAAATGTCCGGGGAGATTATCCATCAATCCGTCGTGAGGGAAGCTCGATACTTCCACTTTCCACTGTCTGGATGAGAAATCTTCGATGTCCCCAATTCCTGAAAGGTAGAGTAAGATGTCCTCAGGGAGTACCATTTCAAAGTCACCTAAGTAACTGCACAGCTGTTGGTACTCTACTTGATATCTACCTCGTGCTGAGTAGATCTGTAGGACTCTTCTCCATAGGGCAACAACAGAATAGTAGTAAAAAGCCGAAAACGGCAGATACTTGCGAAGACCGCGGTCTGCTTGAATCTGCGCGTTATAGGATGCTTCCACCACAACAACGAACTGACTGAGATCAATCATGAACGTCTTATCTGCTGTAGATCTTACTCCATCGATCTGAAGAAGATCAGAGTTTAAGGGATCGTCCCTGTCTGCTGAAAGCTTAGTTGATAAAGCCTTGGGACGGAAGTCCGGTGTTTTGGACTGTACGTGTTTCGCTGGTCTTGGACTTTTGGTTGCTGGCTCGGCCGCAGCCTCGAGGAGGTTGGTCGTAGCGCCAGTTTCCTGCTTGCCCGCAGGCTGCTCGGAAACAGGCTGACCTCTTCCCTTCTTGTCAGCGTTACCTTCTAGTCTCTTACCTTTGAAGTCTTTACCCATTTTTGCTTGAGAAAATTTGTCGGCACTGCCTAAAACCAAAACTAGAGTTTTGGTCCAAACTAGGGTTTTGGTTTTGGTTTTGGTTTTGGTGGTTTGGTTTTTTGGATTTTGGCCCATCGAGTCACGATAGAATCATTCAGTTGAAATTGAATTTTAATTAAATATATATATTTCCTTTGTGCCGATTGATAAATATTTCTGAATTATTTCACTATAATGTACTGGGAGGATGGGTCAGAGACATAAACAAACATAAAGAACACTTGTGAAGCGGGAACAGCATCCATCTTTTCATTGAAATAATTCATCATGGGTTTTATTTTGAAAGTGGGGTCTTCTGAAGAATGCTCACGCTCAAAATGTAGACACCGGAGTATTACCAAAAAACGGTCTCTGGACATAAATTTTGGGAAACTCGGACCAAAAAGATAATGAGTCTTCCAGCAGTCCTGGACGCGATTCACACGGATTACTCCCATCAAAAATATTATACTCATGAAAATTTTCATTTCATCAGGAGTAACCAGCTTCCAATCATTTATTCGGGATCGTGCCCCCCAAGTCTCGAACAAAACAAATTGAGAATATTCGTTCGCTTCATCAGCTAAAAATTAATTTAAACAAAAAAAAAAAAAAAAAAAAAAAAAAGCTGACGTGAAAAACAATTTAAAATACCCCAGAGGAGTCTGTTCTTCGGGAGTAACTTTACCAGTACTACCAGTAAATGGTATTTTAGGCACTGAAGGGCGACTCCTCATCCAGATTCTTAAAGGCATAGAAGCAGCTGGATCAAGTGGTGCAGGAAATATTGAAGGAGGCTGTTCAATTACCTGAGATTTGGGTGCTACGATGTCAGATGGGGTGACTATGTACCACGTTTTGAGGTTTTTTCAAGATCCTGGTCTCAGTTCATGTGCTATTGCGCTGAAATCTTCAGGGGACCTTGCTGACTACATCAACGTTGGAATAGTGACTAAAACATTTTTTTTTTTGGTTGATAGGGGTGGCGGGGGAAATGCTTTTCCTTGGCACATTTTCACCCCATGATATGCCACTTCGTTTTTACTGTCTCCACGCCAGTCTAGTTGACCCAGGCACATTTTCGACCCCATTTTCTGAAACTAGAGAAAATTTCCTTTACAGGGAAGTTGTTGTTACTTCATAATGAAAAATTGGAAGAATTTCTCAGATGACTTGAAAAACATCATTCTTTTTCATACCAGCTGATTTTTATTTGGGCAATAAACAAAAGTCATTTCTATTGAAAGTTTTATTAAAATATTTCCAAAAACCATCTTATAACGTTCACTATAAGGAGGCGCGTTTCTCCAAACCGTCCGGCAAAAGTTTGCGCAGCTAGACTGAAGTTTTCACATCCCCTCTCTTACCAACCTATTACCTGGTAGCCCACCCCATCCGAGGTATAAGCTCCCTGGGAAACCCGCACGAAAGACAAAGCCTGGGGTAGGGTGAGCGAATCACTCATACTATTTTGTGTAGCTGACTTTCTTGGACGGGCATTGAACTTGATGACACGTTTACTCAAGGTCATTGAATTTTTAAAAATGTGCAAAAAGAAAAAACAAAAAATAACTAAACATTGCAAAATATTCTTGGTGACAGCTTAACAATTATAGCAGAAAAATTGCTCGTTTCTTTATTTGTGGTATGAGAGAATTTTTGAAATCTTTCCTAACATATGTATGTTGAATTATTTTGAAATTTGAGGATATTTTGTGCCAAGAAATAGTTAACTATTCATTTCATAACGTTTCTTATACTATTCTTTATAACGCTTGGTATCGTTAATATAATTGAAGATATTATATTTGAAATAGTAGGTTTAATATAGCATCAAAATTTGAATATATAACATTTATACATATACATTATCACACGATTCAAATGTTATTGATATTAAATACCTATTGTTTTTTAAAATACTTCTTACTAATAATACAAAATATATTTGTGTAGAGATTGCATCACTATTCGAATATATCACATTTATACCTATACATTATCACACGATTCAAATTTCATTAATATCAAATATTGCTTTTCAAAATACTTCAGTTCGAAAAATATTGTAAAAGATAAAAACTAATACAAAATACATTTTTTTAGTGATTGCATTACTATTCGAATATATCACATTCATACCTATACATTATCACATGATTCAAATTTCATTAATATCAAATATTGCTTTTTAAAATACGTCAGTTCGAGAAATATTGTAAAAGATAAAATAATGCAAAATATATTTCTGTAGGTACTGCATCTCAATTCGAATGTAGCAGATGATTGTAATGAATTGATTGTAATGAACACTCATCGCCATACCACTTCATCCTCTTTGTTTACGTATCACAGTCAAAAATCAGGAACAAAATCAGGAAAATGGTGAAATATTACCTAATCTTCTAATAAGAATACCCCATCGATATTATTTAATGATGATGATGAAGATTCGTCTTCGGAAGAACTATCCGAGGTTAAAGAGCTTCCACAATCTGAAGACGAGGAAGATGATTCTGCGTTGATGATAAAGTCCTCAGTTAGTAAATCAAGTAAACCTTCAGTTTTTCTGTATTCATCCTCAATTCTTCGCGAATGCTGGCATATCCTCGCCCATTGATCAATGGTTACTGAATCAAATTTTTCTCGAAGCAGTGCCTCAGCTCGCACGACCGTAATCTCAACGTTATGCTGAGCTACATAATTTTTTACGAGCGCCCAAACTTTCTCTATCGGGTTTAATTCAGGGTCAAAATAATACGCTTTGTGGTCGTCTTTTTTGCCACGAATGATCTCGTAAAGCTGAGGCTTAAGCGCGTTTTCCGGAAAAGGGATATGTTTGCTTCGCAGCCAGTCAATTATTTCCTGCTTCCTGCTGTTGGAGGTGGGAATATTTTCTCTCAATTTGTTATGATAAGAAGCGTTGTCTACGACGATAACTGACCTTGGTGGCAAGTTTGGTATTAATTTGTCCCTCAACCACTTCTCATAGTTTGCAACATTAACGTTGTCATGGTAGTCTCCTGTCTTGTTGTTAGCTTTATAAATTAGTAGGGCATTCGGAACAAAGCCCTGTTCGTTACCAGCGTGGATTATTATGAGCCGTTGGCCTTTCGAAATTTTAGATTTAACTCCATGACTCGATCCATCTGTCCAAGAAAATGTTTTTCCGTGGGTTCCGTGGCAATAGGTTTCGTCCGTATATATGATGGGGCGCCCTTCTGCTCTATATTTGGCTAAATTATCCAAATATTTGATTCTGAGCAGACGAATACTTGATTTCTCCATTAGAATTTTTCTGTTGTCCTCCGTTTTTCGCCACCTAAACCCAAGCTTTTTTAGGACTTTCCATAATGTTGTCGACCCTCCGTTAAATTGAATGTCTGAGTGGTCTGTTCGTAACTTGAAAAGCAAACCTTTTACAGTAGGAAATGATTTGTATGTAATATGATAGTTATGTACGATACGGCGAATTGCTTCTTTAGCAAAACTATCAAGTTCGGTTTTGGGCTTCAATTTGGTTCGGTTTTTTTTTTTGGGTGTTCTAAACGAGAGTCCTGTCGCTGATTCTGATTCATTAAAAAGTCTTGTAATAGTTCTTTTGGACAGTTTGGTAGCACTCGCCAGCTCTTTCTTCATTCCTCTCAATGGCTTGTCTTTCTCAGTATAGGTTTTCTTCATCCACTGATACACATTCATTGTGATTTCCTTACTCTGTGAACGAAGACTGTTGCCTCGGCCGATTTTTGACATATTAAAACTTTCTTGAAGACACTAGGTATCGAGAGACTAGGTTGAGACTGTAGGCGAGGGTGGGAATGGGAAGAGAACGGGAGGGGTTCAGATGGAGTAGGACTGGACGTTGGGTGGGGGAAGGGTCCCACTGCGCAGCCCTGCTCTTCAGAGCCCCTCTCGGAGAAACGCGCCTCCTTATAGTGAACGACCTCTAGTAAGTTCCATAAGTCATGTCCTGAATCAAATAACATTTTTTACTTCACATTTCTTTATTTTATTTATTTTTATTTTTTTTTTGTCTCATAAATTGTACTATTTTTTTGTGGGTTCAATATGTGCCAATACAGAATTTTTAGACAATGAAAATTATATTTATTAAACTTCATAAACGGCTTACAACGAATGAAAAATTAACTAATTGAACCGAAAAATATTGAATTTACATAACGAAAAGAACCACGAAGTTTAAAAAAAAGAAAAATTCACAGTTTGAGATCAACTTTGAAAACTCCGTTGTTTCCTACTAGAATCGGAGCAGAAATATTCCGTGCTATTTGGTCCTTTTTGTACCACATCTGGTCATGAGGCTGTGGCCATATCCAATGCTTCCCTTTGTCGGCTCATAGCAGAAATGCAGACTTCTCCAGCTTCATCTAAGCCAATGATGATTTTGCCTGGATACAATCGGCCTTTGTACCTGACTGCAATGAAATCACCCTCGTTGAGGTTCAGCAAATCACCCACTGTAACGATGGGGGTTGGAGACACAACGTGTGAAACATCTTCGTGGGAGGCATGAAGTGAAGCTCGTGCAGAAGTTGGTGACATGCTGACATCAGGAAAAATTGGTCTCTGATGTTTTGTGCCTTGAATTGAAGAGGATGGGAAAACTGTCAATGCATCTTCTTCTTCGTCGGACTGAGATTGGAAGAGAGAGCCAATACTATCATCACTCTCAGCATGAGGGATGTCTTCTTCATTTACACTTAAGAGAGACTCGATGCTCAAAGAGCACGCTTCTTCTGATTTTGTCGACCTGTACGTTTCCCTGTAGCTCTGCTTTTCGAAGCTGGATGATCTGGGGGCTTCTTGTTGGTAGTTCGCGTTTTGTCTTCAGTTGGGAACGAAAGGTTTTCAGGAGTGATCCCATCACCAGGAGGCACAGCAACTTTCTTCCTTCTAACCACTTGCCTCGGCTGAAGCTCAGCTCTTCTACTGTTCAACTCTTCGATGAAGGTATCGGAGACAAGACTGCTGTGGGCAGAAGATTGTAAAACGGCAGGGCTGAGACGATCCAAGACTTGAGCAGGATTCAATGGGGAAATTCCACAAGCGCGAAAGCCAGCTCTCAAGTTGGCTGCCCTTTTTTTCCTCCAGTTTGTCTAGCAATTCCTGCAACAGTGCAGGAAATTTGTGCTTGGGTAGCGATTTTTCTTTCTTCCCCGCAGGCGTCTCCTTCCAAGAGTCAAGAGTTTTTCTCCATGCAATCTTGGTTGGCTTGAAAAAAGCCACATCCAATGGTTGGAGGAGGTGGGTCGAATTCGATGGGAGAGCAATAAACCGCACATCATTCTCTTGGCAAAGACTGAGAACCCTCTCACTGAAATGAGAGCTGAGATTATCTCCGATTAGAATTTTTTTACCAGTTTGCTTCTTTAGGATCCGCAAGGTTAGAAATTCAAACCAATCCTCGAACACACGCCCATCAAACCATCCTGATTTTGTCCGATTGTAGCGGGTGCCTGGGGGACCACCTTCGACCCAACACTCATACAATCCCTCTGCTCGATAGCAAACATAGACAGGAGCCAAGTCACCTCCGGCATTTACAAACATCATAAGGGATATCGTAGCCTTCGTGGCGTTTTTTACCAAGTTTGGGTGCTTGCACCCACGTTTGACAATTATTTTCTTAGAGCCAGGGTCGTCAGTAACATTCGTCTCATCGTAGTTCCAAATGTTACAAGGTGGAACATTTTCAAGCTCAAGGGCAAGGTTGTCAAAGAAAGATTGGATGACAGTTTCGTCGACGTTTGCTCTAGCCCGACTAATGTTTTGGGACATCCTATGGCTCAATTCTTCCTTATGGCGCTCAAGAAAACTCCTTGTCCAATCGTAAATTGTTGGGGAACTGAGGGACTTGACGACAGATTCTATTCAAGTAGGTTTGTACAACAAATCTCAAGTCGGTAGAGGTGATGGGAAAGACAAAAGCCGCTATACCAACAATATGAGAAACAAAAACCTGTTCAATCTCCTTTGAGAGAATCGTTTGTCCTCCGTGAGCCTTTTTATCGTTAATGGCCTCGACCTTCTCCTCCTTCCTTTTCTTCAATTTCATGTTGAGAACATTACGATGGATTCCATACCTACAAAAACAACACAGTTTTAAAACTCAAAGTATTAGGTAGGTATCTAGGTTCACTGATGTAAAGAAACTGTATTTTAACAGTAACAACAACTCACTAGAACTCACTTTTTGTATGCTTGTCGAGCTGACAACTCCTTCTTCTCGATCCGCACTAGGATCTCTTCAAGCATGTCCGGTGCATAATCTCTATATGCCCTTGCACCAAGTTTCCTGACATATTTCCGTGGCATACCTGAGAGAAAAATGACAAAAAACGATGAAAAATGGGTGGCACATAGCCACTTCTGTTTTGCACTACTTTGATTAACTGCATCGTATTTCTGTTCAGATGACAATCTGGAAAACGTCCTTTGCAGGGTAACTTAATGGATATATATGCAATTGAAAATGAAACTTACTGACACCCGGAGATCTGTACGAGAACTTGCCCGACTAGAACTATACCAACAACGCGAAAACATTGTATTTCACAGAAAACCTTATCAGACTGATAACACGTACGAGCATCGACGGGAGGGAACGTGCTGCACTCTAGCGTACGCCTGAAAAACCTCTGTTGACGAGGAAAATTCAGAATCAGGCCTAGTTAATTTCTAGAACCGCTAGGGTGCGCCCAAGTGATGAATTCCAGAATGGCACATATTCACCCCACCCGGCACATAGTCACCCCATCTGACGGTGATATCTTCTGTAAAGTTGAGTAGGGAAGAGGTGGTTTCCTCTTTTAGCAGAACTTGGTGAGAAACATTTTCCACTGCCACGATTTGAATGGTTAGGAAATTTTGATGTAGCTGATCATTAGCTGCGATGTCTGGCTCAGTAATAAACTCAAGAGAGGCAACATTTATATTGTTCAGTGAATTGGTATCAAGCCCAGGAAGTACTGCAGTCCTGAGAGTTTAAAAAAAACAAACTATTATTTTCAATTTTCATTATTTTATTTGTATGTTCACCCTACTATTTAGAAAATAGATAATGAACAAACATTTGAAAATTGGGTATCTTGTACCTACTCACCTGGCATCTATGGAGTCTGGTGTTCCTGAATGCTGCTCAACATTCTCATTTTCTAAAGACTGTACTGAGATAAGTTCTATATGTTCAGCAACTCCGGCACTGAGAAAAAAAGAGAGAAAAACATCATTATAATTTTTGTTATTTTCTTTTTTTCAATTCGGTGCTCATCGTTTCCATAAAAAATTAAATGAACAAAACTGAAAATTAGGCATTTTGTACCTACTCACCTGGCATCTATGGTTTCTGGTATTACTGAATCCTGCTCAGCATTCTCATTTTCTATCGATTGTTCTGAGGTATGTTCTACATTTTCAGGAATTACTCCGGCTCTGAGAGAAAAATATCGAAACATTTATTATTTTTTACAATTCATATTCTAAAGTTTATTCTTGTTTCAAGTAAGATTGTTCCAAAACTCATGTTTCAAAGAAGACTTACAGACAGTAATATTATGCGTCTTCTCATACCTTCTCACCTGGCTTTTGGGAGGTCAGGTAGATTTGAATCATTCTCGTTACTTTCTCCATCAGATTCCAGGTCTGATTCATCATTAGAATCAAAATATTCAACACCATCATCAGACTCGTCTTAAAGATCTCCTAGGAGTTGCTCTATGTCTTCATCAGAGTACACTTTACGTTTAGGGGCTAAACGGGGAACTTTTGACGATGGTGGTTCTCCATTCATCTGAAAATAATATGGAAATACCCTAATAATACGACACAACCATGAAATATAATTTATTCGCTGAAACTTCTCAAAAAATAACTGTGCATACGATCGCTGACCTTGCTATGAGTACAAAGGTCTCTCTGGTAACAACAAAAGCCGTAATTCTTTAGTTTTAATAATGAAATCATGCGTTCATGAGGTATACATTGCAACTTACCTCAAACTAGGTACATGGGTCTTAGGGTACATAATTATACTAGTGTAATTTCACATATTTACCTTATATTGGTAGTGTAGTACTTCATATTTTTGTTTGTTTTGGGGCCTCTTCAACATCTCGGAGAGTACCTGTTATTTGAGTATTATGTTTAGTAGTCGGATTTTATGCTTTCTTACCTTATTTCGTCGTATTTATTAATGTATGGTTGAGAATATCTGGTGGTTTCATCACTTTTGTCACTTTTGTTCTGATATATTCCAAGACAAGATTGTCACTGACTGTGAGTTCTCTGTTTTCAAGTTTTCATCTCCTGTTCCCGTCAATGTAAGGGCTCGAAGGTGTGAAAAGTCTCCCTTCAGTGTACTGTTTCTACGATCGTGCTTAGCCTTTCCTTGATTGGGATGTTTCGAAGGCATACAAACGATTTAAAAGGGCCAAACACACTGACATCCAAGGTTTGCAGCTTGTCGGTGGTATGGGGAGGAAATGTCAGAACAACAATACCCACATCTCTGCAAAAACAAATGCCATCAACAGACATATGATATTCGTGGTTATCCATGATGAGTAAAATTTTGTTTTCCTTGGAGCATTTAGTGAACTTCTGAAGGTGTTCCTAGACTCTCGGAAAATTTTTGCTCGTCATCCACCCTGAAGGGTTTACGAGGCACATTGGGCCAATCTCAGAAAATTTTTGCTCGTCTTCGAACCTGAAGGGTTTACGAGGCACATTGGGCCAACCACGTCCATTTTCATACGGTTAGTATCCAGCCTGTGACGTGGGTACACCCACACTGGTGGAAGGGCGTTCCCTGCTGCAGAAATTATGCCGACGTGGGTAACAAGTTCTCCTCATTCTCTGGTAACTGTTTGTCCTACTTGTCTCAGGCTTTTTTGAAATATCACTTTGGGGACATGAGGGACCGTTGTTACACCACTTTCATCGAGATTAAAGATCGGGTGTGGTTAGAAATTATGACATTTAATGGCTTCCTGAAGATTATCAAAGAAGTTGTTCACGTTTGTTTTTGTGAAACTAGTCATCCAAGCCAAACTCATGGCCTCGGGAGTCCGTATCGAAAGTGTTGAATGACGAGCCATAAAGCCAGTAAACCAGTGTCGAGAACCCTTGCCAACATTGGGTTCATCAGTCCCATTAGCACACTCATCATTCTGTTTAGGTTCCCAGCTGGACGGAATTTTCAACTTGTTCGCAACAGCATAATCATATGCTAATTTTCTGGTCGCCAAAAGCGTCACTCCATACAGCATTTTGCTGCTTGTAATTAGATATTTTACGAATTCATCCGCTATATAATCATAGAACACTTGACTGTGCTTAAAATTAGGTTCAAATGATATTTTATCTAACCCGTCACTAGGGTTAGATCCAGCACTGTCCACAGTCTCCCACTGTCCATTGACTCCCTGCTGTCCCCTACACCAATCAAGGACGGATTTACTGCACTTTTGAGTTCTCGTTTTGTAGACTGAGGGCTAAGTTCATTTTTTGAAATTAAGACCGCACGTTTTTCCCGATCCTCTTCCTTTTTCACTTCGCTTCTCGCAACTTGTGCAAAGGATTTCTTGGATTTATTTTTTGAGATTGATTTCCATTCTTCCCCCGCTGATTCATAATCAGTTGTTTTGCCTCCATCATTGGGATCTGTTAACCTCTACTTTTGATGACTTCCCGATGCGTTCTCTCAAGGCTCTTCTCTTAGCGCTTAAGGTCATCCAGTTTTATTTCATCCCTTTGAATTTTGTCAACTGGCCCTTTGAATTTTCCCAGTTCCGATATGATGTGGCTTTCTGTAAGGGTGATCTGCTCCACTGCTTCTTGGTTTGCTGTACATCTATTATAGGATTTCGAGTCTAACTTCTCCAAAACTAGCTGCATTAACTTATTATCAAGTCAGAAAGCCGTCGTAAGTAACAAGTATTAATTCTATAAGTCTGAACACCTAGCAGGTTTCATTAAATCATAGATTCACACTTACCGCGGGTGGAGTCTTCAAGGTGAATACACAAACAATTACACAATGAGCACAACTTTGATTAAACTGATTTATTAAAGGAAATCAGATAAATACTCCTGATTCACGATATTAAGAAAATATATATTGCGATACACAAAAGGAGATTGCCAACAGGCGAAACGAAAAGTCTTCAAGAGCATGCCACGAAGCTCATCCAGTGTGAACTTGAAACCATGAAGTTCAGCCTTTTGGTATGTGACAGTTGTAAGACGTTATTTCGTGATGAATGCACAGTTTATGCACACCACTCAATACACCTACTTTAGAGCTAGGAAGGTGTATGGTGAGTTTGGTCAATTACCCCCAATACCTCAAAACTCCCTTCCAGCTTTAGTTCCCTGAATTTCCCTTTTACTCAACCCCTGACCTTGTGAAGGTGTTTTAAGGAATTTTGGAATCATAAGGCAGACCTTTCTGAAATAATTGATTTAATAAAAGTTTGATTGCAAAATAAATAACCTATCCTATCACCAAGGACCTTACACGGTATTTATGCAACTAACCTTAATATTCCTGTTCCTGTTGAGATTCGGATGAAATCCAGGTGTCCCAGCCTCGGATTTGTTGATACAGAGATTGGCTAAGTCTTCTGCCAAACCTCGGCGATGTACGACCGGTGATTGGGATTAATCTTCTCCGGAAGGATTCTAAAACCAGAGACCGTCTCTGCTTCCACATGTTCACCACTTATCGCGAATTGCTGTCACGAAAGTCTTTTCCAGTAAACTTAGAAATATGGACGGCCCCCACCCCAGCAACAAGCTGCTGTCTTGGGCAGGTGTAATGTTTACTTGAAGTCACATAGTAGTAGAATGAATTCCTTTTTCCATTTCCCAAATCGTCTCTGTGATTTCCTACGCATGCGCGGTGATAAGGGGCGTTAGATGAGGGCCATATGGTGCCATCAAATTCTGGTTGCCCTGGCGACGGCGAATCTCGATGTTCCAAACCAAGGTACCGCCTTTGTGGGACGAGTTTTCCCGTATTAGGGGAACCAATCAAATTGTCTCAGCTCTGATCGAGTGGGGGCTGGAAATCACAGCGTCGTTTCTTCCCGCCGGCGCGTGTGGATCCGATTCAGCACTTTTCATCTTCGTGGATTTAGGTAATCCGAGCGTGATCCGCGACCGTGGGACTGAAGTAAGTTGAGGCATTCCCAGGCTTCGAAAGGGAATCCGATCTGACGAATGTCCTTCACTATTGTGAGCGAATTTGCGTCTCACAACAGTCTCGTCGATCGACAGTTCCAAAATCGTCTTAATGTAATCAGGGGTAAGCATATCAGAGTTTATGTTAGCAAGTTTTTGCCTAATTTCATCAAATCTATTCAAGAACTCAATAGCTTTTTCCGTTTTAGGGTCGAAGTGAATTGAATTAAACTCTTGCACTAAACGTTTGAGTTGAAACTTAGAGGCAGGGTCGCAGGTATATTGTAACTTTTCCATTAATTCCTTAGGATTAATCGTGCACCAAATCTTGGAAATACTGGGAAAGTGACTCAAAAGTAAAATACCTAACCTTTTTCCTAGCAATTTCTTTATCTATTTCAGAGAAATCACCAGGTGCCGATTCAGGCCGACCTTCAAAAATTCGTATAAATCTCTGTAAATAATTCTAAAAAGGTGGGATTATTCATATTAGATCTAAGGTACTTTAATTCTATGACTCTTGACTTTTCAACGTATTCGTTTTTGAAATTAACTTGTTACATTCATGTATCTATGGGGGTGCACACCCCGGAGACAAGATATCCGTTGTGCGTCTTTGGCTCCGTCATAAAGAAAAACATGATCTCCGACCACTATCTCATTAATTTCTGATTTATTCTGATATACATATAAGTCAGAAAGATACAACCCGTCCCTTCTATAAAATCAAAGAGCGAGTCTCGGGTTTGAACTGAGATATGTTCATTCCAAATAAATTTGGCATACCTGGTTTCACACGCCTTGCTAGCTCAGAGAATCAAGGAGCGAGTCTTGGGTTTGAACTGAGATATGTTTATTATAAATAAATTCGGCATACCTAGTTTCGCACCCCTTACTAGTTCAGATGGGATGGAGTAGATAGGGTCGGTCCCAAATGAAATTTCTGAAAGCATAAGGTTCGAGTGTTTGATGTGAGACCGTCTTTCCGTTATCAAAATTTAGTTGCAATCTACTCTACGCCTCAACCTTTTAAAAGGTTAAATTCAGTGGGACCTTAGCTCCGAGGGTCCAGCCCAATTCACATACCCTGTTGAGTTACGGCCTTTGGGGAATGCTGGTGGGAATATCCAGATCACAAAGCTGGCACTCAGACATTCCAGGTACCCTGTATATCGCCAGGTGTTATTCGAACGTGCACCGCTGGTCTGTGGTCAATTCAAAAATGAATAAAAGTGTGCACACCTAGACCAGCCTTTCCCTGACTCGGGCTAGTGATTCAAACTGCTATCGCGTAACTCGGCGCCTGAATTATCTGTTGGGATCAGAAAAATTCAGACTTCGCCCACCGCGCTGGAGACAGAGGATTTCTACTCGTAACGAACTCGAGCACAGCACTATAAAAATGCGTTTGGCGTCTCGACAAGTGCTCGATCACGAATATAAGTCGGAGACAAACTTCTTTCGTACCGTAAAATTCAAGATTAATGAAAGAAATCTACAAGGAAATCGATTTTTATTGATTTGGAGCAACTCCCAGTGCCCTGAGGGTAAAAACAATTGTCGACGTAATTATTCGAAAATGAATCTGAGTTTTTCCCGCGGCCATTTGCTGGGGTCACCCGATTCCTGTGTAGATCTGAACGCCGCCTAGCGGGGAGGGATCAAACATAGCATCATGACGCGCGGTCTCATTGCAAAACCGAACCCCAAAATTTCAGCTGCTTTCTTCCAGTAGGGGGTCCGGCGGAAATTGGATATTTAATTTTGACGACCACTAAGTGACAAAGTAATAACGACGGTGCTTATTAACGATATCGTATCAAGTCAGAAAGCCGTCGTAAGTAACAAGTATTAATTCTATAATTCTGAACACCTAGCAGGTTTCATTAAATCATAGATTCACACTTACCGCGGGTGGAGTCTTCAAGGTGAATACACAAACAATTACTCAATGAGCACAACTTTGATTAAACTGATTTATTAAAGGAAATCAGATAAATACTCTTGATTCACGATATTAAGCAAAGATATATTGCGATACACAAAAGGAGATAGCCATCAGGCAAAACGAAAAGTATGGACAACAAAACGTACGTAATGGAGGCTTGAAACAGAGTGTGTGAGAAGAGAGAGATTCGATATCTCGAATCGACCGAGAGTCCAGTGTTACCACTCATAGTGACCACGAAACATCATAATTGATACATGATAAAGCAGAATATGTACTGATACTAAATTAATCTTTGAAACAATATTAAGATCAATTTGCACATTTATGTGTATTAATTATGAGCTGCTCAGAAAGGGAAAAAGATCAACCGCACAAGATGGAATTTGGAAAAGCTAAAGGTTGATGAACTCCGGGAAAGCTACCAAGAAAACATCAATGCCAAACTCAATTCTGGTCCAGTTTTGGATGACATTGAAGAGCTATGGGGCGCTATAAAAGGCACTGTACTAATGGCTGCGCAGGAGTCTCTTGGAGAGAAGAACAGGGTACCTGAAAAGGAATGGTACGACGATGAGTGTGAAGCCCTCATGGAAATTAAGAATACAAACAATAGGAACAGAGTGCAAAGACCAACTAGGCGAAACCATGAAGTTTATCGAGCTAGTAGAAGGTTAGCCCAGCATACCAACCGCAGAAAGAAACGGCAATGGGAGAACGCAAAGGTCGCCAACATCGAGGCCCTGAATGATGACAATGAGCAAAGACAGTTTTACTCTGCTGTCAATGCTATGAGAAAAGGATACCAGCCAAGGTTGGCTGCCTGCAGGGACCGCAACAGTCAGCTCATTGAAGATGAGTCCAAGGTTTTGGAGAGATGGGCGGACCACTTCCACTCTGTACTGTCTGGCGACGGTTCCCGCAAGGAGCGCACTGATGAACCTGAACTGAGTACTGTGGACCCCTTGATAGAGGAACCAGCTTTACAGGAAGTTCGAGAAGTTTTGAAAGCTATGAAAAATAACAAGGCTCCCGGTGAAGACCTAATAACAGCTGAACTGCTGAAAAATGGTGGCGCTGTACTTGAAGTGAAGCTCCACAAGCTTATCTGTCTAATTTGGGAACAGGAGAGGATGCCTGATGAATGGAGGACTGGTTTGATCGTCCCTATCTTCAAAAAAGGAGACAAACTGCTGTGCAGCAACTACCGTGGTATAACTCTTCTCGGTGTTGCATACAAATTGCTATCAGGGGTAATATTGAAAAGGTTGAGTGCTTACTCTGAAGGCATTCTGGGAGAATACCAGGCTGATTTTAGACCCAACAGAGGGACAATGGACCAGATTTTCCCTGTGAGACAGATCTTTGAGAAGTTTTATGAGTATGGGATAGATCTCCACGTGCTTTTTTTAGATTTCGTCCAGGCTTTTGACAGTCTGTCAAGAAAGGCGCTAATTCAAGCATTGCTGAGGCTGGGCGTGCCCCGGAAAATTACAAATTTGGTTTCCATGACGTTACTTGAGTCCAGAGCAAAGGTCTTGGTAGGTGGTAGAGCGAGTGAACCCTTTGAAGTAACGAAGGGGGTTAGACAGGGCGATGGACTTTCGGCCATCCTGTTTAATCTGGCTCTCCACTGCGCTCTATCCAATGTGGATCCTGGTGGCACGATCTTTGGTAAGTCAGCGCAACTTTGTGGGTATGCAGATGACATAGCCATTATAACCAGGAGCATCGGTGCCTTGGAAGAACTGCTATCTGGGCTGGAAATAGAGACTGAAAGGCGTGGCTTGGCAATAAGCACTAATAAGACCAAGTATATGCAAATATCCACTAGAAACCGGAGAGAAACCGATATCACCCTGAATGGAACCACTTTTGAATGTGTTGAGGAATTCAAGTACTTAGGCACGCTCTTGACCAACGAAAACAGAATAAGCGAGGACATCCAAAAGCGGATAGTCGCAGGAGGGAAGGCTTACTTTGCTTCTATAAAACTGTTCAGGTCCCGTCTCTTGTCCAGGAGAACCAAGCTTAAGCTCTATCGCTCCCTGATACGTCCTATAGTAACCTATGGTTGCGAAGCTTGGACGCTAACCACCAAGGACGAAAATGCTCTTCTAGTTTTCGAGCGGAAAATTATGAGACGAATCTTCGGAGCCAGATGTATAAATGGAGTTTGGAAGATTCGTAACAACGCTGAACTAGATCAACTGATAGAGGGGGAAAATTTGGTGAGGTTCGTAAAGGCACAAAGACTAAGGTGGATTGGTCATGTGCAACGAATGCCTGAAAACCGGATTCCTAAGAAGGTGATGAACCAAAGAATGGATGGAAAGAGGAGACGGGAAGACCTAGAGGACGCTGGCTATGCGATGTCGAAGACGACTTGCGGGCCATGCAGGTGCGGAACTGGAGAGGGGCGGCAGAGGATCGAGTACGATGGAGAGGGATTGTTCGGGAGGCCAAGGCTCACACTGGGCTGTAGCGCCAGAAGAAGAAGAAGAAGAGAAGAAGAATTATGAGCAGTACTAAATATTTTTCCTATTGAATTCATGTACATGGAGTTTACAATAGGACAAGTGTCATAGCTTATTTGTGGTCTAGGCTACATGGAATGAAGTTCCATGGATCATGAAAGTGTCTCATTTGGAGACTCTATTTCAGCACTTATCTATAGATGAATTGTTCATTTTGAGCTCTACGTTCGACAATAAGGTCACAATCATCTCAATTATTTTCCTCCATTTTTCTTAAAAATAAATTTTTCCTGTTCGATCTCACAATACTCCTATGCAATATCATTAGCAGCCCTTGTTAATTTTTCTAAATTTTCTTCTGCTGCTTTTGATATGGTCTTGATTTGTCCAAAAAAGATACCCACCACGTTCCATATTCATTTATTAAGCCCTTCTTACCTTCAACAAGGAGTCCCCTTTGAGATAAAGATGCCCTCCTACCTTGTAAAGGCCTTGGGGTCCCACCCAAGTTGTGAGTCACTCTATCGCAGGCAACGATAATCATTAATACCTTCTTCTTGGATGAAAACAAAACAGAGTGAACAGCTAAACGTAGCACAACACCCGGGTCACTGCCCGACGAGCTCGGGTAGAATTACACAATATGAGCAACCTACCGAGGTAGCCCGATTTCAGTGTACACGTTGTCAAAGTTATAAATTTCTAAAAAACACTGTTCACTAGTCGTTTCGAAAAAATAAAAGCAGGAATTACTTCCCATTTGAAAACTATGCACCACTACCAAAACTCAAACTTGTGGCCTCACATTAAACCACCGAAAAACACAAATTGATTGCGGAGCTACGTTGGACACGTCTGTACTCGGCGGCCGCTACAATCGAAAGCTCTTAAACTGATTATTAACACTTACGTTACAATTGAATGGTATGGTGACCACAGAGGTTCATTTGAGATGTTATCAGAGTAGTGCCATTTTGGAGGATCTTTTATGAATGATTTATAATATTCTTAATATAGACTGTCATTGTCTGTTTGTGTTGTTGGCAATTTGGTTCAGAGATTTGGAGAAAAATAGGTTTTCCCCAAGATGTTCCTTGATTATTAAGTTATGATTTGTTGAAGTATATTTCATCATTTTGGGCTTCTATCAAAAACCTCCCATTTAAATTCATTATTTCTGTTTTAGATTCATCTTTTGTTTCAATTCGTTCGTTTTTCAAGATCTAGAAGTGATTTATTTCTTGTAACTTTTCCACTACGAGCCTTTTCACTATTGGTTGGTCTGGTGTCATCTCATGCATAAGTGTTCTGTTGCGGTGCATATGTCTTCCGGTGATCTATTAATAATTAAAACGTCCTCAAAACTTCCAGCCTCCTCGTTGATTAAGGACAAACACAGGATACTGGGCGGTAGTGTCCTATTTGACACAAAACTCATCGTATGTACACAATACCTATCAGGTAACCTAATATTTAGCGAAGAATGGCGGCCTATCATAATGTCGGTCTCCATTAAAACTCTTCACCCACGTTGGTCTCCCATGAGTTCGATGAGGTAGAGAGCAGCCTGGGCAGCTGCATTACTCCCCCTCATTGTATATGTCTGCTGCTGTAAGTTGATCACGTTCAGGCCTACCAAAAATTCGACCTCGGGATCATCAATTACTACGAAAATAAGTAAATACATTTGAAAAATAAAGAAATTAATCCATTATTACTTTAAAATAAATAGGTATATACATAAGAATGAATGTATTCATTAATAAACATAATAGATATGGACATAGAATAAATATATTCATGTCCATATCTATTATGTAAATATATATACATTAGGCACAAGGAAAGTAAAAACATTGAGTGGGTATATATATACACATTAAATTCGCAAAGCTTCTAATCCTCGCTTTTGGATCTTAGTTCTGCCTGAAATAGAGTAGAAAAATGTCCATGAACATTGTTATTCGGCTATTGGCGTGGAAAATAGTCATTTTACATCACGAAGATCCACAAGTATGACCATGAAAAGTGAATGAATACCTATAATATAAGATTAAGAGTTATGTAACTACTGAATTTTTTAAAACTAACTTTTCGCTCTTTCCTGGCGAGTTTCTTTTGAATAACTTCGCGTATGTAGGGAGGGTCACGTATGTTCATGCTCCTTTGTTCTCTACGGTCCACTATTTCCGGCGATATGCAGTCCAAATAATACGTTTCTCGTTAAGTTGCTTTTTCATATTGATTTCCCGGAAATTGTCGTCTCTCAGTACTTCCTCATATATGATGTACTGCTCTTTGTCTGTATACATGACAAAGAAGCATGATTTTCTTCCAGTGATGTGCAATTGACTTTGCCCCTGAAATTAAGTAACATGAAATGATTAATTTGTGGCACAGATGAGAGATTTTAATCTTCAAAAAACTACTGAATTTTTGAAGATTAAGAGTTATGTAACTACTGAATTTTTGAAGATTAAGAGTTATGTAACTACTGAATTTTTGAAAACTAACTTTTCTCTCTTTCCTGGCGAGTTTCTTTTGAATAGCTTCGCGTATGTAGGGAGGGTCACGTATGTTCATGCTCCTTTGTTCTCTACGGTCCACTATTTCTGGCGATATGCAGTCCAAATAATACGTTTCTCGTTAAGTTGCTTTTTCATATTGATTTCCCGGAAATTGTCGTCTCTCAGTACTTCCTCATATATGATGTACTGCTCTTTGTCTGTATACATGACAAAGAAGCATGATTTTCTTCCAGTGATGTGCAATTGACTTTGCCCCTGAAATTAAGTAACATGAAATGATTAATTTGTGGCACAGATGAGAGATCTTAATCTTCAAAAAACTACTGAATTTTTGAAGATTAAGAGTTATGTAACTACTGAATTTTTGAAGATTAAGAGTTATGTAACTACTGAATTTTTGAAAACTAACTTTTCTCTCTTTCCTGGCGAGTTTCTTTTGAATAGCTTCGCGTATGTAGGGAGGGTCACGTATGTTCATGCTCCTTTGTTCTCTACGGTCCACTATTTCTGGCGATATGCAGTCCAAATAATACGTTTCTCGTTAAGTTGCTTTTTCATATTGATTTCCCGGAAATTGTCGTCTCTCAGTACTTCCTCATATATGATGTACTGCTCTTTGTCTGTATACATGACAAAGAAGCATGATTTTCTCCCAGTGATGTGCAATTGACTTTGCCCCTGAAATTAAGTAACATGAAATGATTAATTTGTGGCACAGATGAGAGATCTTAATCTTCAAAAAACTACTGAATTTTTGAAGATTAAGAGTTATGTAACTACTGAATTTTTGAAGATTAAGAGTTATGTAACTACTGAATTTTTGAAAACTAACTTTTTTCTCTTTCCTGGCGAGTTTCTTTTGAATAGCTTCGCGTATGTAGGGGGGGTCACGTATGTTCATGTTCCTTTGTTCTCTACGGTCCACTATTTCCGGCGATATGCAGTCCAAATAATACGTTTCTCGTTAAGTTGCTTTTTCATATTGATTTCCCGGAAATTGTCGTCTCTCAGTACTTCCTCATATATGATGTACTGCTCTTTGTCTGTATACATGACAAAGAAGCATGATTTTCTTCCAGTGATGTGCAATTGACTTTGCCCCTGAAATTAAGTAACATGGAATGATTAATTTGTGGCACAGATGAGAGATCTTAATCTTCAAAAAACTACTGAATTTTTGAAGATTAAGAGTTATGTAACTACTGAATTTTTGAAGATTAAGAGTTATGTAACTAATGAATTTTTGAAAACTAACTTTTCTCTCTTTCCTGGCGAGTTTCTTTTGAATAGCTTCGCGTATGTAGGGGGGGTCACGTATGTTCATGCTCCTTTGTTCTCTACGGTCCACTATTTCCAGCGATATGCAGTCCAAATAATACGTTTCTCGTTAAGTTGCTTTTTCATATTGATTTCCCGGAAATTGTCGTCTCTCAGTACTTCCTCATATATGATGTACTGCTCTTTGTCTGTATACATGACAAAGAAGCATGATTTTCTTCCAGTGATGTGCAATTGACTTTGCCCCTGAAATTAAGTAACATGAAATGATTAATTTGTGGCACAGATGAGAGATCTTAATCTTCAAAAAACTACTGAATTTTTGAAGATTAAGAGTTATGTAACTACTGAATTTTTGAAGATTAAGAGTTATGTAACTACTGAATTTTTGAAGATTAAGAGTTATGTAACTACTGAATTTTTGAAAACTAACTTTTCTCTCTTTCCTGGCGAGTTTCTTTTGAATAGCTTCGCGTATGTAGGGAGGGTCACGTATGTTCATGCTCCTTTGTTCTCTACGGTCCACTATTTCCGGCGATATGCAGTCCAAATAATACGTTTCTCGTTAAGTTGCTTTTTCATATTGATTTCCCGGAAATTGTCGTCTCTCAGTACTTCCTCATATATGATGTACTGCTCTTTGTCTGTATACATGACAAAGAAGCATGATTTTCTTCCAGTGATGTGCAATTGACTTTGCCCCTGAAATTAAGTAACATGAAATGATTAATTTGTGGCACAGATGAGAGATCTTAATCTTCAAAAAACTACTGAATTTTTGAAGATTAAGAGTTATGTAACTACTGAATTTTTGAAGATTAAGAGTTATGTAACTACTGAATTTTTGAAAACTAACTTTTCTCTCTTTCCTGGTGAGTTTCTTTTGAATAGCTTCGCGTATGTAGGGAGGGTCATGTATGTTCATGTTCCTTTGCACTCTAGGGTCCACTATTTCTGGCGATATGCAGTCCAAATAATACGTTTCTCGTTAAGTTGCTTTTTCATATTGATTTCCCAGAAATTGTCGTCTCTCAGATTGTCGTAGATGGAGGCAACTTCGGCCACTTTTTGACGTTTTTAAAGAACTTATGTGTGAAAGAAAATCTGAAAAAAATAATTTAAACTCCCGTACTTTTTAAGAATAATTTAAGCTTTGGAGGATTGTCGTAGGGTTACTAGTTTTTTTTTTTTTTTTTTAAATCAAAGTGTGGTCGAAGTTACCTCTATGGTAGAGGTAACTTTGGCCACCCATCAAAAATGCAATGAAAACGAATTGAAGACACTTCTAATGCAACTTCGGCCAACAGGCTAGTTTTTAAAAATAATTATTAGACCTGATTCGTTCATTTTAATATGAATTAGGGTGAAATCAAGCCAAAATGACAAAATGATGGAATCTAAGGGCGGAATTGGAAAGTACTGAACCAATAACACAAAAATGTTGCAAGGAACATGAAAGTAAACAGTCCGTTTCAGTATAACACATTTTATTTTAATTAGGAACAACTTTGTTTTAATAATTACTGTTAATATTATTTGGTATACCATAACCACACAACCTTAACAATCTCACAGCCTTCTGGAAAATACATTAACAAGGAACTAACATTGTACTACAGTCTTAAACGTTAACTAGGAGATCAAAATCAGTCAATAATCAACAACTCTTGGTGATGCTAGCACAACATAATATGGTTAAAAATACCTACGTATCTATTATAGATCTGAACAACATGAAGCCATAATTAAAAAGGCACATAGGTATTATTCAAAACATTGGCACATTTTTTAGTTCAAAAAAGATTTTTCAGTTTAATTTTTCTTTTCTTTGTTCAGGAAGAGATCAGTTAAACCATGACTAGGCTCTTTGTAAATACAAAACCAAAGTGGTTGAAAGCACTGGAAATTTTTAAAAACAGCACAACATTGGGAAACGGTACATTGTTTGAAAACAGATGAAATTATTTTAGTTAAAAAGAGATCATTTAATTAGTTTTAAAATATTGTTGTCAAAATTAAAAGAATGTCTCCCCCTCCTAAGCGATTGGTTTTAAAAATCTGGTTCGTTTTTATATCTGCCCTGTCTTCTACATCGGGGAACGAAAAATAAACATCTTTCTTCCCTTCGTGTTTCCTCAAAAAAAGAACATGGAAAACATTGTTTCTTATAGTTTTAATATTGCCTACATAAAAAATTTCCCCCCCTGTCAGCAGATCGAATTTGACAAGAATGAAATCTCCACATGCCAGTTCTTCGACGATAATGCTTGGTCCAGTTGCAACTTCGATTTGACTGGTGCATGGGTGACTGGTGGTGGGTGGACTGTTGGGAGCTACGACAACCTCATTTTGAAGTTCATTTGAATCTTCATCGTCTGTAGAGTCGGTGCTTTCACTGCTTTCTATTGCGTCTTCACTCTCTCTGGGTTCCTCATTAAAATTGCTCACCCTCAATCCCATCCCTGGCTGAAGATTCAGTTTTTTCCCACGTGTCTGCTTGGGCTGCCCATCTCCTAACCTGGATTTCTTCAGAAGAGTTTCAAATGATGCTTCCATTTGTGAAGAGTCAGAGAGGTCAGACGGATGAAAATCGGGTAGCTTTTTTAATACATCTCTTCCATCTACTGGAAATATTCCTGTTGCTTTGAACCCAGCCTTCAAATTTTCTTTGAGGTTCTCCATCGAATCGATTGTTGCTTTCAATGACCTAGGGAGCAAAGGCTTGGGGAACACTCCACGATTTCTTTGTTTCCATTGTTCTAATTTTTTCCTCCATACAATTTTCATGGGGCGGAAGAAGGTTACATCTAACGGTTGTAGGAGGTGGGTACAGCTGGGGGTAGGAGGAGGAGGACGAACTCAATGGTGTGCCTCTCACAGGCCCTCACAACTTCGACAGACGTGGCTGCTCAAGTTGTAGCCTATTAATACTTTTTTCCTGGAAGTTTCCGCACGAATGGGAGACAAATTGTCTGAAACCAATCTCCAAAAATATAACCATCAAACCAGCCGCTTTTACTGCGGTTGTACCCCCAACCAGGGGGGGTCTAGGTTGAAAATATATTTGAGACCTTGTAAACAATGTATGGGGGGAGAAGGACACCATCAGCTGTACCGGCCATCATCACAGAAGTGCTGGTTTTTGACGAATCCAACACACGCTCTGGATGCCTCGCCCCCCTCCTAACAATAACCTTGGTTTTGCCAGGGTCATCTGAGAAGCAGGCACCTCAACAAACAATCAACTAATGTCGCCTCCTCTTCATCATTTAAAACGGAAGGACGCCCTACCTTACCTTTGTGTTTATCTCTCAGCTTATCTTGTAGTGTCGCTCGTGGGACTGCACACTTGATAGCAGCCTGCCTCGCTGAAATCCTTCCTCCCCTCACTTCTCTTACAGCATTTTCTAAGTAGGTTGCATTGTATGCTCCATACTGGCGGCCTCCCACCTTCTTTCTGTACTTAGATACCATGGCCGAAGTTACCTCTTAGAACATAAATTTTGCGAAATTGTTGCTGTAGAAGTCACGAATTGAAAGGTAAAACTAGGAAACTCAGGGGAAATGTAGTCAACATCGTACTTGATAGGGACATGTTGAGTTTACTTCCAAATCATTTTTAGCTTCTACTGTACAGGCAAACCTTTCGTGTTATTTCAAAAAGTGATAATTTAAGTAAAACTTTAGAGATACTTACACTACAACCACACAGTTGCATGGAGAGAAAACACTGCTAAGGAGCAGTTTGTTTATAACCTGCCAACACAACGAGTTGGTTTTTCCCGCGCTCCTCTGTTCACGCTACCGTCCAGATCGAGATTTCCCGCTAAAATACGAAATGGCCGAAGTTACCTCTACTGGCCAAAGTTACCTCCATCTACGGTACTTCCTCGTATATGATGTACGGCTCTTTGTCTGTATACGTGACAAAGATCCATGAACATTACGATTCGGCTATTGGTGTGGAAAATAGTCATATTACGTCACGAAGATCCACAAGTATGACAATGACAAGTGAATGAATACCTATAATATAATATTAAGAGTTATGTAACTACTGAATTTTTGAAGATTAAGAGTTATGTAACTACTGAATTTTTTAAAACTAACTTTTCTCTCTTTCCTGGCGAGTTTCTTTTGAATAACTTCGCGTATGTAGGGAGGGTCACGCATGTTCATGCTCCTTTGCACTCTACGGTCCACTATTTCCGGCGATATGCAGTCCAAATAATATGTTTCTCGTTAAGTTGCTTTTTCATATTGATTTCCCAGAAATTGTCGTCTCTCGGTACTTCCTCATATATGATGTACGGCTCTTTGTCTGTATACATGACAAAGATCCATGAACATCACAATTCGGCTATTGCTGTGGAAAATAGTTATATTACATCACAAAGATCCACGAGTATGACAATGACAAGTAAATGAATACCTATAATATAAGATTAAGAGTTATGTAACTACTGAATTTTTGAAGATTAAGAGTTATGTAAATACTGAATTAAAAAAAAAAAAAAAGTTTTCTCTCTTTCCTGGCGAGTTTCTTTTGAATAACTTCGCGTATGTATGGAGGGTCACGCATGTTCATGCTCCTTTGTTCTCTACGGTCCACTATTTCCGACGATATGCAGTCCAAATAATGTTTCTCGTTAAGTTGCTTTTTCATATTGATTTCCCGGAAATTGTTGTCTCTCAGTACTTCCTCATATATGATGTACAGCTCTTTGTCTGTATACGTGACAAAGAAGCATGATTTTCTTCCAGTGATGTGCAATTGACCTTGCCCCTGAAATTAAGTGACATGAAATGATTAATTTGTGGCACAGATGAGAGATTTTGAATTGATCAAATTGAACTATATCTATCTTCATAGAAAAAAATGTGCTGGTAAAATTCATTAAAAATGTCAAAAAAGTGCTAAAACTCGTTAAATTTATATATTTATTGAAATATTACTAAAAAGATGTTCACAATTATGAACAAGAACATTAAAAAATTGCGGCATGATTGGAACTCTGCGCATGGCTCCACTCTCAATCTGCCTTCCAGAATCCATGCTGTGCAAGGTCTGGAAGGTCCTTGGATGGGTGCTGGAGTGGTGGTGGGCATCCCTCCACCATCGTTGGCAGTCGCCCATAGTAGAATGTTTAGAAAGAAAAACAAATACATAATCTCATCCGTCAATGTGTGTGGGATTCAGGTACGGATGGGAGTGAGGTATATGAGTAGTTTCTCCGTCTCGATTCTTGAATAAGCTGCATCTGGGGATATGCCTGACGGTTTAACCCTTAAACGCTCAGGAATGGAATTCATGAGAGAATTTTTAAACTTTTGCTTTTAATGATCTTAATCCATCCCAAATAACATGAGATTAACGTTTAAAAAATTCATGGTCACTCAGTACCATAAACCATGGTCTGTATCCAAAAAGATACACTGGACGCTTAGGGGGTCCGGAGTCAAAATCATAATGAACAAGGGATGGTACCTATCTAAAAACATAATTTGTTATAACAAGGCTATCAGGACCCAAGTGCTGGGGTGCCAGGTTGTCCTACAGTTCAAGGAAAATTCTGACTGATCAATTAGGGTATCACACACTGGCGAGCCCTTGGTTGAACACGTTGTTCCACCAGTTGCGATGTGAATGGGTCCAAACAGTATTGCTCTTTCTAGGTCGCCACACTGGAGTGTGAAGTGGCCCTGGATGGTAATTACTTCTATTGTCTCTGTGCATGGCTCCACTCTCAATCTGCCTTCCAGAATCCATGCTGTGCAAGGTCTGGAAGGTCCTTGGATGTGTGCTGGAGTGGTGGTCCTTCGTTGGCAGTCGCCCATAGTAGAATGTTTAGAAAGAAAAACAAATACATAATCTCATCCGTCAATGTGTGTGGGATTCAGGTACGGATGGGAGTGAGGTATAGGAGTAGTTTCTCCTTCTCGATTCTTGAATAAGCTACATCTGGGGATATGCCTGACGGTTTAAATAACCAACAGGAATACCTCCATAAAAGCATGTCGTTTTTCTCCGCCGGCGTGTGTGGCTCGCTATCAGCATTTTCCGCCTTTGATGTTTTAGGAAATCTGATCGTTTTCCGTGACCGTGGGATCGTTGAAACTTGACGTTTCCCAGGCTTTGGAAGCAGACGTATCAGGTGTATATCCGTTGGATTGAGAGCCAAATTTGGGCTCACAAGAAGTTATTGATCCTATATCATGAAGGCATTTACGGAGTACCATGTGAACCTCTTTCTTATTTTTCATAGGATACGCGAACACATAGCGTGAATAATCACATACAAAAATTGCAATATAGGAATCCCCAGTCCTAAAATTAGAGGGACTTATTGGGCCTAATAGGTCAGAGTAAAGAGTTGCGAATGGTTTCTCCGCTCTGCTCTACTATGCAGTATGAGATCTCTTAACTGTATTAGCTTGGTGACAATCCTCACAGTTCATGATTTTATTAGTGACTTTAACACTTTTCAGTTCTGGGAGAAACTTCTTAGCTGCTTCTAGATATTGTTTTGATGCATGGTTCAAACGTATATTGCCACAGAATATCGGAATCTAGCAGTGAACTATAATTCTTATCTAAATTTTCCTTATCAAATTTGGCGATTTTGAAGTCAATCAGGTCTGGCTCTATTGATCTTTTAGTTTGTTGTATGTCAGAGTTCTTTATTGTTGATTCTAAAGGATCATCCTGTTTGTGCTTCTCAGCACTTCACCCTCCCAGACTTGCAGGGACCCCAGCGGGTTGAAACGTAAGTGGACCTCTCCCTCCCGCTAACTCAAAAGTATGGGGACCACTGGATAAATCGCTCCCTCCCTTTAACTCAAATTCCGCATCTGGAACCGATGGCTCAGTGGAGCTGCAAGGCTGATCTTGAGAAGCATTGAACACTAACCACGATTTTTGGTGTTTAAATCCCAAATTGTCACATTGAGCCCTGGTTCGTTTGACAGGAGGAGGAGAAATCACTGGTAATTCAATCCACCAGAGAATATTTTGAAAATATCCAGTTTTGATTACTTTATCTGTGGAGGGTTGGATAAATTCTACCTTATCTTTTGAGAATAAAACATTGAGCCCAGCCTGAGTAACCTTATGAACTGAAAACAAATTATTCGATAATCCCGGAGTGTACAGAACATCCTTCAACATAGACATTTGACCGTTATTCATAAAATTAAGGTCACCTCGATAGTTTACAGATAAGTCCGCTCCATCATCGCTGTTAGCGCATTTAAACACCCGAGTCTGAGGCAAACGTTGAAAATTAGTCAGATGTGATTTGTCTGATGTGAGATGCTCTGTGCACCCGGTGTCTATAATAGCTTTAAAGTTCCGCTTACCTTCAGAAATTGTGAAGGCAGAACCTTGTCCTTGACGTTCGCTAACATAGTTGAGTGTGCTAACGACCTGCTCCTCTTCATCCCCGATCGTAACCCAGACTTGCGCTTTGTCATCCCCTTTGCAAGAACCAATAATCGAGAAAGCAGAGTCTGGTTGATTCCGGAATTCCTGAGCCAGCCTTTTCGCTTGACCTAGAGGCATCGTAAAAAGCTTCGGCTTTTTGGAAGCTAACGAAGTCCTGGTACGGTTCGAGTGCAAGGTTGCTTTGGAATGTTTAGGGGTTTTAGTTTTGGAAGAAGGAGTTCGGACATTCGTAGGGTTTGGACAGTTGCTTGCAAAATGCTGATCAGAAATACCACAATTAAAACAAAGCTTATTGGCTTTAAAGCATGTAGCTCTAATGTGACCTTTCCAAAAAAAAAAAAAAAACGGAAGTTAGTGAAAAACGTTGTCTATTTCCACGAAAAATAAAGAGTTACAATGTTAAATCGATTTCGGCGGTTAGGCCATCATCAGTAACAAACAATAACTTATTGATACTACTACTTACTTATTGATGATTGGAACAATAAATAAGTTATTGTTTGTTACTGATGATGGCCTAACCGTCGAAATCGATTTAACATTGTAACTCTTTATTTTTCGTGGAAATAGACAACGTTTTTCACTAACTTCCGTTTTATAATGGGTTTCCACAACTTCGTCGCGAGTGATTTAGTTCGTGTGTGACCTTTCCGTTTGCAGTAGACACAGAAACCGGATTTCTTCGAAGATGAGTCGGAAAATGTATTCTGTTTAAGGGGAGTAGTGGAGACTTTAGGAATCACACCCCCTCGCATGTGGTTACCCCTTCCTCTCTGTACCCTACCTCGACCCCTGGAAGAAGCGATTCGACTACGTAACAAACTATAGCTTGACCCACACAAAGACGATTGCTCGCTTCTGAGCTGTTCCTCCAAGAGCATGTCACGAAGCTCATCCAGCGTGAACTTGAAACCATGAAGTTCAGCCTTCTGATAGGTGACAGTCTCGTCGATCGACAGTTCAAAAATCGTCTTAATGTAATCAGGGGTAAGCATATCAGAGTTTATATTAGCAAGTTTCTGCCTAATTTCATCAAATCTATTCAAGAACTCAATAGCCTATTCCGTTTTAGGGTTGAAGTGAATTGAATTAAACTCTTGTACTAAACGTTTGAGTTGAAACTTCGAGGAAGGGTCGCAGGTATATTGTAACTTATCCATTATTTCCTTAGGGTCCTTCAGATCCTGCACCAAATCTTGGAAATATTGAGAAAGTGGCTCAAAAATAAAATACCTGACCTTTTTCCTAGTAATTTCTTTGTCTTTTTCCGTAAAATCACTAGGTGCCGATTCAGAGGGGTCCAGCACAAAAACACACTCTTGAGTTTCAAGTTGACCCACAACACTTCTCTTCCAATACTTGAACTGGTCTACCCTGTCAAGTCGTTTCTCTAAGGGTCTTAGTTTGACAGCGTCGATCTTACGCACCCTATATGAACTCGCATGTACACTAGGATATTGGTGCCTTACACTGGGACGCACAAATTAATTAGGGTTAGTTTTAGTTGAAATATTGGAAATCTCATAGGGAGAAGTGTTACGGTCTTGCTGAATCTGAGCTTCAGAACCTGAACTCATTTCCACTTCCATATTGGGATCTTCAAGTGTCGCATTCGGTTGGTTCACTAGAGCTACGCCAGGGTATTGAGCAGATAGGCTTTCCTGAACATGACTAGTTGGGGATACTAGAGGAAGTTTATGATCAGCTTTTTGATTTTGAAAAGAGCAAGACGGGGTAGGATCCGAGGTTTGGTTAGGTAGACGAGACGTACTTGTTGTTCAAATCAGATAACTTAGACTGTAGTAAACCAAAATTTACCTCCATCTGAGACTTAAAGCCCTCCAAATACCTCACAAAGACGTCGTCAGATGACCTTGCTGCCTTGACCTTTAGCGTCTCCACTTCTGATTCATTTTGAGGAGTGGGACTTCGAAACATGTTCTCTACCGTCCTGGAAGCTGGCTCCGATTCTGGATTTGGAGAGGGTGATAGAGACATTCGATCATAGAACATGTTTCTGGCGAATTGTCCATCCAACGACACATCATCATCTCCAACAACAGGCTCAGTTTGTGACATAGTCCGACCTGAAATTTGAATTCATATTACTTATCTGTCCAAGTACCCTTTTTCCATTCTTTATATTTATACATAAAGTCCGATAAATTCTTAACCAGGCCTAAGTTACGATTTTTCACCTAAACATCTACCTTTATTTCAATGAGAATTACGGCAATTATAATAACTACAGAAAAATCTAATCTAGGGGTAAGCACAAGAATAATATAAATTGGGGGAGGCCTCCCAGGCTTATGAGCCTATAAATTCATAAAATTCACAGATATGTAGATGTACTAGTACATACAAAAGAAAACAAACCATCGATTACCTAGATTTCTGTGTTACGTTGCCAAGGCGGTCGGCCGACCTTAAAAATTCTTAGGAGTCTCTGTAAATAATTCTAAAAAGGTAGGATTATTCATATTAGATCTAAGGTGTTTTAAACCTACGACTTTTGACCTTGCAACGTAATCGTGTTAATATTTACTTGTTACTATTTTTGTTCATGGGGGTGCACTCCCCGGAGACAAGATATTCGATGTGCGTCTTTAGCTCCGTCATAAAGAAAAGCACGATCTCCGACCACTATCTCATTAATTTCTGATTTGTTCTGATATACATATATACTGCACATATATATATATATATATATATATATATATATATATATATATATATATATATATATATATATATATATATATATATATATATATATATATATATATACATATACAAGTCAGAAAGATACTACCCGTCCCTTCTATAAAATCAAGGAGCGAGTCTCGGGTTTGAACTGAGATATGTCTAGTTCACAATCACATAAAATCACAGCTTGAATAAGCAACGACAAGAATAGGACTACAAAGAAATTTTAGAGAGCTAAAAAGCTCGGTACCTAGTTAAGGTATGCAGGGAGACTATATCGTAGAATTGCTTTTCAGTTATAGCTTCATAACCTCTATGGTTTAGGTATTTTTTCAATAATGAACCTTTTTAATCAGACAGAATACGGCGATAATTTTGGACTGCTCTTGGAATCGAGCCAAACAAACGGAGGAATAGGCCTAGATTAGATAACAACGAAAATGAAAATACAAACATACGAACTTAATGGAACTCTACAAATGGTCAGCATGGCCTTTCGAAAAAACGTAAATCACATTACATTCAAACCTTGGAAGTCGACAGAAAACTTAATTTGCCCCTTTCTTAGAAAAACAGGATCTGGTAGAACCGTAAAAATCTGTTCGTTCATTTGATAAACATCTTCCTGTTGGGGCCAAATGAAAAAATCTTTCTTTTTCCTAGTTAACTTTACGGTTGATTGACCAATGTTATAGGCATCTTTTGCATTACCCACTTAAAAATTTTTACCATTTGAGCAAAAAAATTTAACCACTTTCCGACATTATTTTTGAGATTTTCTGTATCCCAAAGTCCGAAATCTTCTCTGTTTTGTTCATGTTCAACCTGCTCTTGAATGAAGGTTTCCAGGTCAATGTCGCTTTCATCTTGCAGAGGAACCACATCATCGTCATCAGACGAACTGAAGCTGATTTTTCTCGACACATCAGGTTTCTTTTTTGGTTGTTTTTTGTGGATTTTTGAATTCCTCAAGAGTGCTGCAGCTTCCAGATCTTCTTTTTCTGGAGTGTCAGTTAGGACTCTGGATCTTCCAAGACGTTTATTAGTGTTCCTTTTCTTTGAAAATTCAGCCATGCAGGGTAGTGGTCGTACTTCAGTTGGACTTATGTAGGACGATGGCCCTGGATTGGACGAAACTTGGGAAAGAGCATGAGTTCGAGGAGCTTGAGTAAGTTGTGGCTCTTTTGGCCTAGAAAGGAGTCCACTAGGAGGAATTAGATCTCTGGCACCACCATGCTGGTCAATGCTCGCCTCTGCTTGCTGTTGATGTGCTATATTAAATGATGGCGATTGTGCTGATTGAATTGGACGATCAGATGGATTACTTGGTAAGTAGTCATCTTCAGTGAATACATGTGGATCCATGAGGAAAATACCTGATCCTCTGAAACCTCCTTGAATGTTTTGGGGGGTGAAGGCTCGGATGTATGCTTTTCCCATTATCTTCGCAATGTCATATATCGTTATTGGCTTATTTGGATTGTTTTGCATGTACAAAGTGGTTTCATGGTTAAACATTTTCTTAAAGGGGCCAAACACTCCTCGATCGAGCGGTTGGAGATGGTGTGTGGTGTGGGGAGGGAAGGTGAATAATACCACTCCATGTTCCCTGGCCAGGCTGATGGTTTCCACAGATAGGTGACTCTCGTGGCTGTCAAGTAGTAAGAGTATTTTCATATCATTGCTGGGTAGACAGTGGTCAATAAAATGTTGGAGATATCTCAAAAAAATCTCTGAGTTTGACCATCCTGATGGATTTGCCACTCCTACAGTTCCTGGTGGTGCTCCATTGATCATATGATCATGAAATCTAACACGAGGAAACACGAGGAAAGAGAACACCACACAAAAACTTTTGACAGCCCTCACGAGTTATCACCATATATCATGGAAACTTAATATGGAATTTTTACATGTGCCTGGAAAAGGCTATGCAGCATGGTAGACACATCACTGTTATGATATTTTCTTCTGCTTCAACTTTTGATCGGCCCTGGGTACACCAGGCCCTGTGTACACCTGGTTACCCTATATAATAGGAAAGGAGTTGATCAACTCCTCCCATACTTTTATTATACTTGACAATTACATTTGGTTTGTTTTTTTTTTTCCTCAACGTGTAGAAATTTCAACCAAATCTGCCGAAAATTCAGTGGATATTGTCAAAACGTCTCTTTTGTCCTTCCACTTAGCAACAGAAATACCTTCCGGTGACCAACGCTCTACCACTTCCCCCTTCTTTAGCTTCTTTTTTGTTACTTCTTCAGGATTATATTTTCGTGAAGCCTGAAGTGTTCCAGTGACATAGGTTTTATCCTCCAAAAGAGAGGCTACCTAATCTACACTATTATAATAATTATCCAAGTATATTGCACGCCCTTCCCCAACAAGACCATCCATCAATTCCATTACTACTTTTTTTGTATGTCCCTGTCCACCAACTTCTTAATCAGCTGATCCGACATAAATTATAAAACGATGAACCAGTCCATCCGGTTCCGTCAGCATATACAGTTTTACACCATATTTGTGGCTTTTTCATGGTAAATACTGACGGAAGAGGTCTATGCAAAAACGGCGAAATTCTTCACACAACTGAGATGTTATTTAAGTGACTTTTACCTGCTACGGACCCTTTAACGGGCTCCAACCCATCCTAGTGATATTGGGAATCCCCACAAGGTGGCTGACCAGAGCGTGTCTCTGAGGACACGGCCGTCAGGCGTGATGAAGTGGTACGTGACCGATAGGTCACGTCCGCGCTGAGAGTGTCTATAGATTGCCTATAGAGATATCTGTACCTATTATAAAAAATTTGACCTTAAAAATTTGAGATAGATACTTATGCATAAAGGGAGAAGGAGAAATTCCGTAAAATAAGACGGAAAATGAATTAAGTGGAAGGTTTGAGCTATATACCAAAATTACCCCATAATATATAAGATAGGTGTAAGATGGATAAATAGGCAAAATTTTAAAAATGCGCGTTGTAAGAAATTGAAGGTAGACCTTGAGACTGATTAATCATAAATTTTACTCGAACCAACAACAAAACAACCACGCTATGCTACCAAATGTTTATTTGAGCAGTGGGGCGTTCAAGAAATGAAAAAACCAATTACCTCTGTCAAACAACTTTATAATTTATTTAAGAAAAGAATAAAATAGAATACATAAAATAAATAATTGTTTTGTTGATGGTTCGGGCTAGGAAAGTAACAGAATAAGACAGATTTTGAAAAGATAAAAATATATAGCTAGGTAAATTAGGAGCTCCTTCTATGGTAACATCTAAAACTTCCGCTGATTATAATAATAAAGAAATGATGTCTTCCTACTTTATAACGAAGAAATAAAGGAAAATCTTTTAATAAAGGACGTATCTGAACCCAGGTTGCGGTGTCTTGACTCTTCTGATGGCGGGATAGCGGAGCAGAAAGGAAAGCTCTTTAGTAGGACCTCCCAAACGACAAAAGGAACCGCTGATATTTCAATCAGCGTCGTTGGCAGCAAGTTGAGCAGTGCTGCGTATACCTAGGAACCTGCAATGAATTAGGTCCGTGGTGTTATTGAGCACACATTATTTCCAGATATACGCGTATTTGCCAAAAAGATGTTCTCGCATAGATAGATATTTGAAGCTGACTTACACATGAACAAAGCGGGCTGGCTTCTAGAACAAAGGCAGCTGCACGAGGTGCGAATGTGTATAAGGCGAGCTTCAAGGAAGGCAGGGAAACAGATGCCGATGGCAGGCAAACAGCGAGTGAAACGTAAGGGGGAATGTGGCGTAGGACAAAGAAGGGAGCCGATGCAGTTGTGTTGACTTCTTGCAGCGATAAGAAAGTGACACGGTCACTTGAAAGAAAGTAAACACGACTTCTACTTAGCTAGTTAAACAAAAAAGGAAACAAAGATTACTCGGGAGTTGGTGAGAATCACTCGAAGAGGTTGTAGAATGGACCTAATATTTTGATAAAAACAAAAAAGTAATTTTCGGAAAATTTTGGATCCAGCTAGTTTTGACAGTAAACGCCTTTATTCTAAATCTAAAAACTAAATTTTAGTTAGAGTATTTTAGTAATAAATGCTTGCTTAGAATATTTGTGATATTTTAAAATTTCATATTAGGCAAAGGGGAGTGCAAGAGCTTTAACCCGTTGCGTCACACCCTCCATTTTTCTTTCAGGATCACACCTGCGTCCACCAGTCGCATACCGTCATTTTCCCTCATTTATAACCCAAAAAATCGTTCAATTTACCCCTATTTTGTAATTATCTCATATTCTATAAGTCAAGAGGTTAGAAATAGGTGGAGGAAATGTTTTTATAATTAGATGTTTCAGAATCTGAGTGGTAATTATAACGGAAATGAAGATATCAGTCAGGAATGCTGGAAATGAAATGTAGGTATTCGTTAAGGAGGTACTTATTAGTTATTTCACATGAAGTATGGTACGACGACGATGGCTGAAGAAACAAACAATAAACTCCAGTTCAGAATTTAATCAAGTAAACAAACTATAAACTTCAGTGCAAACTTCAATCACGTAAACAAAAACAAAAACTATGAATAATGAACTTCAAAATCACTTCGTTTTATCACATACGGTGAAAACTATAATAACATCAAGTACTTAAGTAGTTTTGAAAAGAACATTGTACATGGCACGACAAATAAACCCTAAAATGTTGAGTAATTATTATAAAATTCATCTTTTCGTCGTTTTCAAAAATCAGTACGCGTGAGAACAAACTTCAAAAGTACAATTGTTCTAAAAATAACCAATAGGAACATGTATTTTGAAAACTATACTTCTAAGACTTAGAAAATGATTAGAAAATCAATGACTTAGAAAATAAACACGAAATTATCTCTTGATTAGTCTTGAAAATGTGGAAATCGATGACTTAGTGAACACAAAATCTTCTCTTGATCAGTCTTGAAAATCTATCTAGTTAGGTACTATCGTCCTTGTCATGAGTTTTTCGAATACAACAGATGCACAATTTTCGCGAGCATTCCAAACAAATTGGTCGACGGCATTTCACACAAGCGTAGGCCGTTCTTCGTCTCAGTTTGTATGAGCACATGGAACAGTACTTTTTGGTCGGTAACTTGTCATCCGGAATATCAGAGCTGTCTGTTTGACTGGTACTCGCATTCTCTTCTGTAGGGTTCAGGAACTTTTCTATTTCTTTCAATAAACTCTTGTTTATGTGTGGGTTCTTTGATCGCTCACGTACATGTGGAAGTATCAGTTGTTTAGCCAGTTTTTTCACAAAAATAAATCTCCGGTCCAACTTACTGTTTGTGAAACATTTGTGTAAAATGAAGGAATCTACGAGACTAATGTTTATCATTCCTGAAAAAACCGTGAATGGCCATCTCTCACTTTTACGTTTTGATGAGAAAACGCTACACATAAAGTCCATGGCATCAACACCTCCTTTTGTCTTGTTATAAAAGGCTATAATTTCAGGCTTTCCACTTACCTCATCCGTACCTTTTCCATGGTGCATAGATGATATGAGGTTCACAACTTTATTAGGCTTTACTTTTTGTGAAAGTAAAGTTATATTCTCACTTGAAAATCCATACAATGTATCCAGTAACGGTCGTTTCTTAGTGGCTACAAATTCAGGAGGCAAAACTGCCTTATTTTTCTTCATTGTCCCAACGTATGTTAGTTTTTGTTTCCGCAGCTCTTGAACAGCTTCCAGTGAGCTGAACCAATTATCGGCGGTCACATTCCTATTAGAATTGCGTAAGGGTTTCGTCAACCGAATCAGAGATTGAGTAGGGATGGATAGTTTGCGGCGTACCTCCTCTGGTAGAGTTTCTCCATCTGAGCCTTTCCCTTTGTAAATATAGCAGTTGTACAAATAATTTGTTTTAGAGTCCACCAAACACAACAATTTGATCCCATATTTCGCAGGCTTGCTGGGCATATAAATGCGAAACCGACAATTCCCTCTGAAAGGGATAAGAGATTCATCAATTGTGCATGTTTCACTCGGTACGTATAAACGTTGGCAGTTCGAGATAAATCTCTCGAATATGTGAGAAACAGCAGCTGCGGGATCTAATTGTTGCCTTTCTGGACGATCATCAGGATTGTCGAATCGTAACGCTTTTTTTATAACAATGAATCTATTGACAGACATCACCAACCGAAAAATGGGTCTAGCACATTCATCATTGCGAAATATAGATCTGACATCTTCCGTGTTGCATTTCATAATGGCACACATCATGAGAAGTCCAATAAATGCCATCAATTCATCTTTGGTTATATCACCGTGATAAAGTAGTTGTTTATCATTTTTCCCAAATTTCGACCTCTTCTTGGACAAATGCAAATTTGTCCACTTCAGAATATATTCAATAATGTCGGAATCAAAAAACTGTTCCCAAACATCCCTTTCTGAAGGTGCATTGCCTAATTTGTCCTTTGCATACTTTGACATTGATGGCAGTCCCTTAATTTTTATAATATTATGAGCAGGTACTTTACCAGTCTGTGGTGGCTCAGCTGCATTCCATTCGTAGCCATTTTTCCCTTTGTAGAGTAAGGGAATATCATCTTGAGGTTGAGCTGCGAGGTCCTCCTCATCTTCATTGGTATCGCCTTGTTCTGCGAGATTCTCCTCATCGTCTTCAGTTTCTTCATCTGACGAAGGTTCCCAGTCACTTTCCTCTTCGATGGGTACCTCCATTGGCGCTTCATCGTCTTGTTCCTCATCTGAGTCGCTGTCCGAATCGGCATCATCAGCTAATAATCTTGCAACAATACTTCCGAAATTGGGATCGTCAGTTCGATACTTTTCATTTCCACGAGGGATGTCCATCCTACAAGAAAATAAACAAATAGATAATTGAGAACCTCTTCTGCTAACCAACTGCTCTGGTTCATACTAAAATCGAGTATTTTTCTAGCTACATAAAATGGAAAATTATATCATGATTCAATTGATTATTTTCCATCTAATCAATGCTTTCATGAATTTACCTTTCAGTAAAAGGAAATTTTGAGGGAGAATAAGAAGAAAATATATTTTTATCACACCTGCGTCTGCTAAACGCACATGAAAAATAGTAGCGTGGATCACACCATGCGTCTGACAAACTCACTAAGTACGTGAGTATCACACCTGCATCTGCCAAACGTACATAAAAAAAAGTAGTGCGGATCACACCATGCGACTGATGGACTCACTATGTTGTAGTAAAAAGGTTACTGACCTTTCTAGAGGCGGGAAACACTAACTGCTGCACTCTCCAGGCTTTCAAGACTAACTGTTCGACGAATACATCCAGACTACCAACTGTGGTCAACTAAATATCCCATATGCGATTGGTGGACGCAGGTGTGACGCAACGGGTTAAGGCCAGAGCCTATGTTTGGTAAGAGAGGTTGAGGAGAAGTGGTATGAGTGTTTACCAAGCGCCAACAGAGTTCCCAGATCACCTTTCTGGGATATTTATACCCCTGGGGATCTCCCTGTTCTTCCCACTCGGTAGTGGATCCAGGATTTAGGAAGGGATGTGTTGGCTCAGGGGTGCAACCTGATGGCCAGGGTGTGAACTTCCCAATATTTTCTGCTCCGAGTCATTCTCCAGAAACATACAAATATATTTGCGGCACTGACCATCATGAGATACCTGCCGTTCAATGTGGTGGCTTGAGGTTCAATTTTATTTTGGGGCCGGGTTCTACTTGAGCTTCCACGACAATACGATTCAAGTTTGATTGGTTTTCATCAGGTCTCGAACATGTAGCTGGTACAAAACGTTTTGATGTTGCTAATGAGTGATGTGATTGCACACTTCTATTTTCTATCTCCCCAAATAGCTTCTCGCGTTCTGCTTGAATCAGTTCTTGATTTTGATCTAGCTCTTGATGTTTTTCCACATTCGACAAAACACTTCTACCACTTGAATACAACATAGGTACTTGATTTTGTGTGATTACGTCTGGCTTCTGATACATTATCTCCTCCAACTTGAACTGGGAGTACCTTGTGACTTCCTAACATCATTCTCCCCATAGCCCTTTAAATTGAGTTTTCTGCTCTTTGGGTTTTAACACCAAACAATGCCTAATTCTCACGGCTACTAAATTTTATAAACATAAGTAGTAGAGACAGAATTTAATGGTTTGACTACTAAATAACTAAACAAGAAAGAACAACACTTTCAGGTCAGAGTTTATCAGAACAATATATTTTTGGGAAATTGACAATTGAAGCTACATCCCCCCCCCCCCCCCACCCCACTGATAGATGTGGTTATGGTTCCATCAGCTTGAGTGGTCATAGCTTCCTCGTTACTGTTCTCTGTTCTATCATTTAACTGATGTCCACCACTCTTTTGTGTTGAGCTTGCGTTCTATAGTTTTGGATTTTTATATATCTTTAAAGTAGCTACTCATTTGTTGAATATTCCAAGTTTCCCTGGAAAAAATTTAGGAAACAACCTTTTTCGTCCAACCACTGATTTTTAGATGGGGAAAATCTGTGTTGAGTACTGATATACCCCCACCATCTGGAAATCGGGAGTTCCTGTAACGTGTTGGTTGACAAACATGTTGACTGCAAACCCTTACAAACACATTCACATATAATGTTTGATTTGATCGTGACCACTGTATAATATGGGTCTGAGGTCATGAAACAGTATACTTTTTTTATATAACCGAATTTATTCATTTAAATCAAAAGAGAGCAAACACAGTTTACATTTTATATCAGTGCTACCTGCTTGGGGAATGATTTTCCGAGATCCCCACATTTATTTCAAATGATCACCAGCGGAGACAGCACCATGTAGGGCTGGATACATCAGTAGGTACTGTACAAGTGCTTGCAGGCGCTCTACTCATGTTTACTCTATTCAATTATGTTACTCGTACTTAAAATTCTACATTCGCTTATTCTAAATGCAGTCTTATAATTTAACAATTACTGTTTATAATAACCTACCTATATAAGATGAAAATAAGAATGTGCCTACTATAATAAGCTGAATATGTAAAAATTTATACCTACTTACCCCCATCTGTAAAGTACCTGGTAGCCTAGGAATATAAAATAATATATACCTACTTGATGACTTAGAAATTAAGGCCGCTACACACGTTACTTTCCTACCTCCTCAAAAAGGAGCCACTCCCATGAAGGAGGTAGTGAAGGAATGTCTAGAGCAACGAAGGAGGGAGGAAAGTAGGAAGGAAGGAAGGTCCAGCCCGTCCTACCTTCCTATGAAGGAGCTTCCCCCACTCTCTCAACCTCTATGGAGGAGCGTGTAGAGGCATTATTTCTTTCCTTCCTTCTTACTTTTCCCTGTTTCCCCCGCCATTTGTACCAACTCCTGTTATCATCTGTTATCAATCATCCGGTGTCTTGAATTCGAAGTTCATCATTCGATTTTTTGCTTTTTCCCCCGTCAATTTGCCATCATTTTGAAATGTCCATTGAAAAAGGAGTGCTAATTCAAATGATTGACTTGTTAAAGAAGTTTACTATTATTATGATACAATGTGTTTCATGCAATGCACTTTCTATCATGTTATGCCATCATTATGACAATAAGTATTATTTGTGTTCTGAAGGTATTGTACATTTGTGATTGTATTATGTCATCAATCAAGCTTGGACGTATGGTATCAATTACACCACAGATAAAACCACTGTTTACCACATTGAAATCCCTTCTTTCTTCTATAAATCAAAGGTTATTCGGTTTATTGTGTAGTAAATTATTGTTTAACAGCACAAAACAGACCCTAGTGTCCAATAAATCATTCAGAAATTATTTCAATACATCTGCATTAAGGTATCATAATTAAAATAGTTGAATAATAAATAATAAAGCCATTTCATTGTTGCATCTCTTCTTTATGAGACTGACCTTCTATGGAATGTTTGTCGCAATGTCAAGAACCTCGCCAGTTGGGGCGGAGGCGGAGGTGCAGGCCTCGCGTCCCGTCCCTGTGGTGCGCGCCCCGGCCTCGCCGGTTTCGACGAGCGTCGCGGGGCGGCCTTGGCCGGCCCGAGCTGCCGACGGGAACCAAACCCGCGAGGGTTTGGCCCGCGGCCGCGGCTGGGCTGTTGCGGAGGAGCCCGGGAGGTGCATTGAAAATACATGTATCCAAGTTTTTGGGCATGTTTACTGCATATTTTGTGTTATTATGTTTAATATGCGTAGGTCGGAAGAAAAGAGGTTCCGAAAGGTTCGTAGAAGTTACGAAAATGTCTCCTGGGAGAGGTACGTCAATCCCGTAAACTTTTTGGAAAGGCGTAGTTTCAGTCGCCGGGTCTACTGCCGTATGGCGAGTAGAACTTTGGGAAGTGCATCGAGCCAATTTTCGTTCTGAGCAGAGCTTCTTTCAAAGATCTGTTTCTGCGTTCTATGACTCCGAGACGTTCCATAATGGAATTGAACAGATCTGATTCAAATTGTGCTAATTAAGCCAACCCGTTGCTCTATTCATCAAAATGTAACGTTTCCCTCCTTTTGCTAAAGGTAAAGGTCAAATTCGATTTTTTGACTTGTTAAAGAAACTCGTGTGAGTTTCAATTTGTCCTCCGCGGTAGGGGGAGAGCGAATTTGTTTACTTGCATTATTATGGCGGACGACGTTGCTCTCTCCTGAAATAAAGGGAAAGATTGATGTTAGTTGAACAGATGAAGGAACTCAAGAAACAAATAAGTGTAGCAAGGGTTGTATGTGAATTTGGTGTTCAAATACAATTTCATTGAAAACATTATATTGAATTTTAAAATACTTTTGGAAAGTTAGATTTGTTATTTATTCAGTCCTTCTGAAAATTATGGATTATAATTGTGGGTATGAATAATTGCATTCAATAAATGTCCCTGGGTCACGGATATTGTGATCGTTTTAAGGAAAAGTCAGAGAGTTTGCTATTTCAGATTCTGTGCTACTTTGTTATAATCAGTGCATTTTCCCTGATCCAGAAAACTTGCTTTTGTTAATTATGCTCTTCGGGTTTCCTATCAATTAGAGTAGGTGCTCGTATATATAATGTATGCTCTCACATACCTACTTTATAAATTGTTTTAATTTAAATTTTGAAAAAATTTGAAAGATAACTTCATCAAGAATTGAGTTGTATAATTTTCGGCGATTCTGTTTTCATTCGGGATGATTTGAGACTGTCGTCTCAATTTCTCGGTTTGAGACTGTCCTGAGTCTCATACTCAGGGTGCGATAGGTTGAGGACTTGCCTCATGGTATTTCGTATGCGAGCTGTTGTTTCTTTATGTATATACTTACTGTTGTATACGCATTTATCCTTTTCTATATTGACGAAGTAAACTATGCTGTGATATGTATATTAATAAATTAAATACATCAGTCTGGTGTACTATAACCACAATTACTTCTAACATTAAAAAAAGGAAAATCTATTTCTTAGACTGTTTGGTACTTAATTTTAATTAATTTATTTTTTTAATTACTGTGATAGGATACAATTTCGTACTGAATCATGTTACATAAAACTAACCCATATTATTTATTACCACCACAATATAAATTAGTTTTGTATATTATATAATATATTATACTTGTGAATAAATGAGTTGAGATATCAATGTCCAATTCTGTTCCTTTAGTTCCCCTAAAATTTCTAGTGATGGATTAGTATTACTTACTAAGTAAATGCCTATGTACAATTTCATGCTTTTAAGAGAGTGGATGATGGTGTATGTGGGGTTGGGGCATGACAGCATCTCGGCGTTCCAGGAATTGAGCAGTTTTTGTAAAACAGCTCGAACACTGTGAGGGATGGACGAAAAAATTCAATGGAATCTGTGCGCGCGCGCGTGTGTGTGTGTGTGTGTGTGTGTGTGTGTGTGTGTGTGTGTGTGTGTGTGTGTGTGTGTGTGTGTGTGTTGAGAGAGAGAGACTGCCGAGTGACCGGGGCAAGAAGCCGGATGTTGCTGTCAAGCCCGATGGGTCTGCCATAATTCTGGATGCAAAGAAGATTTATCGTTGAGAATTTTGACAGTAAAACTCCTGAGATTAGTAGTTCGTTTTTCTATGATTTTTCACAAATTTGAAAATTTTCAAACGGTAGCTCCTGGTTACAAAATGTGGGGGAGTTTATTTTTATTCTTTTATTGTCTTCCTTTATGTTTTTTTTTTAGGTTTTAAACTCAAATGTATGGTTTGCCACCAAAAATTAGGCCCCAAAATCGGAAAAAATGAAATAAAATAAATAAATGCAAATTCACGTTTTGTTTCGGGCTCATCATTTGAAAAACATTCAGTTTTGGAAAAGAATAACTATTGAAAAAGTTGAAGAAATTAAATTTCTTACAAATTTGTTCCCTACCATTTTTTCGTCAGACCATTATTTTGGGCATTTTGCCAGATTGATTTTACGTAGTCTGTACATAGCGGCCTGATTATGCATATTCACCCGTAATCCAAACATAACTTATCAGTGTATTCTATTTTTACGTCTGCACGGTCTCTTTAAACAAGATTTTGATCCGATTTCAAGAGTCGTTGGAATATTGAACGGAGATCGCCCTCAATATTGGATTTCTCCAGGAAGTTCCAGGCTGAACTTGGATCAATCTTTGTTGTCTTCCTTTCTTACCGAACTACCTCATCACAATTTTCCCGAAATTCTCATGCGTTATAATTATTTATCTTTATACTATTATATCTCAGGAGTTTGTTATTTATCAAATCTGATGATGACAAGGGCTCTCACTTGGGGGTTTTCATTGATTTTTTATGATGAAGAAGACGAAAGTTTTTAGTTTGATCGAGATTTTACTATTCCCCGTCCAATAGTTCAAAGAGAGGGCAGAAGATTTCGATGTTCTTGATGAGAGAGATTTCATCACCAGACATCGACCCTCCAAGGCATCTGCCCTTGAGATTCTACAGCGCATAGAGCACCAGCGCATAGTGACAGCGACAGGTAAGCTGAAAAATCATCTTCCATTTGATTCACAATGACGATAATAATTAATATTGGAGTAGACAAGATAAAAAGTAAGGTATATCCAACTTTACTCAACTGTGACGTGTTATGGAAAGATTGTCATGTGTGCTTGGCAAGGACTCATTTTGCTCGTTTTTTGATATTTTCCCTCAAAGTTTTCAATTCCGACCTAGCTCGATATTGGACGGAGGAGGAATTGAATTCCTTAGCCAATAAGCGAATTTTCAAAGAAAAAATGAGCTATTTGTAAAAAATTTGTTCCGATGTAGAAAAATCCGTCTTGGCAAAGGACAGCCCAAGTTCGTCGGCTAGCCCGATTGCTCCGAAATTGCAGGCTCAAATTTACTATTTAATGACCAAAAAAATGCAAAAAAATAGGTTTTTTGACAAAAGGGCATGTGGAGTGTCATAGTCAAAGTATTTTTTAGCGCTGAGTCGATCGGGACCTCTCCCATATCTCATAATGAGTGAGAAAAATCGATTTTTAGGTGCGAAATGTCCATAATTGACCATATTGTTGCGTTTGGCTGTGGGTTCTAAACTTTTCTTTGCGATCTCGCCACCCGGCTGTCCCCACAGTTTTAAAAAGGACATGGTTGGCCTCAATGATCAGAATTTGAGTGCCTAATTTAATGTAATCCACAACTTTTCTTCGAAAATTCGCTCTATTAGTCATGCTGCATGACTGAGTACTCTCTTTTAAAATCGTCTCAATCTTTGTATGGGCGTCAGTTTTTATACATTCCACAATGATTATAGATGAGGCTGAGGAGGGTTTCTTTCGCCGAATGGTTCCCCTCCCTCTGCTTCTTCTTTGAATTCATCAAACAACCATCAGTCAAGCAACACAAACTAAACACGCATTCGAGGGATGGAAATTCAGGCGGATGACAAGTGACGACAAAAAATACCAAGCTTTCAGCTCTCGCGTAATCTCCTTGGCGTCACCGAGCGTGGCCTTCTTAAGGCCCTACTAGCGCTCCAAACGGGCAATGCTTGAAACCCCGACCACACGTAGAGTGATATACAGTGATTGTTCCATCCCTAGTAGGACACCCTGTGGCATTTATAGCTTAGAGTAAAATGTCCTGGGTTCGAGTCCAGTCCGGAGCCCAAAGTTTTAGCTTCGTATTTCAACTTCCAAAACAAATTTTTAAGCGTCATTTTGATGAATTTATCTTTATTTTACTAAAAGGATTTTTATTTATTTTTGAGATGCGAGCATCCAGTCCACCAAACTATAGAAATCATTCTGATCTATGTGTCCAACTAATCTGAATTTTTACTAAGGGATTGACTACTTGATGTTATGTATTTTTGGGTTGCGAGCATCCAAACTACCAAACTATACACAACTAAGCTATATTTTACTTGAAGAATTTTAGGTGACAGAAGGTGCTCTTGAACGTTAGTTTCTGGTATTAATTGCCTAGGTAAAGTAAATAAAACACGTACACATTACAAGTCCTTCTGTTAGCGAATTTTTGAAGAAAATTAAGCTATTGCTCTCGCCTCAAAATTTGTAGGATGTGAATTTTTTAAAAATTTTTATGCAGAAATCCGTTTCAGGCTATTCTGAATCATATTCTGAAGTTTAACGCATTTTTTTAATGTATGTATGTATATATGTATGTATGTATGTATGTATATATGTATGTATGTGTCATTCCAGGCGATAACTGTCCGTAGAATTGTGCTAGAAACTTCAAACAAATTTTAAAATGTTAAGGTCACAAAACGAAAGTCCAAGTTCGTTGGCCAGCATGATCGGATTACATCTTCGGGTTGAAATTTTCAAAAATGTAGTCAAAAATCTCAAAATAGCCTGTTTTTGCGATTTGTTGTGCGAAATAATTTTTTCAGCATACTAACATGTGGTATATTCGGAATCAGCGTAAAATTTCCTATAAGAATATGTATCAAGTTTTCAAAAATTTCAAAGTTGAAAAATCAGTCAAAAATCGAAATAATGCCGTTCGCTAGTTGTAAAAATCGGTAATATTTGCATGAAACATTGTCCAAATTCAGATTGAACTACTGTTATGGAAGTATCCCTGTATAACCAATCCTAGAACCATGCTGTTTAAAACGTAGGTAGTAGGTGCTTGTTAAAAAAAAAAAATGTAATCACAACTGAGTTTACTCTGTTAACTCTATGAGTTTCCGTCCTCCGATTCCATGTTTGTCTATCAAAATTATAAACTAAAATTTCTCTACACGATCAATAGCGACTGAAATGTCGAAGATTTCTTCAAAAATTCGCTCTTGGGGTCATGCTGCATGACTGGACTTTTTTTAACAGGTGCTGGCCCATGAACTGAAAATTAAGTACCTATGTACCTAGATACACGTGATTATGAACTCGATTTCGTGAGAATTATTGTGGTTTTATGACAGCTGATTCGATCAGAGTGATGATCTTGTGGTCGAGGTTTGAAGCAGTGCCCGTTAGGATCGCTAGTAGGGCCTTAAGAATGTCGCGTTCCAGCCTCTGCTGATCAACGGTACGAGTTGTTCGTAGTTTAATTGGGGCTTTCAACGATCCACGTTCAGTTGAAAACTCGTTTTTTGGAACTCAGTTCAACATGGTGAAACCTGAGGTTAATCCGTCGTTTTACGTTGAACTTGGCAGTCGGACGAAAAGCCCCAACCTGGAATGGTTGTATTCTTTACTTTACTTTACTTAACTCCATTCATCATCTTCTATATATAGGGTGTCCGAAAAGTACCTGCTCCCTCCCCCTAACTTCTTTCCACAATATTTTTGAGTTATCGAATTAAACTTGGAGATCGTTTGTGGGCTGCCTGATACTAACTTTTAAAAAGGGGGGGGGGATCTGAAAAAATTCAAAAGTTTCTGTTGAGTAGTACCTACTTATTTGGGGGAAAATCGTTCCCCCATTTGTCACTGAGTGACACCTCATTTCAAATATTTTTTAGCCCTGAACACGATGGTGAAGCCAGAATCGTGGTATCTTATTCCGTTCTCAGAGTAGAGCTGATGAACGATGAAGAAGGTTTTTTTTCTAAAGATCGGTATTTTTGGGCTTTATTCAAACCAATAAAGTGGCTCTACAAGAGCATACATAGACATTCATACACTTTTTAGAAGACAATAATTCACAACACAAAAGTATTTCTTATACTTCAGGTTTTAGCCTTTTTCAAAGTAGGTACTTGGGGAAATCACTTATGGGAAATGTTGACGTAAGGAGAGATTTTTCACTTTCCATGGTTACCCAATGTAGCCCGATGTTTAGCATTGCAGAGGACTAACGCACACAGAACATAACATACGGGGGACCGTTGTACCTACGAACACAAACATCTTCATTTTTTATAATTGCTGGATGCAATGTTTTGTCGCCCCCCATACTTCAGTACTTCCATAAAGTCTAATGTTTTATTAGCTCGAAAGTTTATTATTTAGGGCGTGTAAAAATTAAAACTCCAAAGTCATATGAGCGGATTTTCGTAAATTATCGTGTATTTTAACGTTACATTGTTTTGCAATTTGAGCACTTTGAGAGTAATGAAATTGGTAACTGCCAATTTTATGGAGAAAAAAAATCCCAATAATATTCTGCAATTCAAAACAGATTTTGAATTCTAAACTTTTTTGACAGTTTTTCTAGATTTTTCAGCCAATATTAATGAAATTAGGTACATTTTCCAGCATAATCACACATAATTGTATGAATCATTAGTGAATTTTCGTAAAAAATAAAGCTATTGGAATGGCTCGGAAAATTTTAAAATTAAAATTTTTGAAAAATTTCTTCATTGAAATCCGTTTCGAGGCATTCTGAAACGATTCCTGAAGTTCGCGCTTTTTCATATGTATAAATAAGTCATTCCAGACGATAACTCTCCTTAGAGTTGAGATGAAAATTCCGTTCTTTCTCCAAAAGAATCAAGCATTCCAAGTAATAGGATGAGTTCCCTGGTCATCAGTTTTGAGCAAATTTAATTGCTCAAATTTCAAAAAATGTGTTGAACAAACCAATAAATAATCTATAGTTACTATAGCTTAAAGTTACAGTCATGCAGCATGATCGTATGAGCGAATTTCCGTAAATGTTACATTGTGTTCAAATTGAGGACTTTGAGTGCAAAGATATTGTTAACTACCAATTTTATAGCTAAACTCTCGTTCTAAAATAATCTGCTATTCAAAAAGAGATTTTGGATTTCTAACTTTATTGCAGTTTTTATCGAATTTTTAGCATATTTTAATGACATTCAAGTACGTTTTTCAGCATAATTTTGTACATAAATTTTCAATGTTCTATTTTATAGTTAATAAAATTACCTAATTTGAGCAATATGCTGCTAAAAAATATAACTTTAACAATTTTTAGCTGTTTTTTGCTATTTTTAGTGATTTTTTCTGCACTTGTTTTGGAATTTTACCAATTTAATGTACTAAAAAAATGCTGGTCAACGAACTTGACCTTTTGTTTGGAAAGCTTGATTTTTCGGCGCAAGAACGGAATTTTTAGCTAACGAGAAAAGAAACATCATGATTTATCCCTCGATTTTAAATCTGAAATTCCAAGGTTCGTTACACAACTAGACTAAAATTGAAGTCGAACGAAATAAGAATCACGAAAATCAGTGGAGAATAGTAGCCTGGGTAACGACGACAAACTTTGTTGAAAAAACAACGTTTTTTTGGCTTTACCCCCTCCATTTCCCCTCTTCCATCTAGAAATTAAAAATTTCCGAGGTTCATTGTACAACTAGACTAACATTGGGATCGTGCAAAGAAAGGATCTCGAAAATAAGTTGAGAATTGTGGCCTGGGCGGCGTCGACAAAATCTGTCACACGCACACATACACACACTCACAGACAGACATACACCTATGGTTTTCTTCACGGATTCGTTCTGAAACGGATTTTTATGTGGATATTTTTTTTCTTATGCTTGGGTTGTCCCCTACCTCCCTGGATCAATTCCAATAGGTCGTCCCTTTGTTGACAAAGCCTAGCTTCAGAGGGACGTCCAAAAAAAAGGGATAAATAATCCTGTCAATGTGTATAAAATAAAAATAGGTTCATAATTGTTAGATATTACATGGACCAAAACGTCAAGTAGGTACACACTAATGTATAAGTTCCATGCAGATAATTATGGCTTTTGGGCGGTATCCTGCATCTGTTTGAAATTTAATTCGGTGCAATACTTGTAGTCCCTGCTTTCCCTGGACTCGCCTATAGATCTGTTCATGTAATTTTCGAAGAAAACCCTGATCGATGGAGCTGGCGTGTCATACGTAACGACGGTCGTACTGAACCGGTCTGCAAAATTATTAAACAAGCGTTTTGAGGTTCCAGCTATTACGCATCATAAATGAAAAACTCCTTAGTTACCGCTGCGGTGTTCTGCCTAACAGTACATGGGGACAGTCGGACTTTGAATAATGTATTCTGCCATTGATCCATTTCTAATCAATACCGACCACTGTGACACAGGGCGATTTCACAAACAACGGGTCATTTTTCTGACTAGGAAATTCGCAATTTTTGTCCTCAAAATCAGTTCCAGCACCATTGAAAACCAGTGCGACTGCGAATCGTTTGCTAAATTTGACAAACTACTGCACCTAGATCAAGGAATGAACCGCAATAATTGATGGATTAATGCAGATGTTGTTTGAATGTTGGGCGTTAACTAGTATCTCCCTTTTAATATTGGGATTATTATTATTAGTTTTTTTATTTAATGGTTTAAGCTGCACCTCAACCATAAGAGTCATTAGCGGCATCGGTGTCCAAAAGAACACTGCAAGTGGCACGATTCCAAGGGGGGCCATGCCACCGTCCATCACCAAACAGAGCGCCATCACGGACTCCACTGGCAAATCGGAGGAGGACAAAATAAGGGGTACAGTGATGACCATTGTTTAGCCCTTAGAGCGGATAAAAATTATAAAACCTCAAAAATAAAACAGTACAACTAAGACTAGAGCTAGAATTGGCTAATAACTTAATTTACGATACTATATATATAATCGCCAAAGAGAAATAAAACTATGTCTAGATTGTACAAAAATATATCACAGATCAGATAGCACAGTTCGTAGTTGAGCTCAGCGGCTCTCAGGTACGACAACAGGGACTGGACCTTGTCTGGTCCAGATAAAACATCAACCCACTAAGAGGACCGATGTTGGACTCGGAGGTCTATAAAGTATGGGCAGTCCTCCAGAAAGTGGCGGATGGACAGATCACCCTTACACCTTCCGCACACTGCATCTCGCGCTCCTGCACTAAGCAGGTGTCTATGAGTAAGACGAGTAGGGCCAGTAGCAACCCGGTTGACCACTATTTGGTCCCTTCTTGGAAGTTGGGTTACGAATAGGCCCACCGTGCACCATTCCTGAAGGACATACACATTTTTATTATTATAAATTATATTAGTAACTTTTATGATTTATATGAATTAATTTTATGTACATCCTGTGTTATGGGTAATGTTTCTTTATCCTCTCTTCTTTTACAAATCTAATATTTTACAAAAGGTTCCTTTCATTTTGTGTTTATTATTATTATTATTATTTTTTTTTTTTTTTCAAAACTTGAAATTTTCTTAATTATCATGGTTTTTATCTTGATCAAAAGCCCCTTATGCGTTTCAACACTTGATTGAAAGAACATTTATAAAATTTCTTTATTCCATTTGTTTTTCAAATTTATAATTGTATAACTTTTTTTAATAGGTTTTCATTATTTTGTGCATATACACATCCTGCCTGAATGACACCCAACTTTTACTAAAATGGAGAGAAAAACGTACTAGCTCCAGCGTTTCCGCATCATCACAGGATTGAAAATCTGTAAGAGTTGAAATCCTTGCTGATCCTTTTTTCAATTTATGGTCATTTTTCTTCATTGAGAAATTAATCAATTTTTGGATTGTTGACAAGTTTTTCCTGCAATTTGTAAGGTTTTTAACCATTTTCATTTAATACTTAACGCAACTTGAAAAAACAAAAAATCTTTAAGAAGTGAGAAATTCTCGTGTTTTGTCCATTTTTTTTTCCATTTTTCAGCTTTTGTTTATCTGACAATTTTTTTTTTTTTTTTCAACTTTTCGGTGGAAAATGTGAACGGTGAATCATTGGAAACATCTATAACACATGTCAAATCAATTAAAAGTACATTCATACATGTATGCATGTATGCGTGCATATATGTATATATATATATATGGGTGTGTGTGTACATATGTATAAGCAGATTCTAATATACAGGGTGCTCACACTTAAGACGGGTAGGGCCAGTAGCAACCCGGTTGACCACTATTCGGTCCCTTCTTGGAAGTTGGGTTACGAATAGGCCCACCGTGCACCATTCCTGAAGGACATACACATTTTTATTATTATAAATTATATTAGTAACTTTTATGATTTATATGAATTAATTTTAAGTACATCCTGTGTTATGGGTAATGTTTCTTTATCCTCTCTTCTTTTACAAATCTAATATTTTACAAAAGGTTCCTTTCATTTTGTGTTTATTATTATTATTATTTTTTTTTTTTTTTTCAAAACTTGAAATTTTCTTAATTATCATGGTTTTTATCTTGATCAAAAGCCCCTTATGCGTTTCAACACTTGATTGAAAGAACATTTATAAAATTTCTTTATTCCATTTGTTTTTCAAATTTATAATTGTATAACTTTTTTTAATAGGTTTTCATTATTTTGTGCATATACACATCCTGCCTGAATGACACCCAACTTTTACTAAAATGGAGAGAAAAACGTACTAGCTCCAGCGTTTCCGCATCATCACAGGATTGAAAATCTGTAAGAGTTGAAATCCTTGCTGATCCTTTTTTCAATTTATGGTCATTTTTCTTCATTGAGAAATTAATCAATTTTTGGATTGTTGACAAGTTTTCCCTGCAATTTGTAAGGTTTTTAACCATTTTCATTTAATACTTAACGCAACTTGAAAAAACAAAAAATCTTTAAGAAGTGAGAAATTCTCGTGTTTTGTCCATTTTGTTTCCATTTTTCAGCTTTTGTTTATCTGAAAAAAAATATTTTTTTTTCTTCAAATTTTCGGTGGAACATGTGAACGGTGAATCATTGGAAATATCTATAACACATGTCAAATCAATTAAAAGTACATTCACACATGTATGCGTGCATATATGTATATATATGGGTGTGTGTGTACATATGTATAAGCAGATTCTAATATACAGGGTGTTCACACTTAAGACGGGTAGGGCCAGTAGCAACCCGGTTGACCACTATTCGGTCCCTCCTTGGAAGTTGGGTTACGAATAGGCCCACCGTGCACCAGTCCTGAAGGACACCACGCAGACTAGTGACCTCACATTTTTATTATTATAAATTATATTATTGTTATTATTTAATGATTTAAGGTAGTTTTTCGCGAATTTCCGTAGAAAAAGAAGTTTTTACAATGGGAAAACTAATTTTAAAATTAAATTTATTGTTGGGTTGATGTAAATTTTCGCACTTGCCTGGATGTTATTAAATAACACTTGGTTGTTTAGGATTTCACGACACCTAAAAATTGTTTACTTCTAATTTGTTTGTTCTATGAAAAATACAAAACTTCCACTGTTGAAAATAATTGTGTGAGAAATTAATCTTTCACATTCCTAAAGGTTATGGGCCTTGTCACAAAGTTCGGTAGTAGGTACCAATGTGAAAAAAAACTTGAAAGTGAAAAAGTGACTCAAAGATGAACAGTTATAGGATCGAACCATTGGAAAGGAACAACTATGATTCCTGGAAGCTACAGGTGCAAGCACTTCTGAGCCGAAGTGGTCTATGGGGGTATGTATCTGGAGCCATACCAAAACCAAGAAATTACGGAGCCGGAGGAGAACCAGCGGTACATGAATGGGTGAAAAATGATTTTAACGCCAGATCAGAATTAATATTGATTATTTCGCCTCCCAAATTGAAACAAATTAAAAATTCTAAGATAGCAAAAGAACTATGGGAATCATTGATTACCATTTACTAAAGTAAAGGGCCTGCCGAGTGGCAACATTACTCAAGTCCCTCGTTCTGCATAAAATGGATGAAAACCATGACATCCGTGATCATTCGGGAAAATTTATGGATACAGGTGACAAACTGGGGGAAATGGACATAGAAATCAACCAATACCTCCTAAGTATAATAATGCTTTATTCCTTGCCAGAAACATTCGAAATTTTTCGAATTGCTATTAAATCACAAAATACACTTCCAACCTCAGAGTAATTGAAAATAAAAATAATCGACGAAAGCGATGCCAGAAACAAAGGTTCATCTACCTCATCTGAAGGTGCTTTTTTGGGGGGAAAGATACCAACAAACCCCTGAAAAATATTTGAAAAATCAAATTCAGAAGGATTCCCACTTTAAAGGGAAATGAGGTGTTTGTTCAACATATGGACACATGTCAGAAAAATGCGGGTTTAATAACTCTACAAACAAAAACAAATCAAAAGACGCATCTTTTAGGATTGAACAATGCCTATCGTCAAACAATGACGAACCAAAGAGTTCATCATGGTGTTTGATCTGAGGCTGCACACCCCATATGTGTTCAAACTTAACAAGATTCAAGAACCTGGATGAGCAAGGGACGAAAGGATATCTCAAACTTGCATCTAAGGAAGCAACTGCCTCCATTGAAGGCAGAGGAACAATAACATTAGGTATCTAGGAGAAAGAACATGCCCAAACGAGAATCTCACAGACGCTTTGTACGTTCCGGCTTTGACAACAAATCGCTGACGAAGGATTCAACATATTAATTAATAAAGCTAATGCTGAAATAATGGATAAAAATGGTAAAGTAATATTAATAGCCTAAAGATCTAAAAATGGATTATATTATCTAAATACTATAAAAAGCAGACACTACATAATGAAAGCTCAAATTTAACGACGAACAATTCTGGGGAACAACAGAAATGCAACGGCACAAAAAATTGGGTCATCTGAACGAGGCAGACATAAAGCTTGCCATGAGAAAAAAACTTTTAGATGGTCTGAAATTCAACCCTTAGTCAAAACTGGAAGAATGTGAATCTTGCATAAGAGTTAAACTCACAAAACTACCATACATCATGCAAGATAAACCAAAAAATATAGAACCTCTTGAAATTATCCATTCAGATGTTTGCGGACCTTTTCGAACTAAATCCCCAGAAGGTGCACGGTATTTCGTTACATTTATAGACGAATTTTCAATTTATATTTTTTAGGTAACTTTTAGTAACAAAAAGTTAAACAACAACAATCTAGACCACTATAAAATTTATGCGAAAATTTTACTTAAATTTCATTAATATTTGCTGAAAAATCGATTTAAAAAAACTTGAAAATTGTTAAAAATCCAAAATCTGCTTTGAATCGCAGAATATTATTTAGTACGAGTTTATTAGCCATATTGTCGGTGGTTAACATATTTTTGACCTCAGAGGGCTCAAATGCCAAAACGAATGCATAATACAATACTATTCTGTTACATTAACATAATATAATCTATAAAAATTCGCTCATACGATCATACTCATCCTACTTATATTAATGTAAAGTCTTATATCAGTGCACAACTCGAGAACTACAAAATTTTAGTCAATTATGGGCGTGTTTCACCTAAAAATAGATTTTTCCCGTTTATTATGAATCTTAGAGATGTGTGAGTGGTCGCAAAAGACTCAGCGTTGAAAAATACTTCGACTGTGGCCTCGCATATCCTATTATCTAAAAACAGATTTTTTTGAAGCATTTTTTTTGGGCCACGTAATTGTAAATTTAAACCTGAAATTCTGGAACGATCGGGCTGGCCAACGAACTCGACCTGTCTTATGCCAAGGCGGATTTCTTTGCGTTGGAACGAATTTTTTATGCCGCATTTTAAGGGAGTATATATATACGACGCTAAAATCTAGAATTGTGTTGATGTATGGAACGGATTTTTAGGGGGTCCCCCGCCCCTCCCCTCACATTTAAAATTTTGAAACCATATAATAGCTCATTTTTTCTTTGAAAATTCGCTAAAACTACACAGTCTAGAGCAATCAAGCTAAGTAGTAATTTCCATCACACTGAATGTACGGTTTAGTAATATAGTAATAACCTAGAATGAAAATGTATGATTCCAAAAAGTAGCTTCCAGATGCAGTAGACTCTACTTTGATATTTTGAACTGTAATGAAAATCAATACACCCACAGCTACACAAGCAAGGGCATTGAGTGCTGGGAACGTTGTACCTTGAAATTCCTAGGGAATAAGAAGCACTTGATGTTGTTTTTGTCTAATTCTGAAACTTTATCAATTTCTTTATCTCCTACTTTCATTTTTTTCCTTTTCAATTCAACAATAACTTTTATGATTTATATGAATTAATTTTAAGTACATCCTGTGTTATGGGCAATGTTTCTTTATCCTCTCTTCTTTTACAAATCTAATATTTTACAAAAGGTTCCTTTTATTTTGTGTTTATTATTATTATCTTCTTTTTTTTCTTCAAAAACTTGAAATTTTCTCAATTATCATGGTTTTTATCTTGATCAAAAGCCCTTCAACGCGCCCGATTTTGCGTTTCAACACTTGATTGAAAGAACATTTTAACATTTATAGTATTTCTTTATTCCATTTGTTTTTCAAATTTATATTTGTATAACTTTTTTTTATAGGTTTTCATTATTTTGTGCATTTACGCATCCTGCCTGAATGACACCCTACTTTTTCAAAAATGGAGAGAAAAACGTACTAGCTCCAGCGTTTCCGCATCATCAGAGGATTGAAAATCGGTAAGAGTTAAAATCCTTGCTGATCCTTTTTTTCAATTTATTGTCATTTTTCTTCATTGAGAAATTAATCAATTTTTGGATTGTTGACAAGTTTTTCCTGCAATTTGTAAGGTTTTTAACCATTTTCATTTAATACTTAACGCAACTTGAAAAAACAAAAATCTTTAAGAAGTGAGAAATTCTCGTGTTTTGTCCATTTTTTTCTATTTTTCTGCTTTTGTTTATCTGACAATTTTTTTTTTTTTTTCAACTTTTCGGTGGAAAATGTGAACGGTGAATCATTGGAAACATCTATAACACATGTCAAATCAATTAAAAGTACATTCATACATGTATGCATGTATGCGTGCATATATGTATACACATATATATATATACATACATACATACATATATATATATACATATATATATGGGTGTGTGTACATATGTATAAGCAGATTCTAATATACAGGGTGCTCACACTTAAGATTGTTTGTTAACCACCTAGGGATCGATTTTACAACTAGGTAATTTCCAACAAAAAGTTCCTTGTTGCAATTTTTTTAAACTCTTGATTTTGGAGTTTTTTCACTTTTGTTTTTTCGTGATTTCGACTTTACATCACTAAAATGGTTATATCTCCCCTAACATACAGACAGATATATCGTTGAAAAGAGCGTTAAATTCCCATCTTTCAACGGTATTTGGATTCTTTTTACAGTAGGTCACGTAGGCGAAAAAATGGACAAAACACGAGAATTTCTCACTTCTCAAAGATTTTTGTTTTTTTCAAGTTGCGTTAAGTATTAAATGAAAATGGTAATAAACCATAGTACGTATTGCAGGAAAAACTAGTCCAAAATCCAAAAATTGATTAATTTCTCAATGAAGAAAAATGACCATAAATTGGTAAAAGGATCAGCACGGATTTCAACTCTTAAAGATTTTCAATCCTGTGATGATGCGGAAACGCCCGAGCTAGTACGTTTTTCTCGCCTTTTTTGTAAAAGTTGGCTGTCATTCAGGCGGGGTGTGTATAAGTGTCAAACCTTCAAATTTGAAATGGGAAGTGAATGCACAAATCCGAGGCCTAATATTAAAAGGTGAGAATAGCATTTTGCCTTTCCATAATGTTCGGTGATTATATAATATATTATATTTTTAAGTAGATATGTATTTGTCCCTGGCAAAGACAAAGACTATAAGTTCTAACAGATTATTTGAAAAATCGTAAATAATCTAATCGAATTGAATGTACATTGTACCATTTTAGAAAGAGTAAGAGACTCACAGATGATTCATCTTTAGTGGACGGATATGAACTACAGATTATTTACTCTGCCATTTGGATCATTCAACCACTCGAAAGGACATGTGTGAAGTAGCAACTTGCTGTACAATTCGAACAAATCCTCAAAATTAAAAGATTGGCGCTTAAGCTAGGAATTCAGAAAAAATAATATATTCACGCTTAATATTCGTATACCCACCCATAAAGTACAATATTTTAAATAAATTTGTAACAATTGAATAAATAGTTGTTTAATAAAAAATAGTGTCATCGAGTTTATTTTTACGGTTTAACGTATATTTTTTTCCGCTTTTTAAATTCATAAGCAATGTTTTTGATCAGCAAAAACAATAGGGGATGTGAGTAGAAGAATAAAGTGTCTTGCATGATATCATTTTATATTTTTACTATACCTACCTACCTATTGCTACGTGTCATGAAACAGTGCTTACTATCTGAGAAAGAAGATTCGTAAGTTATTTTATATTTAAGCCTAGCTGTTGTCTGTGGATAAAAACCTTCTGGCATTTCATACGTATACGTATGGCTCGGAAAATTCAAGAAATCAAATTTTTTGAAAAATTTCTTCATGCATTGTAATCCGTTTTGCATTCTGAAACGAATCCTAGAGTTTAACGCTTTTTATGTGTTTTAACGATATATATTTATGTGTGTGTGTGATATTCCAGACGAACTCTCCTTAGGATTGAGATAAAAATTCCGTTCTTGCACAGAAAAGTCAAGCTTTCCCAACGAAAGGATGAGATCGTTGGCCAAAACTTTTTGAGCACATAAAATTGGTCAAATTTAAAAAAATTTACTGAAAAAAATCACAAAAATGGCTAAAAACTGCTAAAAATTGTTAAATTTATATTTTTTGGCAGAATATTGCTCAAATGAAGTTATTTAACTATAACATATAATATAAAAAAATTTATGTAAAAAATTATGGTGAAAAATGTACTTAGAATTTATTAAAATTTGCTAACAAATCTATAAAATTTGCTAAAAATTTAAAACCTCTATTTGAATAGAAGGTTATCTGCGTGTTGTCTGCCTGTGTGTGTGTGTGTGTGTGGGGGGGGGGGGGGGGGGGGGGGGGGGTCGTGTGCGCGTGAAATAATAAACTTCCGTAATAATTTGCAGCGTTTTGATTCCGCATGTCAGTCTGTGTGTGTTTGCTTGTCCTATGTCCTCAAAACCTCATAACAAGCTGAATTTTAACAGTTTTAATAAAATTTCGATGAAATTTCCACCTATAGCAGCAGAAATCTTTCTTTTCCACTTTGAGAAGACGAACATTTTACGTTAAAGAACAACATTTGTTCCGTGTGTGTGTGTGTGGCAAGCAATTTCCGAGCTAAAAGGAGTGGCGACCAATAACATCAAGGTTATGGCTGCAACCGTGTCATGGCGCGGGGTGTGGGAGTTACTCGAGTTGGGTATCTTAGCAGGAGTGCTCCGTGGTATCACCACCCGGGTCTTGAGGGGGTCATTTTATAAAGTGTGCTTGTTGTGAGTTCGCAAAAACCTTGTAACAGGCATACTTTCTATAGTTTTTATCCGATTTTTATGAATTTTTCAGGGAAAGTGCCGGTTAAGCAGTAGATGTTCCCGTATCATTTTCATTGTTCTCAAATTAATACTCAACTCTTGACATGCGCAGACGTAAATTTCATCAAGCATCAATTTCTCACACCCTGTTCATAGGGTCTCACGCGATTGCTGTGGATAGTTAGGGGGAAGATGATTTCCTCACGTGATCCGAGTTCTGTTTTTCACATTTTATGCTATTTTCTACTATGAAACTTCAAGATAAGGGAACAAGGAAGAATTTAGGAATTTCGGATTTTTTTTTTCTTCCTGGTTAGGAAGAATTTATTTTCTTCGCCCTCGTAGTTTTATTTAGGCAGTGTATAATATAATAGAGTCCATTTGATAATTAAGTAAAGACCAGTGATCTGCAAAGGTCCAACTATCTAATACATGCATAATAGACTTAGTGTATTAATTTACAATTTTTCTTTGCTTCCGAGTTTACCTAAAAGTAGCGGAAGCATTGTTTTCACTTTCGGGAGAAAAAAAATGTTTGGTCTCCAAAATCGAAATTCCCACTCGCATTTTACGTTTTAGACGATTCTGAACAACTTTGGTCCCGTGTCTGTCTGTCGTGTGTCCGCAAATCCTTGTAACAAGCTCATTTTCCACAGTTTTCATCCGATCTGGATGAAATTTTCAGGGAATGTAAGGGCTAGGCTGAATAAGGTCCCCAATCAGTTTCATTGTTGATAAATCAATACTTCACTCTGCGCATGCGCAAACGTAAATTCCATTATGCTCCATTTTTTCACGCCCTAGTCGTCCGATCTCGCTCAAATTTAGACGATAGTTGGGTGATGCCGATTTGATCATCCCATATCAATTTCAACATGATTGTATCATTAATAGCTAATGCGCAAGCGCCTATGTGAAATCCTTTTAACGAGCCTAATTGCAACAGTTTTCATCCGATTTCGATGAAATTGTCGGAGAATGCGCGGGTTAAGTTGTAGATGGTCCCCTATCAGTTTCATTGTTGCCAAATCAATACTTCAATCTGCGCATGCGCAAACGTAAATTCCATTATGCTCCATTTTTTCACACTCTAGTCGTTTGATTTCGCTTAAATTTGGATGAAAGGTGTAAGAAGATGACTTGATTACCTCATATCAATTTCAACACGATTGTATCATTAATAGCTACAGCGCATGCGCCAATGTGAAATACTTGTAATGAACCTAATTTCGACAGTTTTTTGGGGTTCTTGAGAGTCGGTCAGGCAATAATAAAATTCAAATCTTCAGGGCCATCGTTTCGATGTATAAATACAATAAATACAATAAATACATTGTATAAATACATCGAAACGTTGGCCCTGAAGATTTGAATTTTATTATTGCCTGACCGACTCTCAAGAACCCCAAAAAAACTGTCATAATTATCACCTAGCGGTCAACAAACTAAACCATATTGAACTTAATTTCCACAGTTTTCATCCAATTTTGATGAAATTGTCAGTGAATGCGCGGTTTAGGTTGTAGATGGTCCCGTACCTATTTCATTGTTTTCAACTCATCAGCTCATTCTGCGCTTGCACAAACGTAAATTACATTGAGTATCATTTTTTCCTTTCTTAATTGACCAATTATGACATCGCAGGCTACTTCTTGATTTACTCTTTTCCGCTATGGAATTTTTCAAGGTCATTTGAAACTGTTCAGTGATCTGTACATTCATGATAGGCAAACGAGAAAGCTTTGTGCCATACCTAACTTGGCAGAACTTTTTTTTTTTTTTTTTTTTTTTTTTTAATCGAAAGAGATCAAATCCGTGCCCGGAATGTTGAGTAGGAACAGTTTCAGCGTTTAGAGTGCTGTAGGTAGGTACTGATTACAGGTACCTACTGAGTTGTGTGGGGTATAAGAACCCCACGGTTGGTGACGCTTGGGCACATCAGACAAGCAGACCATAACTCCCTTAATTTTGTGAGTAAAATCAAATCTAAGGAGACCGTTGGAAATAACATTAAATTTTCTATCTCGCTGATGCCAAATCAATTTTTTTGCATGGATTGAAGGGGGGATAAATCAGCCTAAAAAGTCAAAAAGGTAAATTCTCGAAAATCTGGTTTTTTTTAACGCTCGTAGGTTTCAGTAATTAGGAACGTGAATTTCCGTAGTACAGTTAATGATCGAGACATGAATATACAGGGTGTACACATTAAGGTCTCACCACCGGCCAGGGTTTGATTCTACAACTAATTTCTGATCGAAAGTGTCTCTTAGCATATATATATTTACTCCGCTAAAAAACCGAGTTTTTACCCTTTTAAAGTTTTTTTTTCTCGTGCTTTCGACCTTATGACACTAAAACGGCCATAACTCCCTTAATTTTGTGAGTAAAATCAAATCTGAGGAGACCGTTGGAAACAACATTAAATTTTCTATCTCGCTGATGCCAAATCAATTTTTTTGCATGGATTGAAGGGGGGATAAATCAGCCTAAAAAGTCAAATAGGTAAATTCTCGAAAATCTGTTTTTTTTTTTTTTTTGTTTTTTTTAACGCTCGTAGGTCTCAGTAATTAGGAACGTGAATTTTCGTAGGTAAGCCTAAAAACTGCGTCGAAATCTCGGCTTTCCATCGGTATAATCAATTTTTATTTTACTTTGCTGATTGGGGGAGAAAATTATGTTTATATGTTGAAAACATAAACAAACATAAGAACCAGCACCCCCACTGGCTTCTAGTTTTACCCTTAACAAACACATAAAATTTAGCATAACAAATGAACTAAAACTAGTTAGTTAAAGTGTAAAACTTTGTTGTCACGGAACTGGTGAGATCTGCGAGTGTTACTATTCGATTCAGCGTGAAATAATACGTAGAAACAAACCCCAAACTAGTATTATCTTGGGGATCATTTTTCACTAATACCCTCGATTTCATAGGGAGAAAAAAAACACGTTTTTAACATACAAACATACTTTTCTCCCCCAATTAAGAAAGCAAAATTAATATTGATTGATTAATTTATAGAACCGTTATGCGTAAAATTCCTATAATAAATTTGTGTAACAATTTACTGAGTAAATTTTTTTAGCCACCAATGCAAAAGAGAGATCAAATCCGTGCCCGAATTGTGGAGCTTCAGCCTACATTTTACAATGTAGGTAGTACCTATGCATAGGTAGTAGTAAGTAGAGCGGGGGTATGGCCCCCACTTTTGGTGACAACTGGGCACATCAGATCTCCCCGTACAGTTAATCATCGAGACGTGTATATATAGCCCAAGGATGTGTGGAAACCGAAGTGTCGGGAAGAAGAGACAATCTCGCGGTGGCATCATTAGATATCTGTAGCTTCGGGATGATCCCCATAGAGCGCGCGAGATAAACGTTTCAGTTGGCGGTGACATCTTTCATTTCTTCATATTTGAGGATTTCGATTTATCCATTTCAATTAGGGATGAGTCGATACCGATTCTCGATACCACCGATTCTTAGGCATTGGTATCGGTATCGAGAATCGATCGCCTAAAGCCGATATAGATACCGCCCGGTGACGGGCGTTTTATTACACTACGGTACTATTGCATCTAACAACGAAGATGGTTGTACCGTGCAACCGTTGTGTGAAGTTAGCAATTGCGAAACATGAATTGTCCAAAACACAACTTACAATTATAACTTTGTTTACAAGTAGGCTTGTGTTATTTTGTTTGTGACAACAGAAGCATTAGACAAAGCTATGTTTTCCAAGTATAAAAGCCTAGAGGCAGTCTTATTTGGAAATACCTTACAGTTATCGACGAAAAACTAAAAAGCCAAGTCAGTCTGCTTAACTTGTTTTATTCAGAAAGGAAAACCCCCAATCCTAGGCAATAAAAGTTGCCTATTAATTGATACTTGATAGATAAAAAAAAAAACCAAATTTTGTATTTGAACAAATCCAATTAACGAAAGCCTTGAATGAAAATATAAATCTGAAATTTAGAATTTGTAATAATAATTAATCTTTAAAATTTGTATATATTACTAGTTCAAGAGGAATTTTTGTTTTTCACCTACAGGTAAGTTAGGTATTATGCGCCGATGGTATCGGTATCGAGAATCGGGAATCGATTTTTTAGGTATCGGTATCGGGAATCGATAAATTTTGGTATCGACTCATCTCTAATTTCAATGATTAAATTTTTCCATCAAACTCATCACAGTATACCTATACGTGGGTATCTTGATGTTGAAAATGGCCAATCGTTTTAGAATGTTAAGTACTAAAACCTAGAAATAGAGGACATAACCTTAACATGATCAATGTTAACAAGAGTTATCATGATTGGTTTATTACGTATTTTGGTAGTTTTCAATATTTGTCTTTTTCTCTTCGTCGATGTAGTTATATTTAGTTAATTAACCGAAGACTCCGTTTCATAATTATCTACAAACCAGTGATCTGCGTCGAAGATCTAGCTTAAACAGAAATACTTACATATTTTCCACTTTGAGGAGACGAACATTTTTTTTTTTTTTTTTTTGGTCTCCCGAATTAAATCTTCTCCCTCCATTTTACGGTGGAAACACCATTTTGAACAACATTTGTTTGTTTGTGTGATTGTGGTTATGTATAAGAGAACCCAATTCCTCAGTGTTCATCCGATGTTGATGACGTTTTCAGGAAATGTGAGCTCTCTTTTGCTTTTTTAAAAAAAATACTCTGTAAATTATTACACAAGTTCATTATTTCCATTATAATAAATGTCGGTCCACAAATAATTATTAACACAAGTCTCTTATACGATACATTACCTAAATGCAACTACAAGGATGAAGGGGGGGGGGCTGGGGAAGTCTGCCAAGTTGAGGGCCAGTTTCACCAATCTGAGCCAATATCCCATCACCTTAACCAAACGGTAACGGGAAACCGAGCGGCGCAAAGGAATTATCTTTCACCACGTTAATTCAATGTCAAAGTAATCACCCCGTGGCCGGTTATGATTTGGTTAAATTTAAATTAACGACGAAAAGTTTCATTTTGTCCATCAATCACAACATTTGTCCACATTGGTGGTTGGAATCATATCCTAAACAACTTCAACAACGGTTTCTTATCGAAATCTTATCTCGATTTTAAAAAAAGTTGAAACTCTGAAATTTAAAAGAGAGACAGAGAGAAAGAGAGAGAGAGAGAGAGAGAGAGAGAGAGAGAGAGAGAGAGAGAGAGAGAGAGAGAGAGAGAGAGAGAGAGAGAGAGAGAGAGAGAGAGAGAGAGAGAGAGAGAGAGAGAGAGAGAGAGAGAGAGAAAACCACTAGGTACCTGCGCTCGAAAATCTTTTTAAACGAGGAACCTTCGAAGTAGAGTAAAATGAAACATTTATGTTTTTACTCTTTTGGTGGCCTAAATAGCAGATATTCCGGTACTGGAGGGTATCATACCTGCATTCCAAGAAATTCATATGTAGGAGAATACTTGTTGACGGAAGGGTTGTGACGAAAACTATGGACATCTCATCAGATAAGAAGTAAATATACATACAAGTCTCTACTTTCCAATAGGAAACGTATAAATTGGGTTATCAAACTTGGTTAGGTGATTACCAACGTAGTAAGTTACTAATCTATGCTGGATGAGTCAAAGCACTTTGGCAACAACGGTTTTAATCTAGCTCTAGAGAATAATTCTTTTCCTTATGACTCGAGGTCATAAGGAAAATTCATTTTCAAAATGGCTATCCAGCTATCACTTGAATAACATTCAAACTGAGCTAACAAAACAAGTCGTAGAGCCGCCCATAAGAGCTTAGTGATCTTTGATTTCTAGTCTACTTTTTCAACTAACTAACGTCTTATACTGCTGGCGTTTCATACTTCTTTGATATTAACGCGAAACGAGCTTGTGTGCGGGAAATTTGAAATGCTGCGTTTTATTGAAAACGATCCCATCACCTGCAAACTCGACAATGGGGGCGAAAGTTATGTGAGTTTTTTTTTTTTTTTTTTTTAAATTCTTTGTTCAACTTTTTGTATATTACAATACTATTTTGTTTTGCTGGTTTTTAAGTAAATATTTTTTTTGTACTTAAGTACAGTGGAACATGTGTGAGGGTGGCTGTCCAGCGACAGTCCCTCCTATCTTTCAATAGCAAATTTATATAAAAATATAGTTAAATAATGATTAATTTTAGATTTAAATAGATAACACAACATATAATAAATAATTTTAGATTTAAATAAGTTAATAAATAGTTTACGATTTGATAATATGACTAGATGCTTTCCGTTAGATCCGTAGTCCTTTTTCTTTTGAGACGTCGCGGGAGCCATGTCCTATCCCATGATGAGAGAAGTTCGTCCAACCCTGGAGATTGGTGTGATGTGATATTATCATGCATACGAGTCATAGTTCTTTTGATCAAATCTTCCACTTCAGGCACCTCTAGGTCACGGTGGATTGCACTGTTCCTTACAAACCAAGGGGCATCGGTGATCATGCGAAGCACGCGGTTTTGCTGTGTTTGAACCCGTTTAATTTGTGATTTGCTGGCCAGGCCCCATACCGAGCAGCCATACTGCCATATAGGGCGAATAATTGTCAGGTAAATTAGACGTTTATTGTCCAATGACAATGACGATGTCCGAGATGTGAGTTATGGGAGTCCGAGTTATGTGAGTGAACATTCTTTTTCTCTAGTGACGTGTGGCCGTTTTTTAAACAATGTTGAACTTGAATGTTTATAATCATTAAATATTATAATTATTTTTGGTAATTAAAAAGTGGGAATTGAAGGCTCCGTAAACTGACAACTTAATGATAATCATCCGTTAACCTCTTAATTTCCTTGAGGGTCGGGTAATTAGTTGATCAGCTTTGGTAATCAGAACGTCGTTTTGACGGACGAGTTAACCAACGACGTGTGTTGGTGGAAGAAAAATCGCTCTAACGTCTGATTAAGGCTCAAACATAATGCCTTGTTAAGGCTAGTTCTTGATTAACTTAAACGGTGAAAGTCGCCCTTTATATAGCTTCCTCATAGGTACCTGTAACTTGAAGTTTCATAGTTGGAAATAGTAAATCAAGATGTAGTGTAAAACGTAAAAATCGGACAACTAAGAAACAAAAAATTGATGCTTGGTGTATTTTACGTTTGCGCATGTTCTGAGTGAAGTACAAATTTTATAGCCTAACCCAAGTGGGCATTCTGATTATGGAGCCAAACATTTTTCGTCTCCCAAAAGTGAAAACAATGTTTCCGCTACCTATCGGTATTCTTGGAAGCAAAACGCCACCAATTATTACACAAGTTTATTATTTCTGTATTAGCTGGACCATCAAACCAGATCACTGGCATCTAGATATTTATAACACGGAATCTATGGTTAACTGTCTAAATATAACTACATATGTGCCTAAAGAAAATAAATAAAAAACTAACAAAAACAAACGAAAAAAAATGGAAATAGTATATTGTGATTGCTTGTGACTTTGCAAGTGATGACCTTGATTATGATAGGTCCTCGGTAGGCACTGCCCATTGTTATTTCTGTGTTGGGAACATCCTAAAACGATTGGCCAATTTCAACATTTTGATACCTACATATGGGTTCTGTAAGGAGTGCGACGGAAAAATGAATCATTCAAAAGGATGACCCGAAATCCTCCAGTGTGATGAAATGGAATATGTCGGTGCCTAACGAAACATTTGCCTCTCGCACTCTATGGGGATCGTCCCGAACCTACAGAAACTAAGTGATGCTGCCGCGAGATTGTGTCTTCTTCCCGACACTTCGGTTTCCATACATTCTTGGGATATACATACGTGTCTCGATCATTAACTGTATTGGAGATCTGATGTGCCCAGGTGTCACCTCATGGGGACTTTATACCCCACATAACTCAGTACCTACAGCACACTACACGCTGAAACTGTTCCTACTTCAACATTTCGGGCACGGAATTGATTTCTCTTTTGCTTAAAACAAACTCTGTAAAATATTACGCAAAGTTCATTAGGTGTTTATGTAATAATTAGGTAGACCTTCAGTGCAGATCTCTTGTCTACAGTTAATTACTAAATGGAGTCTATTATATGATACATTACCAAATATAACTACAAGGATGAAGGAAAAACGACTGCCAAGTTGGATGTGCAGTATAGCTTCCTCACACATTATACCATGGACGTATATAATTAGTTAGAAAAAAGTACGAGTCGAAATGATTGATAGGTCGGTGTTATACGAAATTAATGTTTGCGCATGGGCACTGACTAGGATTAATCCTACGCAAAGGAATTTATAGGGGAACGTCTACGAGCTAAGCCGCACAATCCTTGAAAGTTTCATAAAAATCGGTACGTTGGTCTCGGAGTTTTGTCTATGCCAACTAATTTTAGTTTTGCGCATGCGCTACAGTTATTACTCCACCAATCGCGATATTATTCATAGGGAATTTTTCCGGAACATATACCCATCCGTTCCCGGAGTTTGAATGAAATCGGACCAATTGATGATAAGATAGCGACGTTATAATAAATTAATGTTTGCGCATGCGCACAGACTACTATTTATTTGACGGCATCGAAAGTTACAGGGGACCGTCTGGAAGCTGTCCTGCACAATCTCTGAAAGTTTCATCAAAATCGTTCCATTAGAATCGGAATTATACCTGTGTTAATCGATATTAGTTTAGCGCATGCGAAATGGTTATTACTCCACCAATCGCGATACGATTTATGTGGCATTTTTCTAGAGCATATACCCTACCAAGATTGAAAAAATCGGACCAACAGATGATGAGAAATCGACGTTATGAGAAATTCACATTTGCGCATGCGCAAAGGCTAATATTGATTCGACGGCATTGAAAATTATAGGGGACCTTCTATGAGCTAACCTGCACAATCGTTGAAAATTTCATCAGGATCGGACTGAAACTTGATATAGTTTTGGGCGTGAAAAGGGTTTACCACAGACAGACAGACACAGTACCGAAATTGATCAGCAAGCTCTGAAACGCAAAAAGCAAGTGGAAATTCTGATTTTGGATGGAGGAAGCAAAAGTCTGCCAAGCTGGGTGTGACCGTAAAATAAAGCGGGAATAGGAAATCAATACGGAACGTAAAATGTCAAAATTGGACAACTGAGAAACGAAAAAATGATGCTTGGCGTATTTCAAATGAGCACATGCGATGAATGAAGTATCATTTTGAGAACACTGATATTGATACTGGGAAAACCACCCACACATTCCCTGAAAATTTCATCCAAAATCGGATAAAAACTATGTAAATTCAGCTTGTTACAAGGGTTTCGCACTCTCGGATGCGCAGCAGCAGCTAATAATGCAATCATGTTGAAATTAGGACTGAATGATCAAATCGTCATCCCTTATCTATTCACCACGTTCAAACACTTCTCAGGTTGACCTTGACAGCGGTTGAGTAGGTATGTCTTCTGCAAGTACCATTGTTGTTTCTTCGTTTTGGGAACATTTTAATACGATTGGCCAATCAATATTTTTGATTATATTGATGCTTAAATATACTACTGAGTGTGGAAAAAAAAAAAAATCATTCAAAAGGATATACCTAATGAAATCCTGAATATGAAGAAATGATGTTATGAGCGCCGATCGAAATATTTTCCTCTCGCTCTCTATGGGGATCGTCCCGAAGCTTTGGAATCCAAGTGCTACCTCGAGATCGTTTCTTCTTCGCGACACTTCTGCTTCCAAACATCCTTGGGATATATATATACAACTCAGTACACTCCAGGTATAATCTTAAAAGTCAAATTACTCGAAAACATAGCGCTTAGAAAATATTTTAGGTATGAACTTTTTGTTGGAAATTAGTAGTAGAAACACCCCCTGGAGTTTGTCACTATTCAAATGTGGACACCCTGTGTAGTGTAAATTTATTCATTTTATCTTCCTAGTTTCCACTTTGATTTCCTTTTCGGCCTTTAGGGAGCACTTGATGAATCTCTGCGGGGAGCGGTTGGCGACTTATACCTATACGGGGAGTACTCGTTGCGTTTTTTGGGTTTAGGGAGTGCTTGATGAATGCCACTATATGTCAGTATCTACTACGTCCCGGATAAAGAGAAAATTTACTCCTGGATAAAGAGAAAACAAATTTACTTTTACATTTACATTATTGCTTCAAATGCAACTCACAATTTTGTGTTTTCGAAGTGGCTCCCTCGACTGCGGATTGACGCTCTTGCCCTTTTTCAGACCGACCCCACCGTCACTCGCATACTGAATCCATCGCGAAGTACGTCAAAAGCCTGGAAGACTCTTCTTCGCAAATCTTCTTCGTTGGGAACTTCAGTTTCGTACATGTGGTCCTTGATGAATTCCCATACATTGAAATCCATGGGCGTGTTTTTATTTGTTTCCTCATCCCAGCTCGTCCATCAAGATAAAAACAACCAATAGGTAACACGTTTTTTCACCTTCTAGGTTAAATAACTGCACCAATTTGAAAGGAAATTTCAAAAGCGACTCCATCTTTGAAAGCTCTTTAAATGAAGAATTGATTTGTGAGGTTTGATAACTCCTAAGATTATTTATTGGGAGACAGTATAGCTACGACGATTTTAGGGAAACTTAGTTTTTATAATTTTCCCACGTTCGAATAAGGATTATAGTTTCAGGATTGGACTTCTGAAGACCCAGAGAACAATATTCTTATAGAAAATTTAACGCTGATTTCAGAGATGTGGTCAAAAGTTGAAAAAAGTGAATCAAAAGTGGAGAAAATGAGGGTTTTATGGTCGAAAACGGGTTTTTGTCGAAAAAACTTTAAAAAATCATATCTCGGCAACTGGTTGAGATAAAAAAGTGCGGTTGGTGGCATTCTACCCCATTTCGGGTCTAGTTTTACCCAATTTTTTTTTTTCGCTTTTGTCCTGAATTACCCTGTATATCAGTAATATGCGCGATAAGCTTATCTATTACAGAAATAATAAACTGACAAGAAGTATTTCAACAATGTTGACAATAAGTTGACAATAAGTATTTCAACAAATGCAAAAGAGAGATCAAATTCGTGCCCGAAGTGTTGAGTGAATGCTCATGCCTGGAGTGTGCAGTAGGTAACTGAATAGGTATTGAGTTGTGTGGGCTATAAGAATCCCACGAGGTGACACCTGGGCACATCAGACCTCTCCGTACAGTTAGTAATCGAGACATGTATAGATATCCCATAGATGTTTGGAAACCGAAGTGTCGGGAAGAAGAGACAATCCTGCGGCAGCATCATTTGATTTCAGTACTTTCGAGGCGATCCCCATAGAGTGCGAGATGTAAGTGTTTCGATAGGCACTGACGTCATCCATTCCTTCATATTGGATGGTTTTGGTTTATCCATTTGAATAATTAATTTTTTCCGTCACACTCAGCAGTATATTTGAGTAAGCGAATCATTTTAGAATGTTCCTAAAACTTAGAAACAACAATGGGATTACCAGTAGGTACCCACGTACAGAGGATATAACCTTAACGTTGTCAAGGTCAACCTGAGAGGTTTAGGACTTTTCCCACCAATGACCTTGCGAAGTCTCACAAGTAGGGGTGAGCGGATTATAATATGATTTGCAATTGCGATTCAATCGAAATCGATATATTAAAAAATAATAATTCGATTTTTCGGTTGGTAGTTGGGTATAACTTATTTTCTTTAGGTAGGTGGCTTCGTCCTTGTAGTTATATTTAGATAATTTACCATTGAACCCATTTTATGGTGATCTATAGACCAGTGTTCAGCATAAAACATAACTAACATACTTGTGTAATCATTTACAGTTTTTAGCTTCCGTGTCCGTCTGTCTGAGGGTCAGTGTGTGTCTGTCTGTCTGTCTATCCTGTGTCCGCAAATCCTGGTAACAAGGTTTATTTCCGAAACATTCATCCCATTTTGATGAAACGTTCAGGGAATGTGTGGGATAGGCTTGGTGATAGGGATGGTCTTTTATCAGTTTCATTATTCCTAAATCAATAATTAACTCGGCGCATGCGCAACCGTGAGTTCCATCAAACATAAATTTCTCACGCCCTAGTCGTCGGATCCCGCTCAAACGAGGTGAATAGTTGTTGGATGACGATTTGATCATTCCGTATTGATTTCTACATGATTGCATCACGAAATCTTTGCGAATGTGAGATCCATGGAACAAGCTTCATTCTCACAGTTGTTCTCCGATTTTGGATGACATTTTTAGGGAATGTACGGGTGGCTCCCCTTATCAACTTCATACTTCTCAAATGAACAGGAACTTCGTTCAGCGCTTGTGCGAACATAAAATAACCCAAGAATAATTTTATCGTTTCTAGCTGACAGATTTTGACGTTTTATAGTACATCTTGATTTACTTTTTCCCGATCTGAAACCAAGTTACGAATACGAGGAAGCCACACCTAACTTGCCGGACTCTTTTTACTTCGTCCTTGTAGTTATATTTAGGTAATGTATCATACAACAGACTTCATTTAATAATTATTTACAGTGATCAGTGATCTGCATAGAAGGTCTATCTATCTATTATATAAATACTAAACTATCCGTAATAATTATAAAGTTAAAAAAAGGAAAAGAGATCAAATCTGTGCCCGAGATATTTAGTAGGAACAGTTTCAGCCTGTAGTGTGCTGTAGGCACTGATTATAGGTACTGAGTTGTATAAGGTATATGGTCCCCACGATTCCTGGGCACAACAGATCTCTTCGTACAGTTAATGATCGAAACATACCTATATATATATATATATATATATATATATATATATATATAAATATATATATAAATGTTATTGTTTTCGGGGACACCCTGTATATATAAACAATAAACAAACAATAAAAAAAATAATAATAAATAGGTGTCAAAGTCCCTGTATACCAAGGATGTTTGGAAACCGAAGTGTTGGGGAGAAGAGTCAATCCCTTGCTTCGGGACGATCCCCGTGGAGCGTGAGGGGAAAATATTTACGATCTGCGCTATCATCTTTCATTTCATCATATAAGAGGATTTCGGTATATCTTCTTGAATGATATAATTTCTCTGACACACTGATTACCCTAACTATATGGAGATGTCAAAATGTTGTGAATGCTCCTAAAACCAAGAAATAACAATGGGAGTACCCTAATATGGTCACGGCCAACACGAGCAATCATTCTTTTTACATTCCTTGCGGAGAATCCGTCGTCACTAGCAAGTCGATTAAACATGAAGAAACATAACATATTCCCAGTTGGTGAATCGAGAAAGTTGTGGGTCGTTGAACATTTTCTTTTCGCTTGTGGGAAGTAGGCTGACTGAAAAATTCAATATTAATCAACAACGAAAAAACTCTTCAAATGTCATAGCAAACCCAGTCCGAAACGTATGTCCGAAGAAGACCTGAAGGCTATTTTAAAATCTATGAAAGGTAACTCGTCCCCTGGTTTAGATGGAATTCAACTCAGCATTATTAAGAAGTACTTATGTTAATGCTTCTCAAAAATTCCCTTCTACATATTTTTAATACTATAATCTCAAAATCCATATTCCCTGGCACATTGAAACATGCAAAGGTGACCCCATTATTCAAGGGCAGAAACATAGGAAGCTTCAGTCCGATTTTGATGAAATTTTCAGGGTTTGTGTGGGATAGCTGCTAGACGGCCCCCTATAATTTTCAATAGTAATCTGTACGCATTCGCAAACGTGAATTTCGTATAGCGCCGATTTCTCACCAATCTGTTGATCCGATATCGTTCAAACTCGGTAGGTAGTTGGGTATGTGTTACATAAGAATGCTCTGTACATAATATCGCGATTGGTGGAGTAATAAATATTGATCATGCGCAAAACTAATATCGATTGGCACAGACAAAACTCTGTGTCTAATAGAGCGATTTTGATGAAATGTTCTGGGATTGTGCTATTTAGCTCTTGGACAGTCGCTCCTAAATTTCATTGCCGTTGAATTAATTGTAGTCTGTGCGCATGCGCAAACGTTAATTTCTTATAGCGTTGGTTTCTTATCATCTATTGGTCCGATATCGCTCAAATTCGAGAGGCTGTTGGGTCAGGATGATGCCCTTAGTATCTTATCGTATTTGCTCGCATACGCTGCTTACAATGATCATTATACATAATTCGTTACTTATTAATTCACTAATATTCATTCTCCTTAACATTTCGCATGTTTTTATTCACCGTTTACGCATAATTTCTTGTTTAATCCTTTCTAATTAAACACGTGGAACTCCACATCTCTAGCACGGATTCCAGAATCCACCTGTTGGGGTGGCACGGATCAGGCTGATCCGCATCTTTTCACCGCCCGCCATCTTCAGAAGTTGTGTACCTAACCCTGTTTTTCCGTTGTTTCTTCACAACGCGACCCCTCCGTATTTCCGTATTTGTTTATTTCTTATTCCAGCGTGACAAAGAAGAAACAATAAATTTGTCTTTGGAAGGCGATGTTTTCGAGGAATTATTGGACCTTCACAATTCGTCGAATGATAATACTTATGATAGGGAAAGAGTGGACCACTTGCATAAGTGGATGGGCAACGATTTTGACATTTTCATGTTTTTACTTTGGCACACAGAGGGAAAAATCGACAGTTTTTATAGCGTTACTTACTAACATTTTTTTCCGATGATTTTCACTTTCAACGGAGCCGCTCCTGGGGAAATGTAGCTCCGTCAGTTCTTATCGAATGGAAATTGTTCCCCACTCCTAGGAAATATCTCAATTTATGCTAGAATCAACAGGTTACTGTTGCGCATACACAAAACTAACATTGGATACCTAACACTCCAAGAACGGAGAACAATGGATCGATTTTGGTGACATTTTCAGTGATTGTGTGGGTTAACCTTTAGACAATCTCCGGACACGCAAACATGAATTATAGCCCTATTTTGAATTCTAGCCTATATATGTATATACATGAAGTAGATATTGTCAGATCCTATAAAGATGGAAACTATCGTAAAGAAGGGCTTCGAACCTTTGTAATCTACCAAGAAAGGAAAAAAATTGTAACCCCCACACCCCCAAATTTGTTTATTTACCTTCAAAATATCGAAAAATCAAGTTAAAAAAAAAAAAAAAAAAAATCGTTCGTCCGTTGTCCGAAGCTTTTCTCCAAAACTTCTGGACCAAACATTCAGCTCAAAAATCAATTAGCCCGGGATATACCAGTAACATCGGCATCACCCTAAAGGGTAGAATTGAAGGGCTGAAACAATAAAAAATTGAGATTTCAAACACTTTGGAATAAGAGGAGAACAGACACGAAGCTCATAAGGAGAAGACCAGGCAGCAATAAGATATAACAATTGATTTCATTAAAAGTAAGCAAAAAACTATAATTTAAGACATTCCTTCACACTCAGAATGTTATATATACTTCTGATTAGTGCAACGCCATCCATACACCTTTCCGGTAAAGACTAGTGCGATTTTTGACGCACTCTGGTCGTCTGGTGGACGTCTGGCACTATTGGTCCCCACGCATGATGCAATGTACTTTTCACTAGTAAACTTCCATTCATAGGTATATCCTTCTGGTTGAGTGCAATGTTTGGCACACTTCGGTGCACCACCTTGAGGCTATGCGGCAGCTACAGACTGCCGGTCAATAGATTTCGTTAAAAGTAACCAAAACATATATTTTAAGGTATTCAAAACTTCTATACCCTTTCGGTTGTTTTTAGTAGGCTTGCTCTTGGTCAACATAATTAATCAAATTTCGGATAATCAGCTCGAAAACAATAGGAAGGCTATTATATTATTTGTCAATCCTATGAAGAGCCGTCCTCTTGTAAGAGGGGATTATAAAAAGTTTCAGTCAAGTTCCAGCATGATCATATGAGCAAATTTTTGCAAATTATCGTATTGTATAATGTTGAATTTTTTCGAAATCTGAGGTTTTTGAGCGCGAGGATATTGTTAACTAAAATTTAATGGCGAAAATAATCTGCTATTAAGAAAGAGGTTTTGGATTTTTAGTTTTTTTGCTGTTTTTATCGATGTTTTAGTAATGTAACTTTCGCCGTTTTCTCGGTTGAACATCATGTAACGACATGAAATAAATTTACTCCAGCAAATGTTCGTAATTTCTATTAGCAAGTATTTACAAGAAGTAGTAGGTATAATCTAACAATACTGAATTTTAAATCAATGACTTGTTTCAAGCATTTTTGTTGCCTCTCAACATGGAATCCTCCTGACCCTAATAAGCTCTCAACATGTCAGCATTTCAAAGAAATGGTATATGGATGGAGGTAGGGTTTTATCTTCAAATCATTCGCATTAATTATTTGACAAAAACGTACCAAATTCTAACACCGAACTTTGCGGTGCACCCCTGTTCTGCATACTGCATCCATTCACCTGGTGAGATTATACTGCCTCCGTCTTTAAGGAATGTAAAACAGGACCTCTCAATGAGCCGCCGAGCAGTTACTTGGTATTCAAAATATCACATTCGTCGAGTTGGCGGTTGAGGGTCATCAGAAAACAGCAGATAAATCCACATCAGCAAATGTTTGTAATTTCTATGCATTTACAAGTAGAAGCAGTATTATCTAACAACAATGAATTTTAACGAAATGACTTCTTATAGGGATTTATCTTACCTCAGTATCTTGATATGTTCCAAATAAATTCGAATATTTGAATTCATTTAAGGGCTCTCTGGGGGTGTACTTCTAAGATATACCTGCGGTTCCCAACCTGTGGGCCGCAGGCAGCTTGGTACTGGGTCGTGGATGCTGGTCAAAAATATAAAAATATACAAAAAAAAAAAAAAAAAAAAAAAATCATCTGAGTTTCAACAATTAATATCGGAATAGAGATGGAAACAATTAAATTTAAACCATGCTCACTTGAGTGTTAGCAATAGTCAAATTATTCAATTGCATTTTTATAACAAGTGAGTTTACTCTTTGCGCGTGTAAGATAGCCAGCGAATTGCCATTCGCCATTTGAAGGAGATAACTTGAAAAAAATGAAAATGTCTTCGAGAGAAGAAGACTCGGTAATTGAACTGTCATGTGACCAGACTCTAGCATCGTTTTTTAAAACAACTCCATTAGTTCCGTTCTGGATTAAAGTTCGCGAAGAATATCCGGCAATCGCCGAAATTGGACTGAAGCACTTGATGGGATTTTCCACAACATATTTATGTGAACAAGCCTTTTCAACATTGGTTTTTTTTTTTTTTTTTTTGACAAATAAGTACAGGAACAAACTGAATGTTGAAAGCGATTTAAGACTAAAACTGTCCAGTGTCAATCCTGACATTGATTCACTCGTGGGAGAAAAACAATGTCAAAAATCCCATTGAGTTTTTTCTTTTTACTTTGACCACTTGTATATAATTGTTTTTCATCATGTAACAACTAAAAGTGAATGAAGTACTGGTGTTTTCTTTGCAGATACTTGAGATATTTTTTCCCATTGTACGTATCTTTTACCAATTACTTACATGTTTTATATTTATATGGGCCCCAAAGCTTTATTTTAAAAATAGCTGCTCTATAGTATGGTATAGAGCTATAGTATAGAGCTGCTCTATACTATAATTACTTATGTTCTATCGTCGCTGGCTTTCAGACTAGAAGGAGCAGACGGGAAAAAACGAAAACACTACAGCTGCAACTCTCAGAAGTTAATCCTCTTTGAGACTTTGAGAAATAAATTGCCCTTTTTGGGGACTTTGAGCAGTAAATTTTCCTCTTAGGGGACTTTAAATAAAATGGCCAACATAGTTTCTATCAGCATTCACGCACTCAATTTATCCACTAAACACACATCTATCGTTGCGATATTGTTTTGGAATCCTTTTCTTTATTAGTCATCCTATGCGACTTCCAGGTTAAACAGCTAGTATTAAAATAAAATCAAAGTGATAAGCCGTGGTGTTTTGCTGGTGAGATCGATGGAAACAAAATTAATAATAAGGGAAGCAAAAACATCCCAGAGCTCGGTGATCGTGTTCTTACATTCTGGCTTGTGTTGGGTGGTGTCCAAGCAACCGATATTATCGACGCTTCATGGACGTAGAGTGACTGAAGGTTCACATAACCTAGTTTATCGAATACAATCGCATCGGCAGTTATCGTTTCCACGATCGGATTGAGATCAAGCTTTGACTCTCCTTAAACATATTTTTGTGTTCCGATCTGGTTATCGAACTTCCATGCATTCCATTAAGCGACATTATCCACACAGCTCAAAACTGAATATTGGATAAATATTCATGAGCTACTAGTTTACATTTTCATATTCTTTTTATCTCGTCGTGTTGATGAAATATAAACATAACCTATTTTAAATTTTCATATTTACCCACCAGTCCTTCTCCAAGGTAGGACTTGTTCTTATTGTGCGTATATCAAACTACCCTAATTCTTACCCCGATCGATTCATACAGGGTGGGGGAGTGAAGACGGGCGTTTCTCAAAAAGTCATAAAATTGTCAATTTTCATGTTAAAAGTTTTATTTTTATTTTCTTGTACTAAAGCTGATCTTAGAAGTAGGCCACCACTCTCTCCAACGTCGCTTTGTTGATTGCGGTGGTTTCTGTGCATATTGCCTCCTTCAAATGTTGCGAAGTTAGAACCTTATGCCCATATGCACGCGACTTATGTTGCTCCCGCAAGGAGTTATCACATTTCGACACAATGGGGTTCGAAATGGGAAATCACGCGAAATGGGAAATGATAGCCAATGGCGAGCATTGCAGAGTTCGCAGTGTAGGCCGTTGCCCCTTCTGATCAACAACTTTTTCTTTCCTGAGTTACGACGAAGATAACTCCCAATCTGACATATCTGGTTGCAGTAAGATAGGACAGCGGGCTACATTGAGAACGCAGCAATGCTTGTTATTTACCCCTTCTCATTATTTATCTATTTCCTATTTGCTATCTCTAAATATCCTCAACCCTGCGGTATCTTTATACCACTAGTAATTGAATTTTACACAGTTCATCGCGACATCAAATTAATCGAAGAATCCCTCCTTTACATTCACCGAAACATCCGAACCGATGTGCGTGTCAACCCCACTGCTTCTTTGAACATATGGATCTCTTTAACTGTTTCATTGTTATTTCTCCCGACAGTTCAAGTTCTATTGTTTATAAAAATATAATATTTACTACGAGTTACTTTGTAGATCAATTAACTATCATTCATCAAAATTGTGAAATTTGGTGTTTAGTTTTAGGACGTCCCTCTGAAGCTAGGCTTCGTTAATAGAGGGACGACATATTGGAATTGATCCAGGGGGTTTCCCAAGCATGAGAAAAAAATAAAAATAAGTAAATAAATAAAATAACCGCTTACAAATTAGTTTCAGACCATTCTAGGCTAGAATCTGTGGAAAAAAGAAGAAAAACCATAGGCGTATGTCTGTGTCCGTGTCTATATGTGTGCGTTTGTGTGTCTGTGTTTGTGCTGGTGATAATTTTATAGAAGGAAGCTTTCAGCCCACTCTCCCTTCTCCTCCTTCAGCTTCCTTGATCCCAATGGCGAAAGTCGGGTAAACCTGGGCGTCCTCCCCACTTCTTCCATTTATTTATTTTGTAATTGAATGGAATTCCCGGGTTGGGGGAGGGGGGGGGGGGATTTCCTTTAAAAAAAGAGAAAAAGTACGCGTGCTTGAGTGTGTGGGTGAGTGCGTAAGTGTAACAAATTTTGTCGACGCTGCCCAGGCCTAATTCTCAACCGATTTTCGAGATCCTTATATTGTTCTATGCCAATTTCAGTTTAGTTGTGCCTTGGGAATTTTGGATTTCCTGTCGTGGTGAAGGGTGGAGGAGATAATTACCGATTCTTTCATGCGCTCCCCCCGCTACGAATCTCGGCCGATATTCGAGATTCTTATTTTGTTTCATTGAGAATCCGATATAGTTCGGAACGTAAGCCAGGAGTTTAAAATTTCATTAGGGAAATCGGTGAAGGGAGTAAATGGAGGGTGATTCCGAGAAATCATGATTATACGAGTTTGGTTTTAAAGGGTTTTTGTGTTGTATGGTTTTGAACACCTCAACGAATCCGAGGCCTGTTTTCCTATCTAATCAAGATTTTGAGCCTTTTTTTTCCATTTTTTCCAGTTATTGTATCTGGAGAAAATCAGGCATAGTTTCCTTTAGTTTTTGATCTCTTGAGATGATTTCGAATGAAAATAATCGCAGGTCACTTCAATGCTTGGTTACGGAGCTAGAGAAGTTTGATGCCAAAACAATGTTTTTTTTTTTCGTGTTTTCTCCGGTTTTTTGGTATTTTTGCAGTTTTTGAAAGATGGTTGACGTAGCATAGCAGAACAAAATTTACTTAATGTAAGGATCGTTTAGAAGAGGCTCTTTTGCGTCGAACGCGGCCGACAGCAGCTCTATAACACTAAAGGTAACGGAGCAACAGTTAAAATAATATATGTGTATGTATTGACTCAATGATTCTTCATCACCTATCATTAGCAAATTTTCGTAGAGAATATAGCTACTACAATGTCTCCGAAAATTGTAAATCAAACATTTTTCCAGTTTCCTCTCATGGAAATCTGAGGCATTCTGTAACGGTTCCTGGATTTTATCAGTTTCGATTGTGTGTATCATTCCAGACAATTACTGTCCGTTGAGTCGAGATAAAACTTTCAGTTTTGTGCCGAACAAAGCACTCTTGGAGCTTTCTTGAAGAACGTCTACCAAGTTGGGTGGGCAGTATAGCTTCCTCACATATTGTAACATGGACGTATAGAATTAGTTGAAGAACAAAGTACAAGTCGACGTTATAAGAAGTTAATGTTTGCGCATGCGCACAGACTACTATTAATCCAACGGCAATGAAATTTATAGAGGAGCTAAACCGCACAATCCGTGAAAATTTCATGAAAATCGGTCCATTAGTCTCGGAGTTCTGTCTGTGTCGATTAATTTTAATTTTGTGCATGCACTATAGAAACATATACCCATCTAATCCCCGAGTTTGGACGAAATCGGATCAATGAATGACAAGAAATCGACATTATAATAAATTAACGTTTGTGTATGCGCGCAGACTACCATTTATATGACGGCAAGGAAAGTTACATGGGACCGTCTAGAGGCTATCCCTCGCAATCTCTGACAATTTCATCAAAATCGTTCCATCAGATTCGGAGTTTTACCTGTGCCAATCGATATTAGTTTCGCGCATGCGCAATGGTTATTCTACCAATCGCGATATAATTTATAGGGCATTCTTCTACAACATAAATACCAAATCACGTGCCGAGTTTGAACGACCAACAGATGATGAGAAATAACGTTATGGAAAATTCAAGTTTGCACATGCGTACAGACTACTGTTGATTCAACGGTATTAAAAATTATGGAGGACCATCTAGGAGCTAATCCGCACAATCCCTGAAACTTTTATTGGAATCGGACTGAAACTTGGTATAGTATAGGGCGTGACAAGGATTTACCACAGACAGACAGTTAGACATCAGTCAGACAGACGGACTTGGAACCAAAATTGATCAGCAAGCTCTGAAACGTAAAGAGCAAGGAGACATTTTGATTTTGGAGGACACAAATTTTTTCAACTTCAATCACGAACACAAACACGCTCTTTCCAAGAGTACCCTCAAATTTGAATTTACACAACAAATTAAGGGAGTTATTATCGCTTTAGTGACAAAAGCTTGAAAATACGAAAACAATCTTAAAAATTAAATGATTTGAAAACTAAGCGTTTAAAAAGAATTCTCTAATAGGTACCTACTTTCGATCGGAAATAAGCTCTAGAATTCACCTCTGGCCTGCGGTCCACCCTTAAAGTTTACGCCCTGTTTACAATAATCGATAGGTAGTTCTTATATCTAATTATTATAAGCATAATATAAATAATGAAGATAACAACGTATTGCCAGGTGGCTAGGCAGAGGCCCGTAAGTACCTGTAGTTGATTTTTTATTAGTACTAATCTTCTAAGTTTTTAATGTCATTTATCAATCATCTTCATGTAAAATAAAATGTCTACCTCTATCTTCAATAATTATTTTATACATAAACATAAATGCTACAAATCACACACTCAAATTCATTCCTGCCCCCACTCTACTAGTCATTTACTTACCTATTCTTTTTTTGAAAACATTTCTCGAGTATGATTTCGGAGACTTGAAAATTTTGATTAGTTGATCAATAAAGTATGCACAACTTAAGACTTCTTGTACATAGAGTCATGGATGGCCAAGAACTAATTATATTTCCCTCCAACGTAATCTAGTTCCATAGAGTGCTCTCATTATGATCTGTGTATTCTTTTATTTTATTTTGTTCCTCTATGGCTTAAGTTAGACAACCCATGTTGCCAATACAAATTTTACTTCATTTCTTAATTACATATTAAAATAGTATAATACACAATTGCATTGAATATAACATGTAAAAATATAAGTTTAAGTGAAAATGTTCAAAATAACATTGCTAGTTCGAAAATAATTTTAGCACGCTGTTCACTTTCTTAAAATTTTTATTTTTCCTGCGTCCATGAAGTTTAATATTAAACGATGTGCTTCCTGTTTCGTTGATTTCAGAAGTTCTGTGGTAAGAGTTGCCGTTAGAAGTTTTGGAAATAACGTCCGGATTTCTTCATATTTAAAACATGACGTGTTCGACATCCTCTAGAACCTCATATGCGTCACATCTCTGAGATGTTACACATGTGAGGTTATATTTCATTATATCTGTGTATTCTTATGATACATAAACAATAACGACTCTATAAACAACTGGCGCGGAGTGAATACCTCGGTTGGATATCGGTAGGGCTTTCTCTTTATTGTTTAGATTATCAATCTCTGAATAATATTAATTGGTTTCGAAGCAGTATGGCAGGCTCCTCCTCACACCAAATTGCCATACAGAATAGCCGACTGCACGAGAGAATAACAAAGGAGTCTTGGCTTATCAGCTAGATAAGTTGTGCGTGAACCACCTTGTGTCAACATCTACACAATGAGAGCTTCCGTCCGGTATTTGGCAAAAACACCTCCACGAAGGATCAGATAAGTTTTCATCTTCGTAAGCCCATTACATCTCCTATCGTTAGGGTATCTAATCTTAGCTCACTAATTGGGTATTTTTTCCACAATTAGTAGTGCGAAGGACACCCCCCCCCCCCTGCCCTTCCCACAACAAACAATTAAACAATAACATATCAAATAACTTTAACAGTAAAACTTAATCAAAGATCGAATTCTTTGGAAGAATCTCACGCAATAGGTTCAATCAACATGGTACTGGACCTTTCTTTTTATACGTGGAAGGAAACGACGGAGATATCGGTTAATCACATCCGATTTCCTTTGGAAAAATGATGTTCTCCGAAACTAATATGGATAAAAAAAAAACGATAAAATCAATTAAAATCGGCAGATAAAATAGAATAATGATCTATGAGTTATTCTAAATCGGCGAATAACTTGTTGGATAATAAAATTTTCAAAATAATAAAATCTGAGAGCTTTCATACCGGACTTTCTAATACAGACGACAAGAGTTATTCAGTATGTGGAAACTGAATTGGAAGACAAAGAAATATAGGAGGAAATGAGATCTCCAGAACAACCTATGCGAATAAAGCGATTAATCAGGTTTTCATTTAGAGCTAATATACCAAGTCAGACTAAACAGCAAACATGCTTCGTAACGTTTGATAGCTGAAACCTACCGGAATATGTACGCATACATAACCCAACTCGATTTTTTCCATAGCAACTTCAGTAGTTATACATCTCTAGTAAAATCGGCCTTGTTGACTGAGTTTCTCCTTTTTTTTCCAATTTCTACCCAAACAGGTCTTTTGTCACATGCATTACTAGTGCAAATGTATTGGTTGTCTTCTCGGCACTAACGATCTTCGCCCGACGTAGAAGAATGAGCGTTACCCACGTAATCATGTTGTATTTTAATATGCAAGTAGATTCCATTCAAGAAATTTGATACGCACTCTCCTGTGGTGGATAGTTTTCATTCTATGATTTTTCAGTCCTTTCAGTGTGACGTCACCCGTGCAAACTTTGGAAAATCATAGAAAAAAAAAACTACTCAACGTAGGAGAGTGCGGGTTGTATCGAATTTCTTAGAATGAAATCTATTTTCATTTAAAAATATAAAATGAGTACGTAGTTAACGCTCATTGTAGCTGAAGCTCAAAAAGTTCCAGTCATGCAGCATGATCGAATGAGCGAATTTTCGTAAATTATCTTACTATACTACGTTAAATAGTTTTGAAAATTCAGGACTTTGATTAGAAAGAAATTGTTAACCACAAATTTTATGGCGAAAAAACTCGTTCTTAACAATATTCTGCAATTCAAAAAAGATTTTATATGGATAGTTTTTTTTGCCGTTTTTAGCCATTTTTAGTGATTTTTTAAGCACATTTTTTTTAATGTTACCAATTTAATGCGCTCAAAAAATACTGACCAAAAAACTAATCCTTTAGTTTAAACAGTCTTGTCGGCGCAAGAACGCAATCTTTATCTCTATCCTAAGTTATCGTCTGTAAGGACACATATAGGATATACATATGAAAAAGCGTTAAACTCTAGGACAAAACGAAGAAAATTTACGAAAATTTGCTAAAAGAGTCATGAAAATCATACAGTTCGGATTTCACAAAATCGACTCCTCTGTCGACTATTTGGACGAAAATCAAGATGTTAATAAACCGAAAAACAGCCAACATCTCATCTACAGTGAAAGGAAAGTGGGTGACCGAAATACTTGACAATTATGATTCCCCAACAGCTATACAACCCTCTGACGTACCATGTTCAATACAGATAGATCATGATATGTTATTGATGCCCTTTACAACGATCGAGTTTGAAGCAGCACTGAAGACCTCCATGAATACTTCCTCAGGAATGGGCGATATTTCATATCCTCCAACATCTGACTTACCTGGAAAGCTCAAGAATTGGCTACTACAGCATTACAATAAGCATTGGAATGAAGGGAATTTTCCGGAGGGAGTGGAGAGATGTTGCTGGGGTACCCATACTCAAACCAGGAAAACCGCAGAACGTTTGGTTTTCTTACAAATTAATCTCACTTACATCGTGCTTCTTAAAAAACTTGAAACGAATGGTGAATACCCGACTGAAATGGTATTTAGAATATCATATAAACTTCCTTGTCATAGCATGGTTACAGAAAATCGGAAAGCACATACGAAGGGTTGACACACTTAGTGTCCACATTAGGCCTACATTAGCCTACGGAAGAATAACGCTCTTTATTTGTTAATTTGTGTCTATCTGTCTGTCTGTCTACGTGTGTGTCCCCAAATCCCTGTAACATGCCCATTTCCACAGTTTTCTTCTTACTTCAATGACATTTTCAGGGATGTGCGTGTTAGGCTGTAGATGCTCCCCCTCTCATTTTCATTGTTCTCAAATCAATACTTCACTCTGCGCATGGGCAAAGGTAAATTTCATCAAGCATCAATTTCTCACGCCTTAATAGACAGACCTCACTCAGTTGTGTTGTATAGTCGTGGGAAGATTATTTCCTCACCTCCTCTGACCTATATGTCCAGCTAATCTGAATTTTCACTAAGGAATTGACTCCTTGATGTTATGTATTCTTGAGATGCGAGCTTGTAAGCATCCAGACCACCAAACTATACACACCATTCTGACCTATATGTCCAACTAATCAGAATTTACGTAAATTTCATCAAGCATCAATTTCTCTTAAATCAGTCCATGGCGCCTTTTTCCTTAGTTATTCTTTCAATAGTCAGACCTCACCGCCTCCTCTCAACTGAGTTGATAATTTGCTGGATGATTCCCTTTGCAGTTGACACATTTGGGGGAGTCCGCTTTGTTCAGGGTACATTGAAGTTTTATGCTTTCCAGCACATTTCACACAAGATATGTCGTGGGAAGATTATTTCCCTCACCTTGGTTCTTGTATCTACCTCTGACCTATATGTCCAGCTAATCTGAATTTTCACTAAGGAATTGACTCCTTGATGTCAGTCTTAGTCGTGTTGGTAGGCCATTCAACCTCCGGAGAACGCCGAGCCTTACGCTTTTTGCGGGCCCTTTTTAAGATCCAGTCAGTTTCTCGAGACAATTCGTCCTCGTCCGTACTGTAGGATGTAGGGACGTTGGGTTGAGTTAATTCCGATGTCCTTTGTTTTTCCTTTTGATTTTCATTTAATTTAACAATATGATCGTTAGCTTGACTGAGGTAATCGCATAAGTCAGTTATAATAGAGTACAGATGATTAAAAGCATCACTTACATTGAGCGAAGGCTATGCGATGTTGCAATAACTCTTGCTTAGTTTGATAAACAATGTCCTGGAGCGTCGTCTGCTCGCCAGCGGCGTCCGCCTTGTCAGTCATCCCACTAAATAAACATTCCCAAACGCGAAGCGAAACATCAGTGTAATAAACTTTATCGCGGGAGGTTGAAGTTATGTATTTTTGAGATACGAGCTTGCGAGCATCCAGACCACCAAACTATACACATCATTCTGACCTATATGTCCAACTAATCTGAATTATTACTAAAGGATTGACTACTTGATGTTATATATTTATTTTTTATTTTTTATTTATTTATTAACGGGCAAGCCCAATTCACAACAGCATAACAAAAGTTGCAATTCAGTGTACACAAGAATTTTCCAATTTGAGAAAAACAACATGAAAAAGAACAATTACCAGAAACAGCAATAATATAACATAATAATATAATATAACAGTAATAACGTAACAGTAACTTATAAAGTCAAATAGAGCAATTTGGATATAATAGTCAAAACAAAGCGGGAGAGGAGAGCACTAAAGTTTTCAGAGATGACAGGGGACTATTGAAAAAGTCAAAATCAGGGTACAAATTTAAGAAGTGGTTGGCAGAACGGGGGATGCGGTGCAGTGGTCGATTTCGAAGATAGTTTGTCGGAGAGAAAGGGATGTGGAAAATTTCAGGCTGACGACTTGAGAAACGAGGGATGGAGAGTCGAATCTCCGCCAGCAACGGAGGACAGTCCATACCGCCATTTACGAGCTTGTGGAGAAATGACAGGTCAGCCATGCCACGCCGCACTTCCAGGGGTTGGAGTCTGCAGGTCCTGAGGAGTGATGGATAGTCCACGTTTTCAGAGGATATTCCAAGCTTAAATGCAATATACCGCAGGAATTTATTTTGTACTCGCTCAATTTGATATTTGTGAACTGCATAGTAAGGAGACCATACCGTTGAGGCGTACTCCAGCTTAGGAAGGACAAGCGCCTTATAAAGCGTAACGATGGCATGAACGTGGTTAAAGTCGCGGGTATGCCTCTTTACAAAGCCAAGCGAGCGCATAGTGCTACTGGCAACCATTTCGATATGCCGAGAGAAAGTGAGCTGACCGTCGCACCTAACTCCCAAATCCAAAGTTTCATTCCCTCTCGCTAGGGGTGCGTATATTCTTGAGATGCAAGCTTGAGAGCATCCAGACCAACAAACTATCCACATCATTCTGACCTATTTGTCCAAATAATCTGAATTTTCACCCAGGGATTGACTACTTGATGTTTCGTATTCTTGAGATGCGAGCTTGCGGGCATCGAGACCAGCAAACGTTTTTTCATGTTTTAGTGAAGTTTTATTGCATTTATTTGCTTACGTTATATTTTAGGTTTTAGTTCTATCGTACATTAAAGTAAAAACAAATGTCTGATCACTCAACAAAATTAATGTTGCCCGATCACATAGCTAATGATAATTATTGTATGACTGACCCCGACCCTTCGAGGGTTGACGGCAATCCGCCTAGGAATGTTTTGACCGTGGGCCCAGTTCGATCATGCCCTCCCTTTTTGATTGGTAGATGAAACCATTCTGATCTTCTACATATTAAAAATCACTCACCTGAGACTAGAATCTGAGGAAGAAAATAGGAACAAAAAACTTTGCTAGGCTGTAATTTACGTGTACAGCAGGTTTTGTAGTGTTTTTAAGAGGTTGTGTTTGATGTTTTTACCTGCTATCTGGTGATCTGCCTCATTAATTTTGTTGTTCATACAATTCCCATCAGATTACTCCTCTTAGATGAGAAGATCTTGCAGAGTACCTACCATAATTGGCAAGTTTCCCATATTATATTATGTCACATTGTTTTGAAATGCGAGAACTTGGAGTGCAAATGAATTGTAAACTACCAATTGTATGGCAAAAACTCGTTCAAAATAATATTTTGCATTTTTAAAAATTTTGCGATTTTGTTTATTTAATTTTTTTTTTTTTTGCGTTGTTTTTATTTTTTCCTGCAAATATAAATGTATTTAAATACATTTTTTCAGTATAATCTTGTAAATGATCTTTTCAATGTTCTTGTACAATGTTGATAAACGTTTTTTGAATAAAACTCTGCTAAAAAATATGAATTTAACAATTTTAAGCCTTTGTTCAAGTGATTTTTAACCAAATCATTTGAAATTAGCCCGATCTAATGTGCTCAAAAAGTACTGTCTTACCGACTCATCCTTTAGTTTGGAAAGCTTGATTTTTTTGTGCAAGAACCGATATATATATATATATATATATATATATATATATATATATATATATATATATATATATATATATATATATATATATATATATATGAGAAAGCGTTAAAGTCTAGGATTCGTTTCAAAATGCCTCAAAACGGATTTCAATGAAGAACGTCTTCGAAAATTATTATTTAAACATTTTTGGAGCCATTGCATTAGCTTAATTTTTTACGGAAAAAAAAATTGCCAAAACGTGTTCTGGAGAGTTTTTACGAAAAAACTCTGTAAAGGACCATTATAGATATAGGAGCGAGAGAGATATTCGGAAACAGCGTGAATTCCCCTATAAGAGAGGCGAGAAATAATTTGGCCCAGCCAAATTCAGGTTTTGCCCCATTGCCCCCTCCTCTCTCCACTGTCCTGACCACTAAACTTGTTCTTATTGTGCGTAACTATAGCAATCATCTATAACCCTATAGCAATCATCTGTAACCCAATTATCTTTAATCAATATCCTATTGATTCATCTGTAACCCAATTGCTTTCCTTACCTACCCTCACCTCCTGCTGTATTTTCTTGCCTCAAATTTAATTGTTTTGTTTAAATTGATTTGTATTTTTTTTTTCTATTTTTTTTTATTTCATCATTATTATTATTTTTGTATTGTTTTATTTTTTTCTCGACAACACTTCAGTCAGAGAATCCTCCCTTTTTTCCTTTCTTGGAGCGCCATTTAAAGAAATCGGTAATGAAATTCCAAGTGATTTGATTTCGGATCTAACTTTATAACCCTTAACCTTAATAAATAAAAGTAGGTACGTTATAGAGGCATAAGAAATTAAATCACGAAAATCACTTAGAGTGTCACAGGCCTGAATAGGAGAGACACCTATTCTCCAAAATTCTGATTTTTACATTTCTTGGCTATTTGAAGGGTCTAAATTACGACATAAAAATATTGGCCCGATTCAGGTCTGCCAAACCTCATTCGATTTACGGTTAAATTCTTTCTAATGTTCATATCGAGCATGTTTTTGTTCAGACCGTCTCAAATTTAAGTACAAAGTAAAAGGCCGTTTTTGTGAACTTTATGCGTAAAATGACATTAAATTGATAAGTTCGGCTATAAGTCAATGGGGAAGGTTTTAGCTAAAATATGCTAGATACGAACTTCGGAATGTATTCAATCTTGTGAAGAATGGGCTTTGACAGACTGAATTCGGACCAATATTAACGCCTCTAGGGATAGAGAGGGGGGAGGAGTGGACTGGGCCAAAATTAGCCCGATTTTCAATTGTTTGTAATTCGCTTTATTTTGGGAGACAATTCAGAGTTTTGGGTCGAATCGTTTTGTTTTTTATGCTCCACAACTTTGTTACGTATAAAAATATCTGTAGGATGTACGGTTTAGGAATCATTAGAGAAACATTTTAAAATGGGCAAATTAAGCCTTCTTTATGAGGCTGCCATTTTGTATTCCACCAATTTTGAGATGACAGATAAAGATTTTTTCACTCAGAACGGATTACATTTTTGAAGTCTCATTTCAAACCTTCTCCTGAAATTCGATTACTAAGTCGTATCTAGGGGTGCTCACCTAGCAATGGGTGGGCAACCTCGGGGGGCCGCCGTGGTGGGTCGGGTCCGGGCTCGGGCAGGGCGCCCTAGCTGAGCCGTCCTATGGGCGGGTGTTTGAGTCTGCTGGCCCTCAAACTCCTTGTATCGCTTGTTGGCTGCAGGAGGAACTTTATGTTTGATCTATGGATAAGTTTATTATAATCATGTTGACTGCATTTCCAATTGACAGTTGTCACACATAAGAATTATGTTTTTGACAAATAAAAAATAAATAAATAATGCCTATTTTAGGCATTGGCTCCTGGACTATCAGAAAAAAATCAGGATTTCAAGTTCTAGGTACTACAATTAGTAATTCCTTCATTGGGGATGAGTTTCTTTTCAATGGTGGGGTCTTCCCTTTGTTCTTCACAGTTCTCCAAAACAGTTGCTTTCAGAACTTCCATTCCTCCGCAATGTTGAGACTTTCCAAATCCAAATTAGGGAGAAACTTGACAAGTGACGAAAGTTTGAGCCATTACGAAGGAAAAAAGTCCAGTCATGCAGCATGACCCCATGAGCGAATTTTTGAAGAAATCTTCGACATTTCGAGCGGAGCGAGGCCTTGGGTCTGCGTGCTAGTACGTACATAAATAGAACTTCTTCATAATTTCATGGCTGATATTTTCTAAGCCACAGTCAGTATTAAAGCTACATCAAGTCCTAAAACAGTTGAGCGTAAAACATTAAAGAGAGTGACCGAGAGAATCGGAGGACGGAATATTTCACAGAGTAAACTCATCAGTTGTGATTACATTTTTTTTCTTTTTTTTTTAACAAGCACCTACTACCTACGTTTTAAACAACATGGTTCTAGGATTGGTTATACAGGGATACTTCCATAAGAGTAGTTCAATCTGAATTTGGAATCATGATTTGGAGAATTAATAATAAAATTAATAAATTTTATCTTTAAATATTTTTATCTATTTTGTTTCTTATTCCTTCTCTCGGCTTATTGCAAAATTCGGAAAGTGGAAAGAGTGTAGTTCGCCAAGAGGAGCACTCTGAAAAAAATAAATTTGCCACACAATAAATAAAAAAATAAAATAAAATAAAATCTGAATTTGGACAATGTTTCATGCAAATATTACCGATTTTTACAACTAGCGAACGGCATTATTTCGATTTTTGACTGATTTTTCAACTTTGAAATTTTTGGAAACTTGATACATATTCTTCTAGTAAATTTTACGCTGATTCCGAATATACCACATGTTAGTATGCTGAAAAAATTATTTCGCACAACAAATCGCAAAAAACAGGCTATTTTGAAATTGTTGACTACATTCTTGAAAATTTCAACCCGAAGATGTAATCCGATCATGCTGGCCAACGAACTTGAACTTTCGTTTTGTGTCCTTAACATTTTAAAATTTGTTTGAAGTTTCTAGCACAATTCTACGGACAGTTATCGTCTGGAATGACACATACATATATACATACATACATACATAAAAAAATGCGTTAAACTTCAGAATATGATTCAGAATAGCCTGAAACGGATTTCTGCATAAAATTTTTTCAAAAATTCACATTCTACAAATTTTGAGGCGAGAGCAATAGCTTAATTTTCTTCAAAAATTCGCTACAAGGTCGTCACATTAATTAAGTCGCCTTACAAAATTAATACAACTGACTGCCCATGTTTTAGTTACTGATATTGTAAAATGCACACCTTAAAATAATTAAAGGATCAATTTTCCTTGTAGACGTCAATGACCCCAGATCAATCGGACAAAGTTCACATTATATCTCACGTTTAGGTACCTAGTTGGGTCAGTTGGCTCCTTTTTAGGACGTCCCTCTGAAGCCAGGGTTCGTCAATAGAAGAACGATCTATTGGAATTGATCCAGGGGGTAGGGGACTACCCAATTATGAGGGAAAAAAATCACCGCATATAAATACATTTCGGACCATTTTAAGACCGAATCCGTGAGAAAAACCATATGTGTGTGTGTTACTGTCCAGGCCACAATGCTCAACTGCTTTTTGTGATTCTTTGTTCGATTCCAGTTATAGTCTAGTTGTGCAACGAACCTCTGAAATTTCGGATTCGAAGTCGTGGTGGGGGGTGGAGGGGATAATTATCGATTTTTTCAAGCGCTGCCCAAGCTACAAATCTCTGCCAATTTTTGCGATTCTTATTTTGTTCTATTGATTTGGTTTTGGAAAGTATGTCACGATTTTCAAATTTCATCAAGAGAGGGGGTGAATGGAGGGGGTAATGCTGATAAATCATGATGTTCTAACTATTCTCGTCCAATTTTCGTGATTTTTTTATTTTATTTTTTTTTTTCAACTATGAACTTGGTCTGCTTTTAGATTATGAGTCAAGAGTTTCAAATTTCATTAAGGAGTTTCAGGATGGAGGGGTAATAACGATAAATCGTGACATTTTTATTATATTCATTTTTCCGCGACTGTTTTTATTGTTTGTTCGATTGAGATTTTAGTCCAATTATGCATAGTGAAGTATTGATTTGACAACAATGGAATTGACAGGGGACCGTCTACCCCCTACCCCACACATTCCCTGAAAATTTCATCCAGATCGGATGAAAACTGTAAAAAAATAGCTTGTTACAAGGATTTCATATAGGCGCATACGCAGTACCTTTTAATGATACAACCATGTTGAAATTGATATAAGATGATCAAATTGTCATACCCCAACTATCATCCAAATTTGAGCGAGATCGGACGACTAGGGCGTGAGAAAATGATGCTTGGTAGAATTTACGTTTGCGCATGCGCAGAGTGAGGTATTAAGTCAAGAACGATGAAACTGATAGGGGATCGTTTAGCTCCTAGCCCACACATCTCCTGAGAATTTCATCCAAATCGGACAAAAACTGTGGAAAATAAGCTTGTTACAAGAATTTGCGGACACACACAGACACGGAACCCTGCTGTTCAGAATGGTCTAAGACGTAAAAACGGAAATTTTGATTTCGGAGACCAAAAATTTTTTTTCTCCCGACACTGAAAACAATGCTTCCGCTACCTTTAGGTAGACTCGGAATCAATAACCAGGTGACTCAAAAAGAGTAACACTGAGGCCACCGAGAAGTTTAACTACCTTCTGTTTGCGTGCAAATCAAAAAAGTCCAGTCATGCAGCATGACCCCATGAGCGAATTTTTGAAGAAATCTTCGACATTTCAGTCGCTATTGATCGTGTAGAGAAATTTACAACTAGCGAACGGCATTATTTCGATTTTTGACTGATTTTTCAACTTTGAAATTTTTGAAAACTTGATACATATTCTTATAGGAAATTTTACGCTGATTCCGAATATACCACATGTTAGTATGCTGAAAAAATTATTTCGCACAACAAATCGCAAAAAACAGGCTATTTTGAAATTTTTGACTACATTCTTGAAAATTTCAACCCGAAGATGTAATCCGATCATGCTGGCCAACGAACTAAAACTTTCGTTTTGTGTCCTTAACATTTTAAAATTTGTTTGAAGTTTCTAGCACAATTCTTCATAGTAATCGTCTGGAATGACACATACATACATACATATATACACACATACATACATAAAAAAATGCGTTAAACTTCAGAATATGATTCAGAATAGCCTGAAACGGATTTCTGCATAACATTTTTTTCAAAAATTCACATTCTACAAATTTGTAGGCGAGAGCAATAGCTTAATTTTCTTAAAAAATTCGCTAATAATTTTCTTCAAAAATTCGCTAAAAGAACCAGAACTTTTTGGTCAAACTCTACATACACATATCAAAAAGCATTAAACTGAAGGAATTCCAAAACGAATTTCCACGAAGGAAATTCAGGATTCATTGCATTACCTTCATTTCCTTAGAAAATTGGCTAAAACGTTACGACCTTGTTCGACTCGGAACTAATTAACCTCATGTTGTTGGAATAGAAATAATTATTTAATTAAGAGTAATTCCTAAGTATTTACTAATCTGTAATTTAATAAATTAATGTAATTGAAGTAGGTGATTTCCTGCCTTCGCTTCACAAGCCCAATAGGATACAGAAGTTATAATAAACTCAATTTCGAGACGAGAGACTTCCATTGGAATTATATTATCAGCTGATACAATATTGTCTCCATTGTTTGTCATGTTCACGTTCGCGATCGACTAATTTGCGTTCCGCTCTGGAGAACCGTTCAGGTAGCTGTTTTATCTGGTTTCACTGGAGGTGGCGTTTCTGTTTTAGCCGAGTGGGGGTTGTTTACGATTCCGTGTCACAATTCGCTCGGGTTTGTGTGATTCTGGGGTTCACTGGAGTAAGGTTCACGATTCTTTGTCCCTTAGAGGTTGTTGGGACTAGATTGCACCTTATTCTACACACACAAAGGTCTATATAAGCAGGATTTGTTAATTCAGGTCTTGGGATATTGGTTTTGTGGTGAGGTTATTCCTGAAATGCGTTGGATGTTCTTTTTTATTCTTTGTTGAATTTGGGTATGGGGAATGAATTTATTGATTGCAGAGTGATTGATGTGTATATATTTGTATTATTTATTCTTTATATTAGGGGATGCTGGGCGTTTAGTCGTGGTTTATGCTCACTACCATGTCACAAACTACCGATTGTCGTGATTAAAATTCTTGGACTTCTATAATATATTTCGATCTTTCAATGTAATTTTGGGAACACAGGTGAAATAAGTCGAACAAGATTTCAATCACTGGGATAATTTATTACGCTTTTCTTTATGTCGCTCCGAAAGAAAGGTAATCAGGGGTTTTTTTTCTATCTAGCCTGTCGGTTGATTAGTTTCTTATATTCACTTCTTTTAAAGATGAATGAAATACCGCAGGGGAGAGAGACGTATGCGGGATAGCAATGGATTAGGTATTAGTATAAACAATGGGAGTTTATATAATATCGCTATTAACGCAAATGGAAGAGAGAGGTAGACTCACCGTTCTGAAGGTTGAACAACGATAAAGAGCAAGCGGACCCGTGCATGTTGGGGGTACCAACGGGCACGCCGTTCCATTGAACGGATCACCGTAACAGTTTTTGATAGCTGTTACAATTTATAAGGACGTCCCTGTAATGCATGCATTACTTACCTATATATTTTCTTCTTTTTTTCCCCCAAACACAGAACGGCTAGCGATATCAAACTCTGAGTTGAGCCAAAACAGAACGAATCGCGCTTCTTTATGGTTCCCAGCCAACCATCGTGTTCAGTACTAACAGTACAATAAATCTTTAAAATGAGAACCCCCTATGGTAGTCCAAAAACTTTTTGATTTTTTTCTGATTTATATTTGCTTAAAACTCAGTATCAAGCACCTCATAAACGTTCTCCAAGTTTCACTTCGATATCTCGAAACTTGTGGGGGAAATTTAAGGGGATGGGGGTTACTAATTAATATGGGGGGAATTAATCTGACTCTCACTTCTAGAAGCCCTCAATATTTGATTTATCTGATCTTCAATTCCATGCCTGTCTATCTGAAAAACGCGGGAAATTATTCGCGTTCCGCCTGCAAGAGGCTCATTGGTTTGGGGCCAGCGAATGCTGATGATATTCTCAATAGCGTGTACGTCCATTAAACCTCATTTGTATGAGCATTGTTGATTACAGTTTACGTCTTTTTGTTATTACTACACCATCTTTCCCGAATATGTGATTGTTATACGTTTACGATACTGCCTGTTATGCATTCTTAAAACGTTGTCTATCTAGGTGAGAATTGTGTTGTACATGATACTCTTCAAGTTCGAAAATGTTTTTGGTCGAACCATATTTGGATTGGAATTGGACCGTAGCTCGACAACGCAGGCTCTGCCTATCGACAAGCTAAAATATTCAAAAACTATTTTCTTATTATGTTCCTGTATGCGTACATTTTTGAATGTACTGCATTCTCTCTCTCTCTCTCACCACACAAACCTACATAGCAAATCCTTCTTTCTCCAATCAATTAAATTACCTATATAATGAAAATGTAAGTTTATTCAATCTAAATCTTTCTACAAATGATTTTAAGAATAATTTCAAAAGCATTTTATTAGAAAAATATAAAGTGAATCATTGATTTCATTTTCGTGATTTAGCAAATCAATAACTAATTGTACTCTGTTGGTTCAAGAGAAACTATTTTTATTACCTCTACCAGAAGTTACGAGTTATTTTATTTTTCATTTTGTGTTCATTTATTTTCTTAATTTAGAAGAAGTATATTTTGTTTTGTATCAAACAATATAAAAAATGTTAATCATGTTACATTTTTGTCATTTTAAGATTTAATTCAAGTTACTGTGCCTATACGATTGTACAAGGAAAGATGTTCATATAATTTGTACAGGGAGGAAGGAAGAGAAGACCAACGCGGTCCTATTCTTTCCCTGTTTATATAAATAAATACCTTTAATCAATCAATCAATCTCTCTCTCTCTCTCTCCCTCAATCTCTCTCTATCTATCTTACTTCTAATGAGGAAATTGCTCAGATTTCATTCTGTCTTGGCTCAAGTCGGAGCTTGATATCGCTGGAATTACTCAGTGTTTGAGATAAAACAAAAAGACAAGGTGCGTCCCATCTTCGTTAGGTACCTAATCATGCGATATGATGCGAACTTTGTCCGACTGATCTGGGGTCTTTGACGTCTACAAGGAAAAGTGATCCCTTAATTATTTTGAGGTGTCTATAATACTAGGTGAAAGTAAAATACATAACAAGTGAAAGAAAACTAGAAATTTGGTCAACACTTTCCAGTAATAAGTGTCTTATGGACTCTATGTTATAAATTATGTCAAAGAAACCAGAACAGATGGTGAGGAACACATGGAGGACATGAAGTTGAAGTGGTTATTGGCGAATAGTAGGTAGTGAAGTACAAAGTAAACGATCCTAGCGCGCCATTCTTTACTTCAACAAAGACAGCAAACTTAGATTACAGTATAATATACCTAGTCGTTTTATCTTTATCAGCCGTGAAAATCTTGCGAAACTCCATAGCAGCGTGCTGCTGATGTAAGGTCCGCATTCTGCTGATGAGAAGTAGAGGGCGGTCGAGTGAAGAAGAGGCCACCTTCGTCAGGAGACTAGGGACTTATTGTTGGCATTAAATTTAAAACAACAAAATCACTAGTCTTCCAAACTATAGGTTCCTAATGCGATGATATCGCGCTCTGGTGGACGTCTTCGTCAATCTGCGATGCGTCAGATGTGGAACTGGTTTCTCTCGTAGAGTAGAATTAACAGTAAACATTGTATTATAGTAACAACAGTAAACTTTAAAAACAGTAAAATTTAGCATTGCAATAGGCAACAATCCAAAATAAATTGGAACATCAGCAGTATCTTGTCTTATAATAGTCTTATACATAGTAATATACACCCTGGCAATTCATAAATCTGCATAAACTCAATGAATAGTGTATGTACACCAGCACATTTTTCTATAAATACATCGTTCTGTGGTCTTGAAAATTTTTGTATGATTAAACATTGTTACGTCATTATTTGTACATTGCTTAGTTACCTATAGACTACACAATTACATGTTCTCTCATACATGAACACTTTTGCGCTGCAAAGGGTTAAAAGCAATTACCAACATTAAGCATTTCTATTATTAGATTAATTGTGGAAGAATTTTGATTCCAGAATTTGAGGGCCTTCAAATAGAGGATCGAAATATCCATTTTACAACATCAAACTGCTATTTTTGCCTTAAAATCTTCGGTACATTGCATCTTCACGCATATCTAGCACCAATTTTTGGATATTTCTGTCTCAATCTCGTATTTTTACTTTATATGTTACTGTAATCATTACTTTGTATTAATTTATTGAACACGTTGTATTCAGTTAGGATTTTTCCATTGTTCCCTCTCAGCTTAGTTAGGTACTAACATACAATATGTATTTCCAAAAATTGACGTTCGTAATTTCATAGGAGGCCAATTTCAAATACAAATGTACATTATGTGCGGAGTGACCTATCGATTTCCCACATACCTATATTATAACTCAAGATTTGTGTTCACAGACCTGCTCCAATTAACAAAATGACGTTGAAACCATTGGCAAACATATAAGTAAAATTTCCATTTTAAATGACACAATTTCATCGTGACTATTTATCCATAAATAAAAGTTTCATTAATCAAATAATTTATATATTCAGGATTTTTATTACTAAAATTCAGGATTCGTTTTAGAATGCTACAAAATGAATTTGAATTATGATTATGACTTTTGATAATTATATATTTCCGATCATTTTGAAGCCATTACAATAATTATATATTTAATATCGAACAATAAATGAATAAAAGTAGGGAATGTTATGTGATTTTTTTCGTTATTGGTAGTAATGTAAATTGCGTCTGACTACAGCTTTGAATCCCTGTCCAAAGTTCCGATCCTATTAAATTGCGTTTACTGATGTTAGCAAATTTGTCATACAGGATGATTTATCCCCGTGGAACGGGATATGTCACTGAGTTTTAAGTTTCTACGGACCAAAAATATGACAGGAATTACCGTAGAGGGAAATATTACGAGCGCTAGCAATACCTAGGGGAGGGCTCGCGTGCTCGGAGGCCCTACCAATCCGCGTAATGGGTGAACGGGGGGTGGGTGAGGAGGCGCCGTCGAAGGGGAGGTTTTCATGTTTGCGGCGAAGGGGAGGGGGTTGTTTTTCATGTCCATGATTCACGGGGTTGGGAAAACGACTCGAGCTTCGCGCATTACACGGGGAAAATTTCGACGAGGGGGCCGCTAATTTTAGAGTCGCGCCACGGAAAATTAGAGTCACGGACGAGTCGGCCGCCGCCGCCACGTGACTCAGGCGGAGCGACAGGCCGGCGACGTCCTGGCGATCGTGAGGGTTCAGCAACCTAATTGCTGAGATTGAGGTCATCTCGATAAGCATCTTAATCAACAATTCTCCCATAAACCTTCCCGATGTTTATCATCAATCAAATTGATAATTATTTAATTATTTAGGTTCGTTCGGACAGACAATCCCGAACTATTCCGAACCAGGTTTGCCATGTTGTGTTATGTGAAAAAACCGGACATGATGATTCGAGAAATCATATTCAAAAACCTATTATATCTACAGCAAAAGGTTCGATGTATGGTGTGGTGGGGCCAGTATTTGACATCTTAAGAGACATTTTGACTTTGACAAGCAATTAAGTTATATTTTTTCGTTTGCTCAAACTTGAAGCTTACATCTATTGCTGCATCACATCAGAATGTCCTCAAACTGCTCGGTATTGAAAAAATCACTAATTCAAGCCACAAAACATCATAAATTCGTTTTTTCGAAATTAATTTTTTTGACCCAGTATTTGACAGCCACATTTGTTGTTGTTCCTGTGATTGACACAGCAGTTCTTCTGCATTAAATGATTTCTTGTATCAACAAAACATTTTATTTCAACATTTTCAGCATTTGAACTTAGTTTTATAAATGTAAATATAAGATTAATATGAGTATTCATAAAGACAAAGTTGAAAATATCACCGGATGTTTCGCCACAAAATAGGTACATTGTTTTCTTGATACAATAGACACAATACGATTTTAATGGTAACTAGCAGCTTGTGAGTTGCTATGTATTTATATAAATATAAAAAATAAAGAACGAATTGAGATCCATATTGACAGCACTTTCAATCACTGAGGGGAGCATCAGTTTGGGAACTAGTAATTGACATTTGCATTTTCACATGGTATCTTTGATTATTTCCAAATAATGATAGCATTGATGCAAGCCACACAAAAAACTGATTAAGAAAAACCATGGAAATAATCGAATTTGAAAATGTGGAGGGCATGTTGGAGCAAAATAAAACGCTTACCACCTTAGTAAAATCACAAGAAACAGTACCCAATAAATTACAACACGAGGTTCTGTTGGGTGACCTTCTTCAGATTTCACAAAAACCCGCCTGAAACCTTTTCCCGCCTTTATGCTTCACTAAAAAGGTATTTTACCTCGAAATTCAAATGGATCAAGTCTGTAAAACACTTTCAAATGCCCTATTATTAAAACTTCTTGGTGAGATGTCAATCACTGGGTCCCTGTCAAATCTACAGCAATAGGTTCGATGCATACAGCACAATAATTGAGATGCCACAATAATATGCACAAATATAATAGTATACATAGGGGGGGGTAGTAGAATGTAGTAGTAGTAGGTAGTATATCTAATATATAAAATTCTCGTGTCACAGTTTTTGTTGCCATACTCCTCCGAAACGGCTTGACCGATTTTGATGAAATTTTTTGTGCTTATCCGGTATCTATGAGAATCGGCCAACATCTATTTTTCATCCCCCTAAATGTTAGGGGTAGTCCACCCCTAAATTTTTTTAATTTTATTTTTGACCGATTTTGATGAAATTTTTTGTGCTTATCCGGTATCTATGAGAATCGGCCAACATCTATTTTTCATCCCCCTAAATGTTAGGGGTAGTCCACCCCTAAATTTTTTTAATTTTATTTTTGACCGATTTTGATGAAATTTTTTGTGCTTATCCGGTATCTATGAGAATCGGCCAACATCTATTTTTCATCCCCCTAAATGTTAGGGGTAGTCCACCCCTGATTTTTCATTTTATTTTTTAGACAAAATTTTTAATTTCTATTTTAATTAATGTCTGCCAAGTTGGGTGGGCAGTATAACTTCCTCAAGCGAGCGAAGCGAGCAGCATCCCCCACAGAAGTTAAACCTACCCTTAGAGATCTACCGTTTGCAAGCGAAGCGAGCAACATCCCCTACATGTTTCAATTGTAATACATTCCATGTATACAGCCACACTTTGCGAGCAAAGCGAGCAACATTCCCTACATACCACACTTTGCGAGCAAAGCGAGCAATATCTATCTGATGTGCATTTTCTATTGTATTCCATTAAATAATACGAAGAGTACAGGGGAAGAACGGGCTATCTTTGTTTTTCCTAGTTTCGAGAAAAACGAATTTGAATGCAAAAAACTCAATGAAATGTATATCCTGCGATCAAAAAATCTGAAATTTTGAAATTATAACGTCAACGGACAGGTAAAAGTAATAAAAATGTCAAATTACCTCACGAAATTAATTTTATTGAAATATAACGGGGGAAAAAACCGAACATCACAAAAAACAGCGAAAGAACGGGATAAATCCCTTGACAGCGAGTGATTTCCTCACTTGTGGGTTAATTTCTTGAAATTCCTCCAGGCTTTCTCAGTACAGAATATTTTTGGATAAATCAAATCCCTGGATTTTTTGAAGAGATCGAAAGTTTTCTCGTGTGGGAAGTAAAATTCTGATGGACGAAGTGGCTTCTGAGCCAGATCTTTTCTTTTTTTTTTTTTTTTTGCGGATGTGGCGTCACAAACTTGCTTGTGAATTCTGCATTATAGCTTTTACTGTTGTAAATTAGCCAATGGTAATCAACATGAAATTTTACTTCTCTCAGCCGCCTTGTCTTCATTGGAGCTTTAAGAATACACTTTGTGTCAACAAAACCCGCCAAATATATCTGACTAAAAATATCTGATTATGATCAGGCCAAAAAATTAATGTATAACACAGGACCAAACGATGAAAAGTGAATAGAGACAGCAACAGATCGGAAAAGTGGAAGAATGTGAAATATGAAACACAGCTAACCTGCTGTGATTCAAAGGCTGGATACGAAATACTCACCCGCTGTTTTGAAGTGTTTAGACTCGTTTATTCCCTGTTTTGACCACAACACCGTGTTCGGCTGTCCCCAATACATAGGTACCATTGTCAACTCACTTTTGACCAAAAAACGAGTTAGCCCGTTCTTCCACAGTACTCTTCATATTGTTTTCTGAAATTTAAGTAATTTTTGTTCAGATTTTATAGGTAGATACCTACATTTTGGAGCACCGATAATATCAACCAGCAGGTACTCATTCTTTCACCCCTATTTTGACATGCAGTCAGAAGATTTAAGAATAACCTAGAATTACTCCCTAAAGATTATCTCCGTCATTTTACGATAATTCTCCTCCGTCTAAAACTGAACTACCGAATGTAAAAGAAATGGCCGACGGAACAGATCGAGAATTCCTTATAATGATTTTGGGAATTTAGATAGCTTACTAGTGCCGATTGCCAAAAGAAAACTCTGCCTTGAAGCAGGTAGGTATGTATGTCCTCCAGAAGTCACGAATGTGATCGTACGATAGCAACCTATGATAGGAGCTGCGATAACTGAAAATTTACCACCCTTCCTATGAAAACAGGACATTTGACTTTCAGAGCGATTTTCGCCCGGACAGCTTGTAAAAAACCGGACTGTCCGGGTCAAAACCGGACACCTGAAGCCTATTTCATAAAACAACAAGTTACAAGTGTACAAGTTAACAAGTGCAGGTACTTGTAATGCACGGTAAACGAGAACAAGTGTTTCTCAAAAACAAAGAATACAAGTAGTGTAGAAAATTTACACTCGTAGAAGTGTTTACAAGTGAAGCAGAAAAGAAAAACGCTGCAAATTATTTCACAAAGGTTTATTATTTTTTCAATTGAGTATGATCGTAGTTTTAGTTGGCTTGCGTACGTCATAAGGCCAGTCCAGACTCCTCGGCGTGTCCCATTTCGAGTTGCCAAAACCTATACTTCTGTAATTATATACGCATGTTTATATTTCTCGATTTGAGCTCCTATCTATTCAAATAGTTATTGCCTTAATAATATCATTATCTAACCACGTACGAAAAGTCAAGAGGATATGTTATTAAATATGCGTAGGAAAAGCATTGGTATTAACACACAAATATAACCTAGAAAAAAACATATATTCATGGCTCGAAGGAACGCCGTACCCACCACAAGGTGCCGCGGCGCCGGCGCCTCCTCTCACTCCACCCCCCGCTCACCCCCTCCCCCTCACCACCCACCGTGACCCCCTGCCAAGCGTGCCAGGCGTGCGTGCGTGCGTAAGTCTAACAAAGCCTTGAAATGACACTTTTTCGCCCGTTTTTGGCCCATAGCATCTATGCGAGGAAAGCGATCGGGATGGTTAAACGTTAGGACCAACTAGACCCCTAGGGGACAAACGAAATGAACAACGTCAAGTGGGATGTCGAAATTGAAGTTTTGTCAGCGAATCATAATATAAAAACGGTGTTAAGTACACGACAGGATGTTTATCGTGCATGACAAGGTGTAATGATTGAAAGACAGACAAATTATAAACTGAAAAGTAGAGAAAGTGTGTATTTGATTTCAACTTATTCTGATGGCTGGCATAATCTTATTTTTCTAATTCATTCAGCGGAAATGATTAATCAGTTCATCAAGTCTTAATGCTGCTGGGTTAGGAATGTCATCTGTAAATTCGAGATGACCTTCACACTTCACTTTGTTCTTCAATGATAGGAAAAATTGCAATAGGTCTCGCACCATTTGAATCTTTCAAGAGTCTCGGAAGACATCATAGATCTCACGTTAAACTCAAAAATACCCACGAAATGAGCGTTTATTCGTGGTCAAAAAAATCTTTGGCGTCTTCTACGCTGAATGCTTCTTTCTTGTCTGTATTATTCAGCAGAAGATGATTCCCACATATTACACCGAAAAAATTGTCAACTCACAATGCTGGGAAATAACAAGTTTACAGGTGAATGGACGTAGGTTAAAAATCGGCCATTTTTTGCAACTGTAAAACAGTGTCTTGTTCAAAATGATGGGGAAGCACTTGTTAATCGCCTCTGTAAACTTTTTAATTTTCACAGTACATGAAGTCTACACGTGTACCTTTATGAAATGCTTGCACACTCATTTTTTAAAACTTGTACATAGATTTGGCTTCTAACTTGTGACCTGTTGCTTTATGAAATAGGCCCCTGGCAATCCTGTTCCAAACCCTTTCTAACGGTTCTGGATTTTCTTCAGAATGATTGGTTCGGGACATGCGCACGGGATGTTTTCACCATAAGCTCCCCCATATTTGAATATACCTTCGATTTTCCACGCATTGTTTATCCTTTTTCGGCTGTTTATCAGTCTACTTGTTCTCATTATTAATCACATTGTTTTAAAATCATTTTAAAATTATATCATTCTTGTACTATGAATGATTGGTTTAATGAAGGTCACTCATCGAGGTTCGTAATGGTCGGAACCGCGTTCAGAACGGTCTGTTCGAACAAACTTTTTATAATAAATCTGTTCCTAGTGTCGGAAAATAGCTTCCTCGTATCTGCTGCATAAATGTATTGGCCACAGAAGCGTTTTGAATAATGTTGAAATATTCCAATTTTGAACGAAATCGGTTAATAAAGCAATGAGAAAATGATGCTAATATGTCTCTGGTTCGGGCATGCGTGAATCAAAAGCGATCAAGTTCATTGGGGATCATATCGTGCAGCCTAGACCGTTGAATCCCTGAAAATTTCATCGTAATTGGATAAAACCTGTAGAAGTTATGCTTGTTGCAAGGATTTGAAGTTTGCTCATACGCTGCAGCTCCTAAATGATACATTGTGATTAAATGATAGGGGATGATTATATCATCTTTTCCCGAATGCCCTTCGATTTAAGCGAGATCGGAAGAATAGGCCGTGAGGAAATGATGCTTGGTAGAATTTAAGTTGGCGCATGCGCAGAGTGAGGTATTGAGTCAAGAACGATGAAACTGACAGGGGACCGCATTAAATCAGAGAAAAATATCAGAGAACTGAATCCATTTGTTGGAGAGAGAAATAATTATTTGCAGCTATTCTAAAGGACAAGCTCTCACAACTCAGTTTCCACCCCTCATAAGTTCATTTTAGTGGGATTTCGGGCTGGAACATTATTATAAAAGGTCGCAGCTAGTAGCAAGAAATTTTAATGAGATTCGGTCAAGAACGGGTGGGTTGCAAAACAAGTTGGTATACAATTTTATACTATTCTTTTTCATCTTTTTGAGAAATTCACTTTTCAAGTGGAGGAATTGAGTCATAACTTCGAAAATATCGTTGGTCTCTATACCTCCTAGTGCTTAATTTGAATCAACCCCATTACATTGAAAGTTTTGTATAATGTTGATTTAGTTACATACCTTTACTCACTCATACCAGCAGTATATGAAGGCTCCATGTTTCTTATCCGATGGATACACTCGAAATGAAACATTGTTCGCACTATGTTTACATCTGAGCCCAAACGACCTGTTGACAGACCTTGGAATTGGACCCTCAGGCAATCGTACGCGTCTTGTGGGGGGAGGAACCTATTATCATCAGCCCCCAAGGATTATCTGGCAATATATTAGTGCCTTAATTTCAAGAAAATTTTATTTTTGTTCTTTCGACTTTTGAAACATGGCCACAGCACTGCACGTACCACTGAAGCGCGTGTGAGATAACCCAAGCATGAGAAAAAAAATCTATAGATACAAATACAAATCTGTTTCAGACCATCCCAAAATAAAATCCGTGAAAAAACCATTGGTGTGTGTGTGTGTGTCCGCGACTATCGCCATTTTCATGCCGTCAGGGTGGCTATGATAGCCACCTCGGTTAGGTGTTCAAGGAGTAGTCGCGGGACAGTAGACACCCTTTGCCGTGCCTGACGGGGTAAAAATGAGAATCTATAGCATTTTTCAGTCAAATGAAACCTTCTTCCTATCAAATGAAACTTCGTGCCGACCAAATGAAACCATGTACCAATCAAATGAAACCTCTTTTCAACCAAATTAAACTTTTTTTCAAACATATGAAACGTCATTTCATTCAAATGAAACTTTTCGGTCCACCATATTGCTGATCACCTCGACAGACTGCTCCAACTTCAGCGCTTGAGGATTTCACGATAAAAGATCAACAACGCGATTGTGAATCTCCAAGCGGTTTCCAGATAAGGTAGAGAATCGTGTTTTACACCGGGTTTCGGTGATTTGGCTTTCTCGTGCGAACCGTCTGTTGGCTGGGGTAATGCTTATCATAGCTAAGAAAACATGATTCTAAAAGATATGTTAATATCTATTATATAGTTACCTACTTATCTATGAAGAATAGAATCACAGCAACTACTGTGAAGTAACTGTTTCTGTTGATTAATTATATCATCAGTTGTTATAATGTTTCCATCGCGTAGGTATCCCTGTTGGTTTCCAAGAAAGTGGTCGAGTTGTACTTTGTAAATGAGGAGAGTACAAATTTATCGATCAACTACTAATTTTTGGCCACTCTCGTCACAATACCAACCGAGGAGGTACTGGGATAGAAAAGAACATTAACCAAGCAGCGGCCTGATGAATAATGTGACATTTTGCGAGATGAGCCGTCAAACCACAGGAACTGGCCTACCTCTTCCATCAGCAATAATGTGGACTTATCAAACTTTTCTTTATTGACTTCTACTGACACGGGTGATGTGGATGATGAAACTATTGGTGATGGAGTAATAATTGTAAACGAACTTTCATCCATACTCTCAGCAAATGCACGTTCTGCCACACCTTGTAAAACCACATCACACCTCAGGACTCTACCGTGTAACAATTTAAGTGTACTTGGTGCTGGGCGTCAGGGCTGAAATTCGCACAACAAATAACAGAGAAGAGGTGTGACAACCCCTTTCCCTACAAGCACACATACGTGCTGAGTTCAGGGAAAATGTTTCCCGATCAAACGGGCGAGGCTATATCCCCAATCGCGGCAGCTCGAGAACGCGAGAATAAACGGCGTTCAACCCAAAACTGAGCGAAAGGTAGACACTCTCTCGGAAATTATGGGTATTGTCACAACCGCAAATGTTTATTACACACAAATATCAACCCCAAAAGTAGCAACAGGCAAACATATACGCAGGAAATTAGTTGATTAGGTTCAGTACAGTGACTCGGGAATTGTTTGCTCAAGCTCCAGCAGAGTGGTCACCTTTAGGTATGTCAACATTTAACCATAAATTGAAGAAAACCATCAAGCCATCAAATATCAGCACTGAGAAAAGGAAAGCAAAGCAACAATGGAGAAAACTCAAATTTTCAAACAGCTCTGAGTTAACTCAAACTATACTACACCAAGGTCAAATCATCAACCGAATAAGAAAGTGTCCTGGAATTGCTTTATTCGCCAAAAAGAACTATGCAGCAGACATGGTTTTAGGCTCTGTCTGTCAGACATATGTTCACCAGCTATGTGGTGGTTATAACACCTGAGAAAACAGTTTCTACCTGTGCCCAGAATACGAGGCTTCTCACATCATTTTGTTCAACTATAATGATAATAACCGAATCAAGTTTTCCAGGGATAGAAAATACGGCTTATTGATATGTTAAATATCCAAGTAATAGTCTTGAAATGACTTTTGTTTCGTAATACATTTTGACAATGTTTAAATAAGGACTTTTCACCACAATAATTATAATTATATTTCATTGATTTGTCAACTCTGAAATTTGATAATCACTTGAATACAGATTTTAATTAGAATCATGTTATAATTTTGTTTATTCCTTGGTTAACAAAAATAAATTTAGTTTATTGACCCCATACATTCAGTTTCGGACCCTAAGTCCTAAAATGGCCTAAAAGCCACTCTTAAAAAGATCGCAAGAATATGGTACACGGTTTATTTTTTTTAAATTGTGTCTGTGTGATGATGAAAGTAATAGTATTGATTACGCTATGGACGAAATTGCTACACCCCTACCTTAACAGTTGATGCCCACTTATCGAGCAGAATATACCTTACATATGGCACCTTTTTAGAAAGATACTGCAAACACATACGTTTCACCACGTCTTATCCCAGCAGGGTTTTATTTCTGTTAATAAAGCGCAATTTTTACTTGCTTTTCGCGTTCCGAAGCCTTCTAAGCAGTTTTGACTAAGTACGTGTCTGTCTTGTCTATTTGTAATATTGTAAGGCTCAAAATTATCTCCAGTTTCGGCCCGGTTTTGCAGACATTCCCAGAAGTATTCCACTGGTCCATTCCCAATAAGTTCATCTAGTTGGTATTTATGACGGTTGGGACCTTGAGATGAATCACTACGAATATCAAGATCAATTCAGGGACGGCCTATGCGCATGCGCTAATAAGAAATAATTTGTTCAATGATATGAAATAAATAGATTAAATAACAGACCAATATTTCCATTCAGGGATAATGTGGGGTTACACCCAGATGGTTCTTCATCAATTTCAACGCAGTCTGCTTAATTGTACGAGTAACTTGTGCTCATGACACTACCCATCCTTTTGTTTTGCATTAAAGTCAACTGTATTCCCCAACAGATCATAGGGATAAAGAGAAGTTAATATTCAGCCTGAAGTTTTTTTACCGAATTTTCGTGGAAAATGAAGCTATTGCAATGGTTCCAAAAATTTTAAAATCGAAATTTTCGAACATTTTCTTAATTGAAATCCGTTTTGAGAAAAAAATTTCGAGATAAAAATTTGATTGAGATAAAAATTTCGTTTTTGATCCAAAATATCAAGCTTTCTAAAAGAAAGGACGAGTTCGTTAGCCAGCATTTTTTTAGCACATTAAATTGGCCAAATTTCAAAAAGAGTACTGAAAAAATCACTAAAAATAGCCAAAAACGGCTAAAAATCGTTAAATTGATATTTTTTAGCACAATACTGCTCAAATAAAGTTTAATAACTACAAAATAGAACATTTAAAACTTTAAAAATTAGGCTGAAAAATGTTAGAAAACATAATTTATTGTCTGAAGCAGGCAAATAGAGTGTTGATGAGGCCTTGATGATGGAAAGTTATCATTTTGGTAAAATTATAAAAAATGTTTTATTCAGTTCGTGAATTCTCCCCAATCAAATTCTGTATTTCCCAATTCCACAAGAAAAGCAGGGTATTTAATGACTAGTTGAAAAAATTGAAAAAATGAAACATCCCAACCGAATTTGACTTTAATTTTCTGGCTAAAAACTCTGGGAAACCTCTTTCATAGAATCAGTCTTGTGCGTATTTAGGATATTCCTTTAGTGGTATCATACAACACGCAGCTGTGCCAGTGACTCAAAATGACTGCACAAAGGGCCCTTTCCACCATGGAGGATCACGAACTAATCCAGAGTTAATCCAGATACGTATAAGTGTTTTGTGTAGGAGGTTCGTGTGGTGGATTGTGTGGTTGGTGTGTTTAGAGGTTCGTGGTGGCCGGGCTCCTGATTATTTGACGTTTCCGTCCATTTACCGAGTCATTACTTAGAAAACCCTCTGCATTTGCTTAGCTTTGAGAAGTAATATTGTTATTTACTATTAAATTTTTCTGATGTAATATCATCCAAAATGTAAAAATTGTAACGTCAGTTCACTGGATCTACATCACGTATTATCTCAAACGTACATCTATAATAAATTATACAACCAGCATGGAAACACAAACCACACTTATTTTTCGCAATACATAGAATTCATTTTTTAAATCTAATTTCAAACTGATGGACAATTTCACTTATGTTATTTCATTCAATCAGTAGATAGAATCATTTTTTAAATATAATTTCAAACTGATGGAAAATTTCACCTATGTTATTTCATTCCATCATATGAAAGATTTTACCGAAAGCGTTCCAAAAAGGTGCATTATGAAGGGTATTAAATGATTGGAAGTGGGCAAAACAACCGTGAAAAGAGAGCTGAGTGACGTCATAGGGAAACACCTCAGCACCGATCACCAGTGACGTCAATCCATTTTCTCATTCCTTCAGTTTATTTGTCCATCACTTAGAATTTTCGAGCTGAAACGAAAGCAGCTGGAGGGTGCAGAATTCGATTCTTATATCAAAAGTGAACAATTCTAACACTCGAAAGTTGTCAATTATGTATCATATCTTCGGTGATAAGGATATCCCCTATTCTATTAATAGGTTTATAGATGAAACCTTGCACAACGTACTTATCTCGTATGAGCAAATCAATATAAAGATGAACCAATATTTGTGTAGATCGGTAATCATCAGTACGGAAACATAAGGATTCCATCTGTTTGTGGTTCATCCATGCCGTGATTCATTGATGCAGTTTGTGAATTTGATAGGTCAATGCTATCGCTAGGTCTTGTGAAAATAATATTGCCCAATCCTGAATGATTAAAGCATTAAGGTAGGTGTAGTTATCGTTTGAAAGATTGTGGTAGACTGTAAGGAATGTATTTCCCAAATCCTGAATGCGCAACATTCAAAGTTTATTGATAAAGAAAAGTAAGTAATGTTCAGTATTTAGCTAGATCAATAAGAACTATTGTAATACCTAGTTGATAAAATAGGTTAAGCCTATCCATTAGGGCATAGATAGAATACCATAAGATCCACTGCTCTGACCCTATGGGCTAAACCCAGGCAAATGGTTTAATGCGTGTTAATCATGTAGTGTGTGGTTTCTATGTAACAATTCAACTACATCTACCTATATTACAAAATGTGTAGATTGGGGTTATGGAATAGGTGTAGGTATGATGGTGGACATCACGTGGAAACGTTGAAATCGAAGTAATCTCTGGGAATAGAACTAGAATGGTCACTCGAGGCAGATGATATGAATGTCCAGCTTTGAAATGCTAACCACTTTTTTACCGAAGTCATGAAAATAACAGAAATAATACTTTGAGTTTGGGTGACAATAGAGCAATATGGGATTTCAAACTGTCTTAGAAGTTCATCTCATTCGATTATTAACTTTTAATCTCTGTAATACTTTTTAAGCATACTTACACGCCGTGTGACCAGTTTGCGTGTAATACTGATTACATGATAGGTATTTAATACTTATTACATAATTTGTATTACATGTAGTGGGTAGAATTCATAGAATTTGGTTTATAACTCGCGCAATTATAACTATGTATCTTTAAAGTGTTGTTTCAAACCTTTTTAAAAACATTATCAGGGAGTGTGATATCGATATTATGGAGTTTGATTGTTGATGGTCTGACATCAGGAGGAATTGAATCTAAATGGGTAATTTTGCTGGTAATGAGAGTAAAGTTTTATTTAAGTGCGTACTTTGGAGAGGAGGTGGTCCGCACAAGTATGTCGAGTACAAGATGGTTGAAAGGATTAGATGTATGTTTCGTTTGTGATGATCATAACGTACTATAGGTATAGGTGGTCTCTTGCATTCTATATGGAAGTGACGAAGGTACGGGACTGGGAATTCCACGAAAAAGCAGCGTGTCATACCTTAGTGAACCGAGTACCGGCAACAACCCGACTCACGGGAACGTCCAGAGCGGGGCCATATGAGGAGTATCCACGCACAGCGCGACGCAGAGGCTGTGCGACGTCGTGTACGGCCTGACCTAATCTCGACTTTAGTACTACGAGATGCACGGCAACCAGTACGACCAGGGGTGGGTAGGGTACGTGCCAGGGAGAGGGGGGAGGGGAAACTGGCGCCGCGGCTTCCCCACTCTGGCGGACCCTCGCGGCTACGCTCAGCGCCGGTATTGATCGCCACCCTGCTACCCCCCCCCCCTCCCCCCCCTCTACCACCCTCACCCACCGACATAACTACATATCACACCACCGACTCCCAAAAAAAAAAAAAAAAAAAAAAAAAAAATCGCTCTCATTCAAAACGATTTATTTCTCAGCCCTCGTCAATCTCCTTCTCCCTCAAAAACCTTGCCAGAATTCGATTGTCAAATTAAACTACCAAATCCTACCATAAAAAAAGTTGTCAAGTCCCTATCGAAACTGACGTGGTACATAAAAAACCTGTAATTACACTCGATTTCTAATAATCTGGATAACGGAAAACCAATTTTTCTCAATATCGCAAAAAAGCTCTCAAATGTTTATGAATTATGATATAGTATGATGTAGGAAAGAATACACGTGGTTGCTGAGAAGAGGTGGTTTGATGAAGGTGTGAAGGCCGAAGGTTTTTGAATACTAACTGGACAGGATGTTGTGGTATTCTACAGTATGGTATGGTATGGTGTAGTATGTATGGTATGTAAAAGTGCCTTACTTGGGGGTCTTCCGGTCTGGGCGGGGCTGTCTGCCTGACGGTCTGGTCGGCGCAACGGAGCAACGTCAGGTGGTCGCCGACAGCTGACATCGATTGTCCCAAACCCGGTTCACCTGCCTCCATCCGGTTGTTGTGGGGACTCCCCTCGCCCGGGCAACGCACGGTTTTTTTTCCCATTCCCCGTTACGTTCATAATTTATCGGCACATGCGCGTATATATACGTGTATGTATTCCGTATAAATACATTTATATTTATATAGGTGTTATTTTGGGTACATACCAGTATATATACATCCATTATCCTCTCCACATACGTCTCGGCCACTACCCGTTGGTTCCCCGCTCACTAAGCAACCCCCGGTGGTGGACTCGCGAGGTGGAAAGGGCCGCGACCGCCTCTCAACCCCCAACGCTCGGCTGAGTTCGGCTGTTTTCGCCACCCCACCCCCTCCCTTCTCGAGCCGGCCGGTACAATTACAACCTTCCTGATGACCGTTCTACGGGAAAAAACCGCAATTGTTTATTTTATTTTTCTTAAAAAATTAAGGTACTTTCTGGTTCCTTTTTAAGGGGAATCTGGTGTTTTTAAGGATATGTTATAAGGAAGTAGGTACCTACCTAACGTAGGAGTCACCAAGAGTCCCAAATCTTTTCCCTACTATTAGGAAATTTTCGTAAATAATCAAACCTTAATAGAATCCCGCTAACTCAAATAGCCCGATGAGTCGATGAAACTGCTCGGTTTCCTACAAAAATTGTCCTAATTCGTATAAAACCAGTACGATTCAGTGCTCTTATTACAAATTTCTCCTCGAATAAACTTTTCGAGCAGCTCGCACGATTTAGGAGGGTAAATAAATCACAGAATTCAATTTATGAAGGTTAACTTTGATTTTTCTCCCTTATAATACCTCAATTCTTTCAATTTTTCAAAGGAATCAAGAAAAATCTGCAAATCCAGGTCAATAATGACCTGTATCCTATAGTTTTTTTTATCAGGTTTTCCTTTTTTTTTTTTTTTTTTGTTATCTTGACCAAACTATACTAAATCTTCGTAAATAAATGGGAATTTACATGCCCAAGCAAACATCTTGCTTGACAATGGAAATCTTGAAACTTTCTCCAGTATTTCGTAAACGCTAGTTTTGAAAGTAACCTCGAGTTTCATTTGGATAATATTTTGGAATAGAACAAAGTAACCAATGCAAGGGTCTAGAATAGACGAAGAATTAATATGAAAAAATCATGACGTTTTTCTCGAAACTGCGTTTTTTACTAAACAGAACTACTTTCCCAATCGAAGCAATGTTTTTTAAATTGAAGATGAGCATTTTTTGAAATTTACGTTTTTTACCTACATTTAGATAATATCGTATGGGATGTTGTACTGTGAATTTCATATCACCTCATATGTCCTATATGGCATACTTATTGTACCAAGTTTCTCAAAGTAGTCAGCACGAGTATCACTCATTAGCTACGTAATTCAGTAGTGCATCATCATACCGTCATCATCATAATGTTATCATCGTCATCATCTACTGTTCTTGCCAATACTCGTGACTAGCGCTTCTTCCCTTGTCTATGTCTGTCCTCCATTTCGGAAATTACAAACATAATTACCTGCCCGCTATCATCCCACATTCCCTAGCCCACGAACGCTCTGCCAAACCCTTCATATCCGTCACGCACAACGCTGAGAAATTGTTGGTATATAAGTATTACATCTGGTGCGACGCTTCACACTATTTTCCGTACTTGTTTACAGAATACCTATACCAAGTAGCCATTTAGAGTTCCTACCTAAAACCATTAAGGTTGATATCATTCAAAGCTTGTATTTTAAGTAGTTGATATGAATTCCAGCAGAATTTTACCGTTCTCAATTTTTTCTGGTCATGCGATGCAGGGGTTTGCTTATGTAGGTAGGTAATTGCCCTATGCTTAATTATGTCACTATAGTTGGTATAATGAGTTTAAAGAGCAATTTTTTCAATATCATCCCACTTCCTACAGACCCCAAATACCATTTAGCAACTAAGCAATAAAAATGATATATTATATACCCTAAATCATCAATAGGTTTTATAGATGATTATTAAACTCAATATTGCGACGAGTTGTGTTGTTAATGCATTCAGTTGTTTAGATCGTCGGATTTTAAAAGACGATTTTGACTATGATCAACATTCGCATTCATGTTGACAATATTTTCTCCCGTCAAAGATGCCATATAGGGAGTTCGTGTTGGTCATTCAGCGCGGAGATGTCAGAAGCCCGTGCGTTGCGCAACCGGAACCCGGTCGCCGGCCAACTGCTCCCGACTTGCTACGGATTCTTCGCCCGGAACTGGAAAGCGGAATTCTCTCACAGTTCCAAGTACTCTGGTAGCAGTTTGGGGAAGGTTGGTTAATTTTTTAGTGGTAGGTAGATTAGTGGTAGGTACCACTCCGCCCTTAGGTGTGATGCCCAACATACTTATTACAGGTCAGATTTTTCGCAGAGAATGAGTGGTGACAACGCCATGTTATTCTGGTAGCAGTTAGGGGAAGGTTGAGTCGCTAAAACTATGTACCCCACTCTACCACCCTTTGGTGTGATACCTAACATACATACTACAGGTAGAATTTTTGGAATAGAATGAGTGGTGGCGACGCCAAGTCATCAGTCAGTTTGGGAAAGGTCGATTAGCTGTTCTGCGTGCCCCAGCTGCACTACCCTTTGCTGTAACACCCAACATACCTATCACAGATCAGATTTGTGACATGGAGTGAGTGATAAAAACGCAAACTAATGGGGAACATTCATCGGTTGTGAAATTGTACATTTTTGACCTGAGATTCAGATTCAGCACACTTGGAAACACCTGAGTTTCAATTTTCACCTCGAAAGACCGTTTAGTTTGGCCAATAAACGGGCAGAAAGATCACACGTGACATAGTAGTATAAGGGAGCTGAGGGTTCGTCCCTGGCGGGTGGGGACCGTGACGTCTTGCAAATTAATTTCAAGTCACTTTCCCATCATATGTCACCTTCCTGGGAAGGTCTTGCTCAGATCATTCTATTGAGGAAATAAAAAATAACCATGAAAATTCCCCTTTCTGCTAGCAGTTAGGGGATGGTAGATTAGCTGTTACAGCATTCCCCACCCTTCTGCCCCACTTTACTGATTAGATACCCATCATATGGCACTTTTTTGGAAAGCTCTCGCTCAGATCATTCTGAATAATCAATAATAAAAAATAACCATGAAAATTCCTCATTCTGATTGCAGTTTAGGGCAAGTAGATTAGCAGTTTCTGAGTTCCTACCTACACTTTATTTACTTTACATCTTAATCAACATGGAGGATCAAGGAAGTATCAAAATCGACAAAAAAAAAAAAAAAAAAAAAAAAAAAAAAAAAAAAAAAATCTGTAGCTGTGTAACCGTAGAACTGATCATAATTTTAATTGCATGGAGAAGGATGGATACGTCATCTTCAAGATTAATGTGCAATTTTACCTATTTTATCCTATTCTATCAACTGTAAGGCCTTGCCGATAGCTTTCCACACTGCAGTATGCGGAGTATTGGAGGATTGGAAGTGACCGAAACAGCGGTGTAAAGAAAGCTGAATGACGTCATAGGGGAAAGACCTCACCCCTGCTTCTGCCATGGAGGGAAACATCAGTGACACTCAACTATGTCGTCATCTCAGTTTCCTTCTATCTAATTCTTTTCACTTCAATAGTGCAGAATCCGATTCTTGGATGAAAAATGAGCGTTACCCTCGTATTTTTAAATTTTTTTCATTTGAAAGATGAGATTGAGTTGAGATGATACCTATTTAGTTTTTTCGCGAGACACGTGTCGTTGATTTTGAATAAAATTCCGAAATTTTGATGACGTCACCAGTGCACTTGGCTGGATACACGAAGTGTAAGATCCATGAGCACTCACACACACACACACACACACACCTGTAGCTTTTTCACGGATTCTGTCTCTTAGAACCGGCCTGAAACAGATTTGTGTTCGGTTATTTTTCTGTCATGCTTGGTTTTTCTCAAACTCCCCCAGATCAATTCTATTAGGCCGTCCATCTATTGACGAAGTCTTTCCAATTCATGTTCCATCTTCGGAGGAACGTCCTAAAAGGGTAACAATGACCTTGTGTTGTAATGAACAAGTAATAGCTGAAACTTGCAGAATCGATTTTCCACTGCATGGCGAAAACACATTCGACTCAGTCACCGCCACTTTTTTTGTGATGCACCATTAGCGTGCTTTGACCAAAATGGACTCTTAACGATGACGATAAAATCGAATAGCTCGATTCATTGATCGAGTCTGATTAATGGGTTCGAAGCGGCCGTCAGGAATCTTTCACAAAGACACGGATGTTAATTTATCCATTGATGCCCATTATTTAACGAATCCTGGTGAAATCGGTGTGAGAAGGGTATTGGAATTTCACCATATGTGCATTCCATTTTTAGCGATGGCTTACATTTTAAAAGTGGGTTTGAAGGGTCTGGGACCCACTTCAAATTTCAAATCCGTTTCATACATCAGAGATCCTGGACACCGCTGGACAGATTTTAACGTCGTATATATATGGTGTATTTCCAGACGATAACTCCCGTTAAAAATTTGTTTAGACTCAGAAAAATCCGTCTGGAGAAAGACAGATAAAGTTCGTTGGCCAGCCCGATTGCTCCGAAATTTCAGGCTCAAATTTACAATTTGATATCCCAAAAATGCTTTACAAAAATCTGGTTTTTTTTTTCACAAAAGGGCATGTGGGATGTCACAGTCGTAGTACCTATTTTTCAGTCGACCACTCCCATATCTCTAAGATTCATCAAAACGTGAGAAAAATCTATTTTAATTTGAAAGATTCCCATAATCGACCAAATTTTGACAATAGGGCATGTTGAGTGTCACAGTCGAAGTATTTTTTTACGTTGAAACGATTTCGACCACTCCCATATCTCAAAGATTCATCAAAAAGTGAGAAAAATGTATTTTAATTTGAAAAATTCCCATAATCGACAACATTTTGACAATAGGGCATGTGGGGTTTCAAATTCGAAGTATTTATTAGCGCTGAAACTATTGCAACCACTCCCATATCTCTAAGATTCATCAAAGAGTGAGAAAAATCTATTTTTATTTGAAATATGCCCATAATCGACCAAATTTTGACAATAGGGCATGTGGGGTGTCAGATTCGAAGTATTTATTAGCGCTGAAACTATTGCAACCACTCCCAGATCTCTAAAATCCATCAAAAAGCGAGAAAAATCTATTTGCAGGTGAAAAATTCCCATAATTGACCAAATTCTTGAGTTCGGCTACGTGTTCTAAAATTTTCTTCGCGATCTCGTCACACGGCTGTCCCCTCAGTTTAATTCAGGACATGGTTGGCATCAATGATCAAAATTTAAGTGCCTAATTTAATATTATCCACAAATTTTCTTCGAAACTTTGCTCTATTCGTCATGCTACATGACTGAGTCCTTTTTTTTAACATTCCAATTTTTCAACATCTAAACGTTTGCCAACATCTCTGGGATGACGAACCCGAGGGCTTTGATCGAAGGCTTATCAAGATCATGTGATCAGATCTCGTGACTCTATTGGCGATCTATGTGGTGGCAGGGAAACTAAAGCAAATCGCGTCACGCGAGCTGCCCCATGCCACTTTCCGATACAACGAATCTATAGAAAAAGAAAAAAAAAGATAAAATGGCCATTCACGTCGTCCAATGAGTCATCAGATGATGTCGTTTACGCCAGTTGTACTTTTTTCTTTTGTCGTTAAAGCCCATTTTATCGGTTTTAATTATTCAGTTCAAAAATGGGAGGGTAGGTGCGCGTATCCAGTAGTTTCGCGCCACCCTGCGTGCTGGGGACCACGAAAAAGATGGTAAGGGGTGAAGTGGGAAAGGGGGGTGTAATTAGACAGTGGGAAGGCGCACAGCCCAACACCACCTGGACTAAGCCTAGGGCGAACCTTTTCAAGTGCATCGCTGCCTACCAGAACAATACGCTACAAAAAAGAAAAAAAAGAGCGGGAATAAAGATAGATTGATTGTGCGGTGTATGTGAGTGAGAAGGACAAATACAGACGGAGGGGGGAGTGTCAGGAGGGTGCGGAGGTGGTTGGGAGGTTACAACCACAACTGACGCCCCCTTCGCGCACCACGCGGGCGGAATATTAAAAAAACCGAAGTAGGTAATCACTACCGCGTGGCGACTGCTCGCGTGTGACGTCACGGCGTCCGTTACCGCGCCGTATGGGCAGGTAATAACAACGTATTACGTGAGCCGTGATAATAACACATTTTTATGAGCCGTTGGGTGAATAAAAAAATAAAAGAAAAAAAGCGGGGGCGCGCATTGCATTCATCACAACGTAATATAGACAACTGATAAAGATGTGTTTATCATTAATTTTCCAACACCCGATATATCAAGGGCGATTTGTTTAATTGTCCTTGAATCCTCATTCTTAGAACTCCTTCAATTCTATTTTGATATATAATTCTATCCATAATTTTTATTGTACTGCTGTAACTTAAGCAATGTAAATTCAGAAAAAACAAGACTTCCTCAGTTGGTGAAACATTTCTTTACGGTATAAGAAGATTGCAAACAAGAGCGAAGCCAATAGGTAGATCTTTTGAGTGAAAGTTGAACGGGTGAAATGTGCCAATAATAAGGCGAAAGCGTATTTTTTTCAACTTCTCTTCTTAAGACCGAATTCGCACGACTTGCCAACAAACGGTGGTTAAAAATTGCATGTGCATGAGCACCTACTCTGCGAACCTTCCCAACCAGGGTGATACGCATGGCTACTGCACCCGCCAGCGTGATCTGCTTCAGGTTCCCAAGCACCGTCTCGCAGTGACAAAAATGAGGAATCCTGATTCGAATGGTGTAAGGATTTTCAATCTGCTGCCACCCCATGTAAGGAAGCTACCCAAAACGGCTTTTCGAAAACACTTGAAAGCCTGGCTTATTGATAAAGCACCTTATAATTTTGAGGAGATCCTCGGTGCTATAAAGGACATGCAATAGACATATGGATGGACATATATAATGCTTACCTACCATGTTTTTTATTTTTACTCTATTCTCACTCTTTTGTTTCTCCTGTTTTCTGATTTTTTTTTTTTTTTTTTTTTTTTTTTTACGTTTGCTATATGATACGTTTTGTATGTTGGCGAATAAATTTGTAGATTGATTGATTGATTGATTATATCGATGCTACAAATTCCGTTGATCGAACTTGGAGGTGGGTACTCTAAAAAACACTTCAATACCGTTCGAGACTGTAGTTTTCACGGTGGTGAATGTAAAACATCAATTAGTAAGCGGGGGAATTACATACATGTTTGGAAAGTGATGTAAAAGCCTCACTTTAGATGTTACTTGTTAATTTATGTTGTGGAGGTTCGGTGATTCTAAATCAAACTTTCCACACGTATTTTGAGTTTCCTCCTCGGACACGTACAAAATATTAAAATTTAACTTGCATTTGTTCTGACAGGGGTGCTCTAAGAATCCCACACACGTGTGAAGTGGTTTTGAGCGCCTACTGCGTAAGCACAAACAAATAATACTCGCAACATGCTTAACTGTCATAATTTTCAGCCGATTATCTGATAATTAATGCAAAAGCTGTAAACTGACGTAAAGTTACAGACGAGAGCATTACATTCAAACCAGTGGTAGCCACTGCGCATGCGCTAACATGACCTGCTAGCCCCCTGCGTTACTTTTTGTTGCATTAGTTGCATTTAAATTTTGATTTAGTTGCAACTGTTGATTGGCATGCATTTGGTATGACCAGTCTATGGAATGTAGCTCAAATCCAGACAAATCAATTTTGTTTCGTGAAGTCGTAAAAGTCAAAATTGTGAACCAAGTGTTTACTCAACCTAATGAAATTTTAAAAAATGTCACAAAACCTCTTGGAAACTGATGAAATTCATACCCATTTCAACAATATATCATACGTCTAGCGTCGATAAGGACCCCACTTGGTATTAGAAGGGTTAACTTGAGATGTTCCGATATTCTCACAAAGTTCACTATTGTATAACTCCTGTGATAACTGCTAATTTTGCTACAATGCCTTGGGACGAATGTGGTGCACAAGCTGAACGATGTGAGTGCACATTTTGACCGAACTTCTCGGGGTAATAATGATTTATCTGGTATACCATGATACCATAATGATTTATCAGGTATAATAGTGATTTATCAGGTATACCTCCTCCCTGATCGAAAAGTAAAAGATCCTGAAAGAAAATTGAAAGACCTTACTGCCTACAAGTAGCGGAATATAAGAAAAGCCTTATTGGACCAGGGATACATCTACGAAAGTCAAAACCTTAAAATACAATTTCCCAAAAGTTGACTTTTTTTTACTTATACCAGTACTACTTTTGATGTACAATATGAGCGCCACGATTAAAGCCTCAATTTGTTCATTTCATAAAACTAAATAACACACAACAACACAATTAATAAAAGAAAAAACCTACACTAACAACATGACTGTTGTTGCTCTAAAATTCATTTTGAAGACGTTATACTATTCGAAATGAGTAATAATTATTATTATACGTAGCTGAGTTTAAGATTTTCATGAATAATGCGATGCATCTAAGCTATATATGTAAAATTACAGAGCTAGCTGATCACAAGTTGGTGTGTGAGTTCATTGTGTTGTGATGTCTAGGGGATTCAAATGACAGGGCTTTTGAAAGGGCAGGTGGTGAGGCAGTGTGCGGCACCAACCCGTTTGTAAAACTCACCCCTATTTTCATCCATATTTGGAAAATGAATACAGACTAGTCAATGCCGCAGGGTGCGGTATAAATTGAGTTAAAAGACTGTATGACATTACCGGAACGGCCTAACTGTAGATTTATCGCGAAGTAATGTTACTTATCGTATCAATCAACCACTAATTAGATTAAAATTCGCGAATGGCTTAGTAGCAAAAGAAAGAAAAATTAAAAGCAAGTGCTCTGTGTCACCCTAAAGAATGAAACGGGGAACTTCCATTTGTTGGAATTTGAAAATTCTGACCACAGATTCAGATTAAGCGCACTTGAAAACCTACAAGTAGTAATTTTCAGCTCAAAAGACCGTTTAGTTTGGCAAATAAACCGGTAGGAAAATCACACACGACGTAGTAAGGCAATGAAGCTGAGGGTTTCCCCAGGCGGGTGTTGGCTGTGACGTCACAGGGTAAATGAATGTCTAGAACCGTTTTACTAGTCAGATACCCATCACATAGCACCTTTTCGGAAAGCTGTCGCTCAGATCCTTTATTTGAGCGAATAAAAAATAATTAAAATCCCCCATTCTGCTTCAATTGACAACCTTTGTCTTCCGGGCAAAATGTCTCACATGGCAGCTCAGCCAAAAAGGTCTACTCGCGCATGCGCATTTCAGTTTCGGTTTACAACTCGAGCACCTCATCTCATCAGGGATGGGCAAGTTCTCCCGTTTAATTATAATGAACTAAAAGACCTTGGCGAGAGCTCTCCAGACAGGTGCAATATGTAGTGTATCGGATGATTGGAAGTGGGCAAAACACCAGTAGAAAGAAGATTCGTCATAGGGAAGGACCTCACTTCCCCGTGCGCAGTGGAGGGAAACGTCAATGCCTCTCACCTATGACGTAATTAAATATTGATCTTACCTGCTTTTCGTCCAATCAATTTTGTATATGAAAAATATGTTTGGGGGATTTTCAAAGATGCTGAACTCGATTCTTAGGTTAGAAACGAAAACTTCCGAAGTCGAAAAAGGGCTAAACATTATTAAATTAAGGGCTAAAAATTATTATATTTATATTGTTTTTATAACAGAATAACGCTTGTTAAAGTTTATGAACTTCAAACTAGAACTTTGAAACTTTTTTTGCTCAAAATTGATCTTAAAAAATGGGTACACACATTTCAAAAATGTGCTAAAAAAAATATATATATATACAGCAAAAATGGTCAACAATCAAAACATTGGTCTTTAATATAGGAAAAGGTATTTAGACCAAAATTGTTTTGCCATAACCTTTAAAGGACTCATGAGAACATAAAAATTGGAAAATTTTACATTTTCACTCATAATAAATTTGGTCTTACTGCGCTACTGAATTTTTTTTTCTTTTTAGCGAATTTTCGTAAAAAATGAAGTTATTGCAATGGCTCCAAAAATTTTAAAATCAATATTCCTTTACTGAAATCCGTTTTGACACATTCTGAAACGAATCCTAGAGTTTAACAAAAAACTAAAGATAGAAGTTCCATTCTAGCGCCAAAAAATCAAGCTTTTCTAACGAAAGGATGAGTCCGTTGGCCAACACTTTTTGAACACACTAAATTGGTCAAATTTAAAAAAATGTACTCTAAAAATCTCTAAAAAAATGCTAAACTTTTACTTTAGTTTTATCCAGACACTGAATTTTCAAATATGTTTGTTTGAAAAATTATATTTATGCTAACCGCACGGCTCCTTCTCTGCTGGAGGCGGCAAGGACCAGGGTGGAGGGTGGGTTATGTGTGGAAGTAATTCGTCTGTGGGGACATTCACCCCTACTTCTGTCCATATTTGGGAAAAAATAAGGGCGAGTTGTTCTATGAGGGATGCATTCTTCAAAATCTATTTCACCAAAAACAAGATGTATGAATTGTTCAAAACCTATTCAACCTAAAACATTGTGTGGTAGCTCACTGATTCATTTGATTCATACCATTTTTCAGTATTATTTTATTTTTGTTAGCTAAAATCTAAGTTCTAAAAATATTTGGTACCGTGTTAGACACCAAACATGTGTAGCAACTGTCACCAATGATATTACCAAAATAACCTCACTTGATTAGTACAAATAACAGTGTAATGGATTTGTGAAAATGTGTGAAAATCTCTAGAATTGGACAGAGAGGTGTGTATATGACATTCGAGAACCGAAATATTGAATCTATTAATATTATTGCCAATTAATTCTGTCAATCTCCCTCCATTATCACAGAAGTATCAAATTGAATTTGAATCGAAAATGAATGTAAAAATGCCTAATTGAATTTACCAAATCAAAAGTGAAAAGTTACAATATATTCGCTATTACTTTTCACTTTGAATTAAGGAAGCCAGCAAAGTTGAAAGAACTTCCCAAGTGAACTCCCTAGTGGGAAACTATAAATTGTATCAAGAAAACTGCGTTTAGAAAAAAATTAAATTAAAATACGACTAACGAAATTCAGACAATTAATTGTATTTCCTGCTTTTTATTATTTTAAAAATTATTATTATTCTGGCCGTTGAAATTCTGAATAGTTTATCTTCAGGGAAGTGCAGATAGAGTTCAACCTGTTGATTCATTGATAGTCATTTGTAAAATAATTTGATTAGTTAGTAAGCAAGTGATATTTTGAGGAAATATAATGTTGTTTTACTGTTGTTGTAATGTTGGTCAACTTTAATGTTGTTCAACTTTAATGTTGTTTTGTGTTGTTTTACTACTGGAAATTGTGTTGTTAGTTGTCATACACAACAAATTTTAGGTAATGAGTGTGTGGGGAACGTTTGTGTTGGCATTTGTGTGATTTCCTACGTTGCAAAAAGAAACGAAAATGAATAATATTGATTGAATGATTATTTGGGTTTTTCAGATTAATGGTTTTTAGGACTTGAAAGAAAGTTTGGATTGCTGTGAGTGGTGGTAGGTGTTGAGAGTCAAGTGTGATGTTGAAAGATAAGTTTGAGGGCTTATCCGGAGGGAGCGCTTATCTGGAAGGCACTTATCTGTGATGGCGCTTATCCAAGGGCCGATAAGAGCCGGAGGCGGTCTTGCAGACTTGAGGCGGTGGTGAGGACCTGGAGTTCAACTGTAACCATCAAGAGGACTGTGTCGACGACTACACCTCGGTACGTTTCCCATTGGCTTGGAGCGGAGCTCCCATTGGCTCTCGCCGTCGCCGTGGAGACGGGAACACAACAAACCTCCCTCTCACCCCTCGCCCTCCACCTTGACGAGCGTATTTTTCATATTTTAACCGTCATTTTCTGACGTAATCTCCGGGCGAAATGTCAAAAACGGAGTGACGTTTGACGTCCTGGAAAAAGTCGAATCTCTTTATCTCTCTTTATGCCCACGACGGAAGGAATAAGGGATTTCCTTTCACCTCGGGAGTAAGATGTGGACGGGAGAGAGTTGGGCATTCAGGGAGGCCATGTGCAGAGCGAAGGGGTGAGATTTATGTTGAGCGTTCAGTGATGATTAGATAGAAAGATAAGATAAAGAGTATAAGGGTGGAGATTTGGGCGTTGAAAGAGGTGGGAAGCGGTTGCAAACGATGGACATTCAATGATGGTCATGTCAATCTGAAAAGGAGGACATTTGAACATTCAGGGAGGACAAAGCGGTGGGAAGGGGCTACATTTGAATGAGCCGTTCAATGAGGGACAGAGTGGACATACATAAAGTGGAAGAAAAGTGCTAGATTTGGATCAGCTGTTCAATGAGGGTCATGTTGAGGGTATTTGCGCATTCGGGATGGAAGTTTGGGTATTGAGGGAGGTAGAGAGAAGGGGATAGATTAGGGTGAGCCATTCAATGATGGTCAGAGAGTGGACATTGGAGTATTTTGGGTGAAGATACTAATAAGGGAGGTCACGTATTGGCGGGTGAGGGTGGGACTAAGGTGAACCATACAGATGATAAGAGACAGATGTGAAACGGATGACTTAGGGGTGTTTAGGGGAGGTGGGTCATTCAAGATGGTCTGAGAAAGAGCTGAGAGGGATTTAGATATTAAAGGTGTCCAAGTGAAGGCACGGAGGGCTTAGATTATTGGGGGGGGGGGGGGGGGACTCAATGATAGTTGGAGAGAGGAATGAGAGGAGGAGATTTGCGTATTCAAGAGGAGATTTTGGAGCACAAGGTGGACACGAGAGGCGGGAAGAGTTTAGATGATTTGGGAGGACCACTCAAAGATAGTTGGAGAGAGAAATGAGAGGAAGAGATTTGAGTAATCAAGAGGAGATTTTGGAGCTCAAGGTGGACACGTGGAGACGGGAAGAGTTTAGATGATATTTGGGGACCACTCAATGATAGTTGGAGAGAGAAATGAGAGGAGGAGATTTGCGTATTCAAGAGGAGCTTTTGGAGCTCAAGATGGACACGAGAGGTGGGAAGAGGTTAGATGATTTGGGGGGACCACTCAATAATAGTTGGAAAGAGAAATGAGAGGAGGAGATTTGCGTATTCAAGAGGAGATTTTGGAGCTCAAGATGGACACGAGAGGTGGGAAGAGGTTAGATGATTTGGGGGGACCACTCAATGATAGTTGGAAAGAGAAATGAGAGGAGGAGATTTGCGTATTCAAGAGGAGCTTTTAGAGCTCAAGATGGACACGAGAGGTGGGAAGAGGTTGAATGATTTGAGGGGACCACTCAATGATAGTTGGAGAGAGAAATGAGAGGAGGAGATTTGAGTATTCAAGAAGAGATTTTGGAGCTCAAGGAGGACACGAGAGGCGGTAAGAGGTTAGATGATTCGGGGGACCACTCAATGATAGTTGGAGATGTCAGTGAAAGGGGGAGATTTGAGTATTCTAGAGGAGACTTCTGCACATCTGGTGGGCACTTGTAACTGGGAAGGGGTTAGATTGATTTGAGGGAACAATCAATGATTGTTGGAGAGAGAAATGAGAGGAGGGGACTCGAGTATTTGAGAGGAGCTTTTGGAGCTCAAGGTGGAGACGAGAGGCGGGAAGAGGTTAGATGATTTGGGGGGGGGGGGGGGGGTTAGATGATTTGGGGGGGGGGGGGGGGGGGGGCACTCAATGATAGTTGGAGAGAAAATGAGAGGTTGCGTATTCAAGAGGAGCTTTTAGTGCTCAAGGTGGACACGAGAGGCGGGAAGAGGTTAGTCTTGTGACATGTCAGCTTCCTCGCCCAGGTCCTACATACCTTCTCCTCTCAGACCTGTAGTCTTCAACCATATCCATGGCCTATCACACCCAGGAATTAAGGACTCCACTAACCTCATCCTTGCCCGTTTTTTCTGGCCTCAGATGACGAATTCCATCAAGGTTCTCACTTCCTGTCCTACCTTCAGTAGAGCCAAAATCATTCGGCATATTAGAGCCCCAATCGGACATTTTCTGGATGCCCAGCCACTTGAACATCTCCACATCAATCTTGTTGGGGCTCTGCCAAAATCCAACGGCTTCCGTTACTGTCTTACGATGATAGGCAGAGCCACAGGCTGGCCCCTTGCGTGACTTTACGGCTTAAACTGTTACTCAAGCCATCTTTCATCACTGAATATCTCGATTTGGGGCTCCTAAATTCATCACAGCGGGGCACGCAGTTCACTTCGACATTTTTTTTCAACTCCATGCCGGCTATGGAGCGTTACAAAACGACACACTAACACGTACCATCCCGCTTCTAATGGCATTATCGAACGATTCCAACGTTAACTCAAGGAGGCTCTTATGTGTTCATCCTCTCCTTCATGCTGGGCCACGGACCCCAATCCTACTAGGGCTAAGAAACCTTCCGTCTCAGGATGATATATCACCCTCACAGGACCTCCTCGCAGTTACACCTAGCCTACCTTACGATCATTGATTATTAAGAGTTGATTTGGAACACATTTGAGGAGCTGACATGGAAAAGCAGTTAAGTCCAAAAATCAAATTTCATAGGAACTCGCTCTGAACTCTTATCAGATTTTTTTGGACATAATATCTTCTCCATGCACAGGTCACACATTTATTCAGGGTGCGATCTAGCAAGGACGGGAGGACCTAAGGCCGTTGGCGTGACTGTTTACTTGCACTTCGACGAAAAAAAATGTTCTTTAGATTCTAGGACTTAACTGGTTTTCCATGTCAGCTCCTCATTTATTGAATTTTCATGTGCAATACTACTACATCAACATTGAAATCACCATGCACTCAACCTTAGGAAAACTCTGCTTTGTACTTTGAAAAATTGACATCATTTCCAGCTACCAGTAGCTCATTCTTTTACGGTTGTCCTCTTGGCTCACACTTCCACGGGTCTGGCTCCTCCTCCTGCAGCACAACTCCTCTGCTGCATCACACTCCTCTTCTGCAGTACGCCTTCCTTGCTGCACACATCTTCTTCATCATACTTCGCTGATTAAGCTTGATCACAAGAAAAAGAAAAAAAAAATTCCAGTCATGCAGCATGATCGTATAAGCGAATTTTCATAAACTATCTATCGTACCATAGTATGTTAAATTGCATTGAAATTGGAGCAATTTTAGTTTACAGGAATGGTTAAAAATCAATTTTATGGCAAAAAACTTATTCTAGATAAAATTCCACAAATTCAAAAAGGATTGTTGATTTTTAA